>MU623390.1:0-220355 GCA_025201765.1 Daldinia sp. FL1419
ATTATTAAATTCCTTTTATAATTATATTATTAAAAAAAATTATTATTATAAAAAATAATATAATTTTATAATTTAATATAAAATATTTATTATTTATTTCTTTTACTATATTTTTAAAATTAATAATTATTTTAAAAATTTAATTAATATTAATTAAAAAATTTTAAACCTTTAACATTAAAATTAATTTTTATATTTTTAATATATTATTTTTATTTATGTTTTTAAAATGTTCTTTTAATATATTTATAACCTTAGAAATATAATTCCATTTTATATGAATTTTCTATTAGAATTTAATAAGAAATGTTGGATTTATATACAAACAAAATTTCACAAATTTTTTAAGATTTTGATAGATGATCCTATTTATTTCAATTATAAAAATCTTATACTTGAAAAAAGGGATTTATAATATGAATATTATTCTATTTAAAACCTTATTACTTCTAAAACCTTTAAATTATATTTATATAATATAATCCTTAAATTATATAAACTTCTTCTAAATATATTTTCTTAAATAATAATATTAATTAAATAAATTTTTTAAAATATAAATAATAATAATTAAAATTATTTAATCTTTTATATAAATTTTAATTTATTATTATTAATTTATAATTCTTTTTAATATTATAAATTTAAAAAAAATAAAATTACAATTATATTCTTTTTATTAAATAACACCACCCCCCTCCTAAAATTAATAACTAAATTATAAAATACCCCTAACCACTAAAAACATAAATCTATAAACTAAATTAATATTAATTATAAACCATCCATTCTATTTAAAACTAAACAAAATTATTTTAAAAATAATTTAACAAATAATAATAATAAAGGTTTCATAAAAGGTTCCAACACTGATCCACCTTCTCCCAACCCTACTATTAAACAAAAACCTCAATTACTAATACCCCATTTCAAAAAGTGAAAGACTAACAAAAATAAATAAAGAATTAGATTTTCTATTTAATATAACTTTATAAATAATTTTAATAACAATAAATTAAAAATAATCTTTATTTTTAATTCTTCCAAAACAAACATAATAAAAGAAAAAAAATAAAAATAAATAAATTATTAATATTTTTTTTATATTTTATAATAAATATATAAATATATAAATATATAGATATTAATTTATAAATATTAAAATTATTTTCTAAAAAAAATTTTATTATTAATTCCCTTTTTCAAAAATTATTATTTCTTAATAAATATTCCTATTCTTTTAAAAATATATATTAAATATAAAAAGATTTAAAATCTTTTTAAAATATATATAAATCCTAATATTAATTTTTTTTATAAAATATATTAATTATATTATATTCTTAAATAATACCAACCATTATAAAAATTGGATCCAAATATAACTAATACTTTTAAAAGAACTTAAATTAAAATATTAATTTTTATTAAATAAAATTACCCTTTTAAAAAACCAGTAGTATTAAAAAATTATTTAAAAATTCTTATATCTATTTAATTATATAAAATTCTTAAATAATAATAATTAAAATCTATTAAATAAAATTACCCTCTTAAAAAATTAACAATATTTAAAAACTATTTTAAATCTTCTATACCCATTTAACCACATAAAATTTTTAAACAATAATAATTAAAACTTCCTACTAAATGAAATTATTTTCCTAAAGAGTTAATAATATTAAAAGATTATTCAAAAACTCCCATACCTATTCAACCATATAAAATTCTTAAACAATAACAATTAAAATCTACCAAATAAGATTACCCTACTAAAAGGCCAACAATATTAGAAGATCATTATAAATCTCTTATACCTATTTAATTTGTTTAACCTATTCAATTTATTTAACTATATAAAACCCTTAAACAATAATAATTAAAGCCTATTAAATAAGATTACCTTACTAAAAAACTAACAATATTAAAAGATCACCATAAATCTCCCGTACCTATTTAATTTATTTAACCTATTCAACCATATAAAACCCTTAAACAATAATAATCAAGACCTCCTGCTAAATAAGATTACCCTATTAAAAAACTAACAATATTTACAACCAATTAACCACATAAAGATTACAATTAACAAAAATCAAAACCTCCTATACAATATCTATCTTAATTATTAAAGAACAATCCCTTAATAATTAAAATTTATAATAATAAAATTATAAATAAATAATATAATATATATAATATATTATATTAATTAAACAAATAATTAAAGAATAAAATAAAAAAAATTAGAATTTATAATTCATATTACAAAAATAAAAATATTAACCTAACAAAAACTCACAAATTACCCAAATTTTTACAATTATTACTTACTAAAATTAATTTTAAAATTAAATCATTTAAAAAGAACATTTAACATTATAATTTAATATTTATTTTTACTTTTATATACTATAAATCTATTAATTATTCCAATAGTAATACAAAACCAAACTACTTCTAAATATAAAGAGTTTTATATCACCAAACTAACCTAATAAATATAATGTTAAACAAGAAACTATAATATACCCAATTATACTTTTATAATTTATAAATAATTTTTTAACATTAAATAATAATAAATAATAACAATCTAAACGCAAATATCCTAATACAACTATTTAAAAAAATTTATAAGAAAAATCTTTACATAAAAAAATATATTATTACTTAAAAATAATTACAAAATACTATATACCAATTAAAAAAAAATGGAATTAACCAAACTCAAATTAAAACAATCTTAAAATTAAATCTAAATTTTATTATTAAAGAAGACACTAATTAAAAATAAGAAAATCTTCCAATGACAAATAATATTACTAAAATTATTCTAGATACATCTAATACAAAATAATGGTAAAAGGAAATTATTTTAATTAAATAAAATATTTTAAATTCTTTTACATATTCCTATATAAAAGTCCCAATTATTTACCCATTTTATATACCCCTTTCCTATCCTTTAATATAACCATACAAAAGGATTAAATAAAATTCAACAATATTTATCAATAAAAACAGTTATAAAAGAACAAATTTAATATTACAATAATATTTTCAATTTTACCTTTATAATTACTATTAACAAAAATTAATACCTTTTATTTTTAAATAACTTTTTTAATAATATTTAATTAATATTTAGGTTATAATAAAACAAAATTTTTTTAATTAATTACAATATAAATAAAATAATTTTCATAAGGTTTTTAAAAATGGCTTTAACAATATGATATTAATTAAAAATATTAATATATTATTAATTAGGCATATTATTTACTTATTAACAATATTTATAAGCTTAAAAAGATTTATATTTTATTATTATTAAGATTTAATGGTTATTATTTATAAATTTAATTATCTAACATTATTTATCATTTTTATAATAAATCCAAATTAACCAAAAATTAAAAATAAATTTTTTTTAAAATAAATTATGAACAACTAACCCAATATTAATATAAGAATTTTTAATTAAAAATATATAACGTTTTTAAAAAATATAAAATTATAATTATATTTTAAGATATATATAGGATTAATATAAATTATTAAATATTAAAAATAAGGTTTACTATATATATATTATTTAATCTTTTTAATAAATATTAATTACAATTTCTATTTATAACCAACATATATTAATAAAATAATTTATATAGAAATATTTGGGTTAGATATTAACCCGGATGGTATCTTATAAAAAATAATATTTTTAAATATGATATATAGACCTTATAAGTAGAGTAAGTTAAATTCTCTATATATGGTTAAGAACATTTATTTTAAAGGCTTTTTGAAGCTATTTTATACCAAAATAATAATAAACCCCAATAATTATTTAATTTATAAATGAAGGTTTGTAATTAAAATCCTTAATAACAATTTGGAACTATAAATGTTTAATAATAATTAAATAATTCCATATAATTCTTACCTAAATTAAAAATATTAAATTTATATTAATATAAAAATATATATTTTAATTAAAATTATTAAATATATTTATAAATATATTTATAAATGTAGTAATAAAATTACTACGTATTTATAAATAAAGAAAATATAAATTAATCTTAATTAATAAATTTAAAATTATAATGAAATTAGTGAGTATTTGTATAATTAATTTATTAAGTTTTTTAAAATTATAAATTAAATATTTAAATATTTTATTTATAATATTAAACTTAATATCTAACCTTTAGCTGTTTACTTCTTTAATAAAGATAAATTAACTTATAATATAAATGAAAATACAAAATTATTAGTACAAATGGTTAAATAAAATTATTTAACGTTAATTATATGGTTTGATTATAATAAAAATAATTAAAATAGGTGGCATATCTTATATCAAAATTTTCTTGGTAGTTTCTAGTGGTTTTTTGGGAAGAAATGGGTTAGATATACATATAAAATAAGGGGAAAAATTGGTTATATTTATTTTATCCACCCAAAAATTAAAAAGAAATTTTATTTATAAATGTTATTTATAATAATCCCAAAAGTTATTAATTAATTAGATTTATTTATTTATAAAGGTATTTAATATAATATTTTTTAATAAATTTATAAAATATAAGGCTTATTAAAAGATGAAGAATATTAAGAACACTTTTTTGAAAAAATAAGTATATTTATTTCTAATAAATAATTAAAGACCATATTTATTTATATTATTAGTAATAATAATTGTTAATTATTTTTAAATATATAGATTAAATATAAAAATTAATTTTATAATAATTTATTAAAAATGGTAATAAATTATTCTAATTTATTAATCTTTATTAAAATAATTTATTTTAATTATAGACTTTATTTAATTAAATAAGTTATTATAAAAAATTAAAATTAATTAAAAATTAATTTCTTTAATTTTATTTATAATTAGGAAAAAAGAGAAAGAAATTAATTTTTAAATAATAAGTTAAATTACAATAAAAAATAAAAAATAACTTTATAAAATTAAATATTATTTAAATTTAATGAATATTAATATTTTATATTTAAAATAATTATAAAAATAATATAAAATAATTTTTGCAATATGTATTTTTACCTTTAAGGTATTATTAGAATTAAAAAGATCTTTTTATATTTAATATTTTATTATTATTATTATTTAGAAGGTAAAATAATTTTATATATAGCTTTATTAAAAATAATAATTTTTTTATTATTTGGAAGGAAGATAATTCATTTATAATTTAATATTCTAATTAAATTTAATATTAATTTAATTTATTTTATTTAATAGGAATTAATAATTACCAAACTTTTTCAATAAATATTACTAATTATTTAAAATAAAATAATTATATAATATAAATATATTTTTAAAGTTATTTATAAAATATTATATAATATATGGGAAAATAATTTATTGTTTAGTAATATCCCTACTCTTTTTAGAAAGGATTTTATATAAATTTTATTTATGGTTTAAAAAGAATTATACTTATAAATTATTAATACCTATTTATAAAATTTATTTATATAAATTTAATTTTAATAATTAATTTTTATTATAAATATAAAGATTATATAAATAAATATAAATAATATTAAATTTATTAAATAATTTTATAAAATTTCTTATAATCCCAGATAAAATAAAATAATTCCATTACCTAATTTAATAAAGATGTTTAAAAGTAATTAATAACTATATAATCACATATATCTTTAAGTACTATTAAATATGGCTAATTAAATTTTCATAACTTTTTCTACCTAATATATTCTATTTACATATAATATCTTAATTAATACAATCAATAATAACCTATTTCAAAAAATCCCTAGAAGATTTAAAATATATCAATCCATTAATAATTATATTATAATAAATAATAAAAATCTTCATCAACCATTAATAAAAATAATATAATCCTTATGGCTAATAAGAATACCCCCAACTAAATTATAATTAAAAATTGGCATTTTAATCATATTATTATATAATTTAAATCCTAATAAAGGTTTTTATAATGGTATTTAATTAGTGGTTATTTAATTTAAAAATATAATATTAAAGTATAAATAATTAAGGGAAAATTTAATAAAAAAAATTATATAATTTTTAAAATAAAATTAATTCAGGATAATAACAATTAATCATTTCTATGGTTTTAATAATAATTCTTAATCTTAATTTATTTTACTATAATTATAAATAAATCACAAAACTAATCTTTTAATATTATTAATATTGATTTATAATTCTTACCTTTTGTTCACAATTAATTTTATATAATAATATCTAAGGTTAAGAATATTTAAAAATTAAAAATATTAAAATTACTTAAATTAAATTTAAGTTTTTTAAATATGATATACCTTAAAATATTTTAAAAATTAATAAAAATCACATAACACTAATATTTAAAATAAATAATACATATTCAAATAAATAATAATTATTTAATATATAAAAAAAATAATAAATTATTAAAAAAAAATAAATTATTTAAATTAATAATAATTAATATAATTATATAGGTATAATTAAAAAAAATTATAATATTAAAAAAATTAAAGAAATAATATAACCTATTTTTATCTTTTTTTATTTATTACTAAACTTATAATATCACTTAATATTCATAATATTTATTAATTAATCCTATAAAAAAAAACCTACTAAAAACTTCAAATATCATTATTATCCTAAAAAAATAAATTATTAATAATTTTTTAAAATTAATAAAGACATATAATACCTACCTTTATATTTTATTTAATTTAATTAATTATATTATTTAACCTTTTAATTTCTTACTAAATAGTTTTAAATTTATAAAATAATAATAAAATATTATTATTATTAATTAATTTAAATTGGAATAATGTTGATCTATTTATTAATATAATAATGGAAATATTTCCTATTTTATTATATTTGGATAAAATTATAATATATTAATTTATTTTTTAATAATAATTAATAAAAATTAATAATAAAAATATATATTAAATTAATATAAGTATTTATTGCTATTATTATTATAATAGTAGGAAATATAAGTCCCATTAAAATAATTAAGGATAATAATATAATAATAAAAGATATTATTATTTTTTATATAGTATAAACATATCATATTTAATGGGAAAATAATTTTAATTATGGATTTATAAATAGTTGAATATGGTAAATATTTATGATCAATATAGATAAAGACATAAAAAGGAATAAAATTACTTTTATAATTATTAATAAAAATAATATTTAATTATAAATTATAAAGATAATGTTTTTGATTTTTATAAAAAAATTGAAAAAATAAATATCATTTAATAATAAATTATAAATCTTATTAATACTTAAAATAATATAATTAAAAATAAAAATAATAAAATATATATTAAGGTTATCTATTATATTAATAATAATATTATTAATATATATTTTTTAAATTTATTTAAGATATTAAATTGTATAAAGTATATAATTGGTATCAATCTTAAGGTTAAAGAATATTTTTTTAGGTAGATTATTTATTTTAAAGATTAAATTATATAAAAGGGAGAAGTATAGTTTATTGCAAGGATTTTGGGTAAGAGTAGATATAAGGTTCTAATTGAAATTATTAATTATTAATTAAGGATTTTTTAAAAGTTAAATATCCTTATTTTTATTTTCTTTTATAATAGGTTAAATATGTTTTCTGGTCCAATTGGGAGATGTTGTAGGTGCCTTTGAGGTATTTACCTTACTGGCAACGGTTTTACGTGTTGAGGTTAAATTGGAATAAATATTGGGAACTATTGTAAAACATTAATTAAAATTTAAAAAAATTTAAATTTAATGATAATTATAAGATTTTATTTAATTACATAATATATAACATAAGGTTTATAGTTCTTATAAATTTTTAAAAAATTTTATTTAAAATAAATCAATTATAATTATTATTAAAAATAAAATATTAATATAAATAAATTTATTAAAATATAATTTATAAAAATATAAATTTAATTTTATTATATGATGAATATATATTAAGAAATAAAGTTAAAAATAGTTAAAATAAATTTAATTATGTTATAAAAAATATAAAGGAGTATTTAAAAAAGAATAATTTTAATTTAAATTTAAAGTAGAAATTTATAATTATATAATATAGTAATTTATTAATAAGAGGATAGAATAATATAATTTTATTATATAATTTATTAATAAAATAAAAGAATAATATAATATTATTATATGATAAATAAAAAAATGGAAAAGGTTTAAATAAGATTGTATAGAAGTATTCAGGATTGATCAAAAGTGTAAAATAATAAAAATGGGATGAGCTGCAAAGCGGCTCATTTAAAAAAAACTAGTATCTTATAAATTAAAGAAATAATAAATTAAGGGTTTAAGTATATTAATAAAATAAATTTTAATTATAATAATTATTTTAATATTTATAATTTTTATTATAAAAAGTTTATATATAAATAATTACACACGCACCTTAAATTAGGAGACAGTTTTGCGTGGGAGTGGTATGTTAGGGATCTGATTGACTAAAAATTACTGTGGCACAAAAGATACAAAACAAAACCGTCCTCCTAGTCTGAGCCCCACTGAGATAATCTCTACCCAATATAACTGCTTATAATATCTCTTTATGAATCTTATGATTACCTACCTGGGTAAATTAACGATATCATAACTGTAATGAGCCTCGTTGAATCCCGTATATTCAATTCGCATATAAACCCGTCACGAAATGCTTGGCAATGATCCAAATAACTTCTTTTTGGAAGGATTCGTGTGAGTATCTCACTCGGGGGATGTAACCAGAATATATTAGCAACTCTCAACCAGACTAGTTAATAGGTATTGCCAATGCTATGGTAAGCTGATATCAACTCAAGAAGTAGCCGTTGTATATACGATGACCCGGAAAGTCCACTCCCCTCCCACATGGAGATTCCCCAGCTAGTAACTTTCGAGCCGTCAATCTATAGGTAGGTAATATCGGTAACTGGATGATAGAGCGTACTATATACATCCAGCCTTTCCAATACTGCCGCCTTTGCCTTTTGGCCATACGGTTCTGAATATGCCGCGACATATAGGGCTATTAGCAAGGCTACTAGCAATCGAGGACCGTAATATTCGTATCTAAATGAACAGATCCATATGGGTCGCTCTGGCCACCTTTTAGCGTGGTAGTATTCCCTAACGCCATAGTATCTCTCTGGGGTTGACCCTTTTTGTTAAACAGCGAAATGACTCCTATTGAAGGCTATTCGCTCCTTCGTCCTGTAGAGACTATACTGGCTTACTAATGAAGCCAGAGCAACGCGGGTTTCCCGCTGTCGGGATAATCTCCTATGACTCGAGAATCAGCGACAGGGCCGTGAGGGCTACAAAAGGCGTGTATTAGATCGCTAAGGGGAAGTAGGTAGTGGTAGAGTAAATTAGTAGAATGGTATGGCTTCATACTATCTCAGCCATACCCGAATCGACCAATTTTCTCGCGTCCGACCATCTTAGAATGACGATGTCGCCATTCTCTCCATCCATCGTGACATCCGTCGCGGTTCCGCGCCCTTCAACCCTCGTATCCCCAAGCAAGCGAATAAATACGGCTGTATCTAAATCCGGAGTGTCAATCATACTGGTATTCCCCGTATCGTTAAGATTCTGTAGCGGCGCTGGGAACGACGATAAAAACGAGGAGAGGTAGTGGTTGTGGAGCAGTGCCTGATGTCTAGTTGCATAGGCAAGTTCTGGCGGTGAGAGACGCGCCCGGACTTCAGGGTTAGAAAGGTAATGCAGGGTGTGCTTGTCGATCTAATAGAGTTACATATGTATGTATATGATTAACGCGGGTGATCCACAACTATATATACGTAGACAAGCGAGTGATGAATGATAATACGCAAAGCATCGACTCACCTTAGCAATGCGAGCTCTCAGGTAACTCCGCACCAAGTATTTATACCTTTCGAGCTCGGTCTGTATGACGATCAGGGCGAAGTTGGTTTTGGGGTCCATATCACCCGTCATTTCTTCGATTTTCTCAATCTGCTGTTTGATACGCTCATTTATACGCTCGAATAAGCCGTCGATTGGCCAACTACAAATATGGAAAGAAGGGTTAGTTTTGAGTTATAAAGGTTTCGGTGACAGCGTTCTGCATACTCGAGTAACTCCGGCGAGGACCTCTCTGCAATCCAGGCGCGTGTTAAGGCTTGTAAGTCGCGCGTGTCTTGGGGGATAGAATCGAAGGCAGGATCGACCTCTCGTAATATATCGTCGATATCCATCATAAGTAGCTGTCTTTTAGATCATCTAGTTGCGTTGTGTTAAGCGAATATGAGTATGAAGACAATTCATTCAGCTATAATATTTAAAAGAAATGTTAATCCTGTTACAATAAGGAGATGTCCTCGGCACGCATCTGTTCGATATTGATAGCGATAGTCAATTAGTGATAATGCTAGTGTACGAATAGAGCTAGAGATATTGGTGGGGTAATTCAATACCCCACTGTACAATACAATACTACCTACTGTACCTACAGAGGTACAATACTATGTTCCTGTACTTAGTATTACTTTAAGTAGGTAGGTACCTACACGTGTATACCTATACTTTTATGCTTCCGTGGCACTGGTTTCCACTATGCATCCCCTAGTTTGCGCCAAGAATAGTGATATAGCGGAACGTCACTCCATAAGTACCCGCTCGCCAAGACAGGCCAAGCCGGCTCTATTCCGAGCCTCATATCTTCTACCTAGTGTAGATTTCCTGGATACGCGAGCATAAACTTCACTTGAGGTAACATACTTAACATTCCGATCTCCGGGTGTACCGTAACTACCGCCAGCCACACAAACAAATAACCCCTATAGAAGTTAGGCTCCCAACATGAACGGGAAACTTTTGTAATTTACGAGTTGTACTCCGTACTAATTAGACAAGGTGGAAAGTTGAGGATTCATTTAGAGAAGATCCAACATATCTCTAGAATCTCGACACAACATTGACGTGACTTTTATCTACTTGCAACAAATTCGGTTTGACTCGTGCCTGTTCCTTGACGTATTAGACGATTCTGTCATTGCTAAGTTACTAGATAATAATCTGAATCCGAAAACGTTCCACTTTGGTAACTTTTCCCTTATAACGTATAATCAAGACGATGGTTGGCTTGCAAAGGAGCCAGCCCCGTCTCATGGATTCAAACTTAGAAACACGCCATTCCGCAAGTATAATAATAGGCATTGCACTGCCTTCGTCTCGGTGGTTAAAAGCATTATCCAATAAATTCCGTGCTTACCAACGTCTCCCAAGGCCTCCGTGTCTCCCAAACCTTTTGCATAAGCCGACGTGCATTATGAATCTAGAGAGCTGTTTAGCAACGACTGATCCGAAATGATTGAACCGATTAGACTTACCTGTGTCATCCCGTGGTTCTCGGCTGTCATGAATCTTTTGAGTACTAGAGCCCTCTGTCCCTCGTCAATGGCATCGCATCCCGCCGTAAACATAGGAAACAGAAGACAAGATTCCGCCGTACCGCCTGGTCGGATACGACCGAGACAATCTATGATCTTCTGCACTGCAATCTGGACAGGTTTGTCTTCAGTTGGCTTCCCCATGATTCTACGATAGAGATGGACGAGCCCAGCCCAGTGGAAAGCCTCGTTAGTTGCCTCCATCTCTCGCCTATCCCACTTTTCCACATCTCCTTTCTTGTGTATATGCTTGCAAGGCACCGGCAACTGAATCATGCTATCCTTAATAGCTGCTTCGATCCTCAAAGCCTGTTCCAATACCTCGTCGCTAGGTTCCCAGTCTTGTCTCACATCAAGATTATCTCCGATGCGCTCGGAATCACATTTCCTAGCTAGGTCAGCAATATTGGCAAGAAGGTAGATGCACCGCGTGGTGAAGCCCATGATGCAGTCTATCTCGTCGTAGCCATCTATGATGTCATCTACTTCGTAGTCGAATATCCAGGTTGATGATGAGTCTTTTGGTCCTCCGCTTAGACTCCCTATAACGTCAAGATATGCAGCCCAGCTCCACAGAAAAGAGCAGACCGGGTCGTGGCGGAAGTTTGACTGGAACCCGCGAAGGCCACCCGGACGGGCAGTAATGAGTTCTCGAGCAAGACCTAGATGTCTTTGCCATGGCATATCATATCCGAACACCTTCGGTGAGATTATCTCTAGCGATGCCAGCATAATTGCCGTTGCAAGGTTCGCGTCCGAGAAATTTTTGTCCGGATCGTTCAAGTCCTGTCTCAGAGCAGGGAATACATTGTCAACCCACGTAGCAATCCGGATTGTAGGCTCCGGGTGGTTCAAGACACGTGCTCTATGCGAGGCTGTTGGTCTAATTTTAGTATGAGTTTAACCACACGGATAATCGGTATCCTTACCAGAGTACGCTAGGAGAAGAGCTAGGAGATTATCATTCTTAACAGCCATCTGTGGAAGTATTGTCCGAAAGGGATTCGCGTGTGGGTCATCGTAAGGGACAAGAACTTCGCGAATATTTAGTTTCTCGTTAGCTGAGGCAAGAGGGCTTAATTACCTCGAGCGGTATGGTTTAAGAAATGATGCTAGTTCGTAGGATATAAGTTCATGGTTCACTGCCGATTGGAAAGTATAACTCACGAAATACTGTCAAATATTAGGTATGACTTGAAATATTTTGGGACGACGCTACTCACAAGAAGGTTCATAGGGTTGTCAATAAGCCTGGTAGATTGTTAATATGAGCCATAAAGCAAATACTTTCGTGTTGACGGGTTCTACGTACTGTGCTGGAAGCGGTTCGAGGCTGCGAGGAATATATATCGAAACTGGCTTTGAGTAATACCCACCCTCCTCTTCAATGAACTGATTAGTTTCGACCCCGAATCCGAATTCGGTCCAAACAAAATCATCGCCCGATTCAAAAGGGTTATCCATAAACTCGCGTTGTAATAGCGGTGATGATCCACTAATAGCAATCATGTCTTCATTCTTACCCAAATCACGATCAGGAAAACCGCGGTCAATGCCGTAATACGTCGCTTCTGTCGACACACGCGTTCTAGTGTCTATTGGTGGTAGGCTAGCCCTTACCAGACTAGCACTTTCGTCCTGCAAGGTTTGAGGACCCGGAGGTATCGACAAAAGTGAATTTACGGAAAGTCTCCGACTCGCGTGACGTTGATCATCGTCGCTATACGTAGACGATGTGGTAGGGGTCAGAGGAGAAGTAGAAGTTAAGCCAGATCCAACTGTGAACCTAAAGGATGCCACGCTCGAATCTAGAGTCGAGCTGGCCGCCGAGTTGTGCCTTTGTTCGATCGGATGTGCTGATTGGGGATCAGGATTTTGAAGGTCTGACGCTAGCTTCGTGCGCTTGCTGGCAGGTAAAGGTTCCATATCACCGATAGTCGTCGATGATGAATTGTCTAAAGGAACTGCTAACTGGGAGAGCATCCTATTGCGGTCGAGCTTTGGCTGGCTTTGCAGGCCAGTTAGGGGTTCGAGCCTTCGTGTCCCTGGGTTGTCAGATGAAGGATACTGGTGAACTAGCTTGAACCCTCTAGCAGGCAGGGGCGGGGATAAAACTTCCTGGCCGAAGTCAAGCACACCGGGCTCTGGCCGCTTTCCCCTTCGACCTTCCCAGTTCAAACGGATGCTATAGTCACATTTTTCACCTGTTCTTTGACAACTTTAATCAAGGGCTTGTTAGCTACCATATATACCGCAAAGGAAGCATGGGAGATGCAAGATGAAATAGAGCCATGTACTTTAAACAATGGGGCCGTTCCTCGCCGCATTTGATCTTACGGTTTTTACACGGCCTACGGTGAGAGTCAGCGTAACAGTAAGGCAAGAGGAGGGCAATGGCTGAGTAACGAGGGTAATATATATAATACGCATACCAGCATCCGTTTCGACTTCGCCTTTTCGGTTCAGGTGCGCCGGGTCTTTTCGGACGTGGCATTATACGCCGGCGACTCTTATGAACGGCGAGTAGCCTAAGTGTGGGAAATTGTACGAGCACAATATCCCTCGTTCCGACAGCGACTGTGGCGCATATTCGACATGCAGGACTCTCGGTTTGAGAGGAAGCTGTTAACTGGGAAGGATTGTTACACGATTTGCTGACAAATGCAGGATAAGATGAAGGATGAGATGGTACAGTTGCAATTCCCAGTTTACAAGAAGCTGGTTGTGAGAGGAATACCGAATATCTTCGGTGGTGGTGGGAGGGCAACTTTATGGTCGATCCGGGGTTTGAAAAATGGGAAAATGGGATTGAGATTGATATTATATAGCTCTGTGCCTTAACACACAACTTCTTCTTCCTTGCAGGAGTGGTAGTAGGGGAGTGGTAGCGAGAGGTGGATAAGGCAAGTGATATAATAGTAGGTAGTGACGAATATAACTAGGTGTTGCTAATACCCTCCTCTCTCTCTCTCTTTTTTTATTTTTTTTTCTTCTCTTTCTCACACACACGTGTACATATACACATGCACACACACTTTCACTCCATCTCTCTTTCTTTAGTTTAGCAATGCGAGAAAGATAAGGCCAAGACTAGGTGCAGTAGGAAAGGCAGCGGAACGACGGGGATGATTGACCAAAGGGATGTGGTAAGCGCACATTCTGCAAGACCCCGGGAATGAGAGTCCCGGAATCCCATATGACGACTGGAATTGGTCAAGTCCCTCTGCACTGGAACCGGGGATGGTCACGTATGCTGGTAGGCCGTATGTGGTAGGAGGACAAGGAGACAAGGGTTTCGAAGGCACGGCCTTTAGTGGAAAAGCGAGGAGGGAAAAAAAAAATGGTAGTGTATATGTGTCACAGTGTAGTATAAACTATATATATACTGTATATAATAATGTTCCACACGTGCTACCCCGCTTTACGCTCTCGCACAGCTAAACACTACTAGCCTGCTAATCCGGCCAATGCAGCCAACATTAACTGGATGGGGGTTCAATTCTATGCTTTTGTAATAGCTATTCCTACGCTAGAATTTTCGAATTCTTATATTATATTCATACGTGGACGTCACAAAAATCCGGAAATTCGGTATCGTATATCGTGTTATGGTACAGTGTGCGCCTTATTTATCTCGAAATCGTGGGGTACATTCGTATCTAAACCTACTAGACTAGTACTATTATGTACCTAGGCTTGCTAATGCCAGTTGGGCTGTGGAAGTGCGTGTGTGCGTGCAGCAAGGAACAGCTTACACAAGACTTTTAAAGTCCTAGGTTAATCGGGTGGGGCAGATAGTGGAGTTCTACCTTAGTACCTCTTACCCTATCATCTCATACTATCGGAACCCGTAAGGACTGAAAAGACGATGAACTTGAAGGGGCGGGCACTTACTAGGTACCTAGGTACTTAGTACCTAGTTAGTACCTAAGTGGAGAGCTTACCTAACCCATTGTTTAGATTAACTAGCTCTAGATTAGAAGCTTACAACATGCAACGCCGGGAATTTTAAGAGCCATTTGTAGCCTTATCATAGCCCTGTGTAGAATATAAATAATATTTCCTCTAGCGATCGAGTTTCTTATTAATAGAAGCTCAAGTTAATTAAGGTCGCCATAATAACTGATCGAAACTTACATCTATCATTCCAATTACACAGCGATCTTCTCGGCCACTCTTTCCTAGCGGTAACCTAGCCATCCGGCTCTACGAGATGGGCGAAGAAAATAATAACAAGAGAAGTCATTCTGACTTCAACGAAAACAATGGTAACGATATGAGTTTGTGATATCATCGCACATATGATATAACTAACGTTATACCCTAGATAGCTCTTCAGACGATGATATGGGACCGCGGTTGCCTTCTACGGTAGGCGCACCCAAGAAAAAACGACGCGTTCTACCGCACGAGAAGCTCTATATCGAAGCGCTACCTAAGTCGGCACGTTACTCCAAATCTCTTATGCACAAGGAACAATTATCCTTCGTAAACGTTACGCGATCCGATTTCCTCATTACAACATCCGTCGATGGTGTTGTCAAGTTCTGGAAGAAGATTGAGCAAGGAATTGAATTCATCAAGGAGTTTAGGGCTCACCAAGGCGAAGTACGGTCGGTTTCAGTCAGTCATGACGGGCGAAGCTTTGCGACAGCTGGCTTCGACAAGACTATCAAGATCTTTGATGTCATTACTTTCGACCTTCTTTCTATGCTTCCCCTCGACTACGTTCCCAAGTCTGTTTGTTGGGTACATAAACTTGGTGCTTCATTACCACTATTAGCTGTTTCAGACGACTCGAAACCGTTAATTTACATATATGATGGGCGGGGAGAGAGCCAGACGCCAATACATATTATTAAAGGTCTACATAGGAGTCCTGTGTCGATAATGGCTTTCAATGACGCCTACGACTGTGTGGTATCTGCCGACAACAGCGGAATGCTCGAGTACTGGTCGCCAAGCAACAACTACGAGAAGCCCGAAAATGTATTTCAGTACAAGAGCTCTACTAGTCTCTTCGATTTCAAGAAAGCAAAGTCAACGCCAGTTTCTCTAACGATATCACCTTCAGGTCATCAATTTGTCACATTCTCCCTCCCCGATCGCAAGATTCGCGTTTTCGACTTCGCCTCTGCTAAATTGTACCGCACATATGACGAATCTCTTCAAGTTATTGAATATATGCAACGAGCAGGGACGACCACACAAAAACTAGACGACGTTGATTTCGGAAGACGGCTTGCTGCGGAGCGCGAGATTGAGTCTCCTTCGCTTCGGGACAAGGTCAACGTTATTTTTGACGAATCAGGACACTTCGTTTTATACGGGTCCATCATCGGTATAAAAGTGTTGAACACATATACCAATCAAATCGTCAAAGTATATGGGAAAGATGAACATGTACGTCCAATCAACCTGGCTATATACCAAGGTCAACCCCAGAAAAAAGGTGTTACAACTGTAGCAATGGCTGCCTCTAGCAATCCCCTTTTACAAGAGTCAGAGGCGAGAGATCCAATACTTTTTACGACAGCCGTGGGGAAGGTTCGCTTTTACATGTTTACGAACGATGAAGAAATATCTAGATCAGAAAGAGACGTACAAAACGAGAAGCCGACCATACTCAATCCCAAACAGGCTATCCAGAAAAAGATTGGTGAGACTGGTACTTCAGCCGTCCTTCATACGACATATGGAGACATCCACATCCGACTATTCCCCGACGCCGCGCCGAAGGCCGTCGAGAACTTTGTCACTCACTCCAAACGCGGATACTACAACAACACCATATTCCACAGAGTAATACGCAAGTTCATGATCCAAGGAGGTGATCCTCTAGGGGACGGTACGGGTGGTGAGAGTATATGGGGAAAGGAGTTTGAGGATGAGTTTAGCACACTCAAACATGATAAACCTTATACTGTCAGTATGGCGAACGCTGGTCCAAATACCAACGGAAGTCAGTTTTTCATCACTACGGAGAAGACGCCATGGCTTGATAATAAGCATACGGTATTCGGGAGGGTAGTGCAGGGGCTAGATGTAGTCCACAAGATAGAGAACGTGCGAACGTACAAAGAGAAACCCGAGGAGGATATCAAGATCCTCAATATTGATATATCATAAGGTCTTGTATATACCTAGATAAATATCGAGTTGCACATACAAAGGTAGTCATTTGTATATAGCTCGATAATATTCAATTCAATTAAGAGCTCGAGATTGCATGTCATAAAATCATATATGACATATAACTCGAAAATGACTTAATATTAATAGTCAAGCATAAATTGTTCGAAAGAATTACTGACTTCAACGCGGATAAAGCATATGCTGTGGCTTGTAAGACTTATAAAATTGAGACATGGATGTACATATGTACCTTAGGTATGTATAGCCACAACTACGTCATCGTAAAAGTCGATAAATCTGTCAAAATCTTAAAAAGCCGTCGTCGCGAGTCCCGGCAACTCTCAGACCTTGTGCGTCCGGCACTTGGCGTCATTGGTAGATCGTTTTACTACATTAGGTAACAGGTACTTCCTCTAGGCTCTTATGTAGGTAGAACACGGACAGGACGCAAGACCCGAGATTCCGGTTGGACGAATCCACTTCTCACATCTTTCAGCCACAATAAATAACTCGATAAGATACTTATTAATCTATACAAGGGCAACTTGCAATATATTTATTGCATGCACGTATTTAACCTAACAGCATTGCGACAACTTGTATTCCGCCATCTAAGTTAGATCATCAGTACCTACCTACCTAGGTAGGTACTAGTCAAAGCAATTCATACAAAGTTTAAGTCACAAGTTTGCCGCCAAAATCCGAAAATGACTGTTCGACATCCGCTTCAGAGGCTCGCGTCTCCGTCGAGACAATTTTCCCTTCTCTTTCACTTAGTGGGAATAGTATCTTTCGGGAAGTCATTCCAGTTTTTGAGCACATGGGAAACGCCAATGTCCGCCGCCTTTGGTGGACATTTCCAGTTTCTTACCATTATTGGGTTGTCTCTCGCCCTATGCACCTTCGTGGTCGGGTTTCTAGCCGACGTTACTCTGTCTTCCCGGCTATTTAAACTAAAGAATATCCTCTCCGTATGCTCGGCGCCGCTAGAGGTATTGATCAGCATTCTATACTGGGGCCTCTGCGCCATCGATAAAAGCTTGGTGTTTCCGCCTGAGTTCCAGCTCGATTTGTTACCAGACGTGGGATTTCACGCTACGCCAGCAGTTTTCCTAGCGGTAGATTTATTACTTCTCAGTCCCCCGTGGACGATTCACGGCTTCCCAGCGTTGGCCTTGAGCGAATCCTTTGCGCTTCTGTATTGGCTCTGGGTAGAGTACTGCTTCTCTCGTAATGGCTGGTAAGTTGCTTTGTCTTATATCTCCTTTGTCTAATTACCAAAAACTCTTTGTCGGATCTAACATCTCGAAAAGGTACCCCTATCCCATTTTCGATCAGTTAAGCACGTGGCAACGTGTGCTATTGTTTACGTTCTCTGCCTTGTTGATGACAGGGAGTACCATGGCTTTAAAATGGACCTATGGAAAGATAAACGGTATCGAGGAATTTAAGAAAGAAGCCGTTGCGGACCCTGCGGGCATCCGAAAGAAGAAATGAATGAGATTCCCATATACATATTAGGGTACCCAGTACCCGGTAGGTACTTAATACTTGGCTGGAGGACATCTCTCGGAATTGGGCGTATCAAAGCTTTAGGTACGTTCAATAAACATTAACTAGATGGTCTTATCGGACGAACCGAGTTTTCAAAGGGAGTCAAGATAATGGACATGGAGCTACTAGAATACATGGGTTAGATGGAAGTTCTTTGATAGTAGATGATATAAATTATAGTTGAGAAAAAGACCATTTAGACCATTCCTTCGATCAGAACTTGGTAATCTATACCCAAGAGTTCCCCAGTTTCTGAACTTCTCTTTTTCTCTCTAGAAATATACTAAGAGAAGTCGTAGGCGTTTCTATACTCCTATAGTACCTAGAAGCACTGATAAAAGCAGTACTTCACATGCACAGAAGTTACTTATATTCAATTTAGGTACCTATTTGGGGTATTGTACATGCACGCAAGCAGTCTCAAACCAAACCCCTGCTAGGTGGCTAAAAGTTGGTCTCTTAACGGGTAAGAGTAACCCCGCCATCGGAGCTATCCCCCCCCCCCGGGATTGCTCACTAAAAATTTCACTAAATTGACCCACCCCCACCATGACTCTTGACTGCATAGGCTTATATTTATTTTCTAGATCTTGCGACGATCGACTGCTTTTGCGACAGAAGGATAATTATACCACTTCCAAGTTTACCGCCTATCTCTTGTTAGGCGCTAAGTTTCTTTGAAAATTTGGTTATATTCTATTGCATTACCCACAAGAGACTCTTGTTTACTTTCATCTGCCTGTCATGTCTGTAAGTTATATTCCAAACTTGGTCCTACGCAGGACAGGCTTACATAGCTGACTCATGATCTTGAAGAGCTTCTACATTCAGAACAAGGACGTCGGCAACAAGGCTACTTGCGACGATTGGAGAAGTAGGTATAGATCTTCATAAGACAGAGGATCCTAGAGCTAATTGATTACTTAGTTCGCGGTTACAATCCGCTAACACCTCCGGATCTACTGCAACATGAAATTCCACTTACCCCCAAAGCAAAGCAAACCGTTCTCCAAAGCCGCGATGAAGTAGTAGCTGTAGTCAATGGAACCGACGAGAAGCAGAGGCTCCTGGTCATCATTGGTCCATGTTCCATCCATGACCCCAAGTCGGCCCTCGAATACTGCGACAGACTACTAAAGGAGAAAGAGAGGCACAAGGACGAGCTACTCATTGTAATGCGAGCCTACCTTGAGAAACCGAGAACAACAGTAGGCTGGAAGGGTCTAATAAACGACCCCGACATTGACAACAGCTTCCATATCAACAAAGGACTGCGCATGTCAAGGCAGCTTTTCGTCGACCTTAATGACAAAGGAATGCCAATCGCTAGTGAAATGTTGGATACCATCTCCCCTCAGTTTCTAGCAGATGTTCTTTCGGCTGGAGCCGTGGGCGCTAGAACAACCGAGAGTCAATTGCACCGGGAACTGGCGAGTGGCCTATCGTTCCCAGTAGGATTCAAGAATGGTACCGACGGAACGTTAGGTGTTGCCATTGACGCCATCGGTGCCGTCAAGCATCCTCATCATTTCCTTTCCGTAACTAAGCCCGGGGTTGTGGCAATTGTTGGTACTGTCGGTAACGATGATTGCTTTGTAATCCTCCGGGGCGGAAGCCGTGGCACCAATTATGACGCGAAGAGCATCGCCGAGGCTAAGGCTGCCCTAGCTAAAGGAAACCTACGACAACGGCTCATGGTGGATTGCAGCCACGGTAACTCGCTGAAGAACCACAAAAATCAGCCTAAGGTTGCTGCCGACCTAGCAGGGCAAATCTCCAAGGGAGAAACTGCCATTATGGGAGTTATGATCGAGAGCCATCTCAATGAAGGTGAGCAATTCGTGTGATTAAGTCCCAATCCTAGTTTGCTAATCATTCGCTTCCATTTAGGCAGCCAGAAAGTACCCAAAGAAGGGAAGGCTGGTTTGCAGTACGGTGTCAGTATCACAGATGCCTGCATCGGATGGGAAGACACGGAATCAGTCCTTGCTACCCTTGCTAATGCCGTCAAAGAGCGAAGGAAGGTAAATGGTGTGAATGGCACGAATGGACATGCGTAAATCGGCAATATCTCAACGGGGGTCGTAGTTTATAAAAAAAAAAAAAAAAAAAAAAAAAATTGCCAAAAAATAGCCAAAAATAGGGAGAAGTAGTCTTGCGATCTGTAACGAAAGGGAGTTTAGGATTCACAAGATATCCAAAGGTTCGGCACACAGGAATAAAAAAAAAAGACAGCCAAAGCGTGCTCTATGTTGGGATTCTTATTCTTAAATTTCTTGAAAAATAAAGGTTATAGGTTGGCCGGTATTAGGTTTATCACAATGAAATACGATGTGAGAATTATATTTATAGTAACCTAGTTAACTATAACTAATTAATTGTTGAATACTGATACTAATGTCTCCGATTCGAGGTTGAAGTTAGGTTAGGTTGGGGTACATAGTAGGTAAGGTAGCGAAGTTAAAGAAAAGCTCGGTAAAAATAGCTCTTCGTAGGCCGATGGGCGATTCCCGACTCGCTGGGAACTAAACAAATCAGATCCATCAGATTTTCCAAAAAACCTATTCGAAAGTCTTGGCAGTTACAGTCACGTGTATAGTGGAATAAGCCCAGAGAAGCTAATCTCGGGCCAATAGGATTTAGGTATTTCCAATTGCTTCAAGGCCTGAGCACTTTTTCATTCAACCTTGTTGTTTAAACCGGTTCGACCTCCTCTCAACCCCAACGACGAATCTTAAACCTCCAATACCCATTGACTTTGTCAGCCTGCCCGTCGCCACCTCGTACGAACGGGTAGAATTACGCCCTTCATGTTGGCAAGGTCTTGCCTGCGCTCTACGCGCATTTTCAACGGCGCCAGAAATGGCGCGACCGCCTTCACCAAGGTACGCATCGACTGACGTCGTCTCCGAATTCCCATTTACGAACCTGATGCCTACCAACTACGACCTTTATGATTATACGTGGTGGAGGAAGAGAATTTTAGCTAACCATTGTCTTTACGTAGCGATCTATCTCGACATCTAGTGCCGGAGTCGAATCCCCTCTAAAACTAAATGCGGCTGCCGCCGCTTCCACAGCCCTTGCTATCGGTTCTGTGGCATGGTACTACCATCTCTATGGATCTACCGCGCATGCCATGACACCCGCCGAGGAAGGGTAAGTCCGAAATTTTATATATGGAACGAGATCGTACGATTTGATCCATCTTCCTCTGGTCCGGCACCGAAGAACAAATTGGATTCTATCTCTAGTATTATATTCTAGGTGAATGTTGCTGATATGACCATAATTAGTCTGCACCCGACCGCTTATCCCTGGGTTCACCAACAATGGTTGAAGACCTTTGACCACCAAGCGTGAGTATAAATATTTATGTTCCCCGAATTTTATCATTACTCACGGGTCCCTAGTCTTCGTCGAGGTTTCCAGGTTTACCAAGAAGTTTGCGCTGCTTGCCATTCGCTTAGCCGGGTTCCTTATCGAGCACTTGTCGGAACCGTCCTGACGGTAGATGAGGCGAAGGAATTGGCGGAACAGAACGAGTACGACACCGAACCTAACGATGAGGGCGAGATCGAGAAGCGACCCGGAAAGCTATCGGATTACATCCCGGCTCCGTACAAGAACGATGAAGCCGCCCGAGCTGCCAATAACGGTGCCCTCCCCCCTGACCTAAGCTTGATTGTCAAGGGCCGACATGGCGGCTGTGACTACATTTTCAGCTTATTGACCGGATACCCCGACGAGCCACCTGCGGGTGCTCAGGTTGGCGCTGGTCTTAACTTCAACCCTTACTTCCCGGGAACCGGTATTGCTATGGCCCGTGTCTTGTACGATGGACTTGTGGAGTACGAGGACGAGACCCCTGCAACTACATCGCAAATGGCCAAGGATGTGGTGGAGTTTTTGAACTGGGCGGCGGAACCTGAGATGGATGACCGAAAACGAATGGGAATGAAGGTATTGACTGTTACCGCAGTCCTATTCGCCCTAAGTGTCTGGGTTAAGCGGTACAAGTGGGCAACGCTCAAGTCAAGGAAGATCGCCTATGACCCACCAAAGGTAACCAACAAGGTCCGTTCGTAAAGGATATAAGGGCATGCGCTGCTGTATGTACTACTAAGCTACCATACCGCTCCTTTGTCATGGCAAGGGGAGAAGAAGAAAAAAGACTTGGAGGTTGCAAGGGGTTGGAGTAATCCTGAGTTGCGACTCTAGAGTGTATATCAAGTTCCTAAATTTTAGACGTTCACGGAAAGTTTACTTGAAGTACATGGGCGACTTGATAATGGATTTTTAACCTATGACGAGGATTAATAATTTCTCTGAACACAATTAATCTCAAATTGTTTGTTTACTTGACCTCTCTGATAGTTTGTCGAGTAACCAACCCGCCTAGGGGGTTATGCATGAAACAACTTGAGTCGCCGGGGACAGAGTCATTCTGGCAGATGAAAGCTAGCTACGAACGTGCATGTCTCCGCGGGGGGGGGTACTACTAAGTATTTTAGCAATTAGATAGGCTGATAGGGCGCTTTTTGACGTGACAAATTACGCATTGAGAAAGGGGAGGAGGGGCTTTCTCTCAGCTTAAACCTTAAAATTTACACTATTGTAACTTAAACGTAGGGTACCTTTTAAATAAGAAAGCACATAAAACCTGCCGTAGTTACCATCTAGGTTAACCTACTATCTACCTACCTATTGGAACCTATAATGGGCCCTGTAATTGTAGGGGTTGTAAGGGTAAGGCCGTGGCCTGCAACTGCACGTGTTCAACTGCACGCCAACTGTGCCTTTAGTAACGTATCCCTTCTGGGTTCGTGCGTTTGCGTTTGCATAGACTATGGATTTTTGGGGGGGGGTTTTTATTTTTATTTTCATTTTATTTTTTTAGAAAAACCCCCCCTTTTTTCGTTGATTAGGTAGACAAAGCGCCATTCTCACAACAGATCTTACGAGTAAATAATGAATAATAGTATGAGGGCTATTCTTATCAAGTCCTCGATACTGAATATAATCCGACCAAAGAGAACCATCGACCAGGTTACTTTCCTCGATAAGGAATTTATACTCCAACGTCCCGACGTATGTGAAACAGACGGCGTTGGAGTATAGGTCCAAGTGGCTTGCCAGGCAGCTAGATACCGTTACTTCCATTCGCAATCAAACGCCTCTCTCGAATCGTCTCCAGTTTCCCATTCCGATTACTAGATCGGGCCCCTACAAATCTTCATCAAACCTATAAATCAGATCAGATAGCGAAGAACCATTCGCAGATATCCAAAATGGATGATAAGGCTCGTGACCAGCTAGCTCTCGATTATACCTACGGTTTCGATGTCCCTTCCGAGTCTGAAAGGCGGGAAATCGGAGAGATGATTATGAATGGATGGGTACCTAAGGATGACCTCAAACACTTCACTCACCATAGTCTAATGCGTAGTGTTGAAGATTGGTCAAACATGCTCTCTTGCGCCGAATCTTTGAGAAACAAGACCACATTTGACGACCCCTTTGCGGCACAAGATTTTCTCACCTATATCGCCAAAGTCACCTCCCCATCCCCAGATAGTATCACTAGCAGACAGGTGCTGAAGCTTCATCCAGAGCATGAAGATATCGTACGAAGAACCCAGTCACCTCGGTCAAGCATATCACTGAAGCAAATAGAGAAGAAGAGGAAGAAGAGAAACCCACCTCACGAACACGGAGGCCAGGATAAACCATTTAAAAATTACAAGAAGGGCAGCAAATCGCCATTTTGGTCTGCATCTGGCATGGAGTCAAGGGGAAGCGAGAAAGGCGAGAAAGGCAAGAAAGACAAGAAAGGCAAGAAAGACAAGAAGAGGAGGAATAATGAAGCCAAAACCAGAGAATCACTACTCGAGTCTACCTTCATCACCCGGCTGACCAAGAACTATGTTCTTGGACAGATCCCCATCGTTCGCCAGAGCCAAGACAACATCTCCATATCCCGGGAAGACCGCGATGAAGATCAGGAGATAAATTCTCCTTTCGTTATCAAGCATGGCGATTCCTCTTTAAAAGGTACCCGCTCATAGGCAACCGGGAGTCTATGAGCGACCAGGGTGGTGATCTGCATACTACTCTCCTGCCGCGCATTTCTCAAGTAGATACGGAAACGGAATTATCATTGGCAGACTTGCAGTCACCATCAGTTACTCCCGGAAATGTTGAGGAAATCTCGAGGAGCACTGTTACACCAAATTTACACGAGTCGAACGATATTGAGGAATTAGAAATCTGCATAGGAACATCCTACGAGAGAGGGGGTGCATCTCCCCCACTAATCCCAAAGTGCCTGAGTCCAAAACGCAAAACAAAGTCTCGTTTCTTTGACACCTTAGATAGAGTCGGTCCGCCAAAGGCAAAAGACACTCGGCCCCCTCGTGGGACAGTTCCTTGTGTACCTTTCCCCCGTCTAGATGCTCCCAATTTCGGGCTGATTCAAGAGGATCTTGCAGACGACCCTTTCCGCTTACTCGTTGCAGTAACATTCCTGATACGAGTCAAGGGGAAGAATTCAATACCTGTATTCCACAAGCTTGTGGAAAAGTATCCTACACCAAGGCATTTAGCGGATGCAGATATAAATGATATAATAGCAATGATCAGACACCTCGGTCTCTCTGCTGTTCGAGCTACAGCGATCCAGAAATATGCGCGCATGTGGATCAAGAACCAACCTCAGGCCGGCATCAGGTACGGCGTAAAGAACTATCCCCGATTAGGTGATGGGGTCGACGTTAGGGTGGCAGAAGCAATAGGCCCTAACGATCCTAGGTTATCGGCCTGGGAGATTGGCCACATGACACAGGGCCGATATACTATAGACAGCTGGAGAATATTCTGTAGGGACGTCCTTCTTGGCCGTGCAGAAGACTGGAGAGGTAAAGGACGTGAAGAGAAATTTCAACCCGAATGGATGAGAGTGTTGCCGGAAGAT
Source organism: Daldinia sp. FL1419 (assembly GCA_025201765.1). Lineage (NCBI taxonomy): Eukaryota > Fungi > Ascomycota > Sordariomycetes > Xylariales > Hypoxylaceae > Daldinia > Daldinia sp. FL1419. The sequence continues at coordinate 26,147 of MU623390.1, forward strand.
AAGGAACTCCGTGCCTGTCTTAGGTGGTTATGGATGCAAGAAGGCTACGCATGGGATCCAAGAACAGGAGAGAAAGATATCCTCCCAGAGGACTTACGCAGAGCAGTTAATGAAGGCAGGGTTGCATACGACGACACTGGCGAGCTCAAGATACTTGACGGGGAAGCCTCTACAGGAAACATCGCTTCCCAAGATATATGATGGCGACACCTGGGGGTATGCTCTCTTATAGGTAGTTGTAATCGATTGCTCGTTGACTATAGCTTGCCGCGCAATATTGATTTTTGGCGGAGCTTTTCAATATAAGAGTAATTTTACATTAAATTTATGATGATAAAATCTGAATGTGATACGTTCATGGAACTTCTTAGGTAGTTAAGTATTATATTCTTTCTCCGTGTATTTACATCCTCCTAATTTACCGCGTCTCGCTCGTCTTTTTCTTCGATCAAGCCCTTTGCCGTCTCTTGGCGAATAATAGCCTCCAGAATCAAGGCCGTCCTACGGTCATGTATCTCATCCAAAGCGTCCGAGGCACTCAGCCAGGCAGCGATTAGATTTCCCTGGCGGGCAAATGACGCCTGGGACCACTCCCTCGACCGTAGCTGGCTCGGATGCAGGTGCTGATAGCCCAGCCATGGGAAATTGTAGGCTAGATGTAGCTGCATCAGGCGTGGGTGCTCGTCGAGCGAGGAGAGAGCTTGGGCCAAACACATCCGATAATAGTGCAGTGAGCCGCCCACGAAACCGGCGCAGGACCCAAGGAGGAACCCAATACTACCGCTACCAGTGAATATTCCGGTTGCCGCGGCGGCTGCTAGTCCTACCAGGGCCTAGGTACAAGACATATTTAGTTTGAGGTAAGAGGGGTAAAAAAGGGGGTGAAGGGAGAAAAGGGGGAAAGGGGGAAAAGGGGGAAGACTAACCGCGGTAGAAGAGGCTACAAACATGGAACGGAACATGTAAAGGCCATGACCACTTAGATGGCATCTTATTAGTTATACGTCCCGAGACTCATATATAGGAGTTTCCACTCACCTCGGTCTGCTCCAGTTTCCAATCGTCCTCAAGAGTTGGCTTACATGACTGCCGACGCTATTGGCAGCGCTCACTTCGTAGTCGACCTAAATAAACGAAATACTTCATGTTAATACTAATGCTCATCTTGGTAGTAACTACAGCGAGGTACGCTTTACCATATCTGATAATATGGCGTGCTCCAAGGACGTTGTGTATCGACATTGATCATCCTCTCTGCAAACCGCGTAAAACGTTGTCGCACATGGAAACACTCTATAAGGCGTTACCCGACATTCCATGCGCAAAGTATATCTGTGCACTATTTCCCCTGAAAGTTGCCCAGCTGCCGTCTTGTCTGACGGGCCCCACTAAATAAGATAGCGCTGTAATTCCTATAGGTACAATACAATACAGCATAGTTATAATAACTACCTTATGTAAGTACCTAACCTAGGTACCTACCTAACCTAGGTACCTACCTAACCTAGGTACCTACCTAACCTAGGTACCTACCTAACCTAGGTACTACGTAGCAATAAAGTCCGGTGTTAAGTTCCATCCTTGTAAACTTAACGTTTTAGCTTAGCTTCTAATAACAACCTTCGAAAAATGCGACTGTCTATCGAAAACTTTGGCTTACATCATTACCTTTGTTTTTCGTATCAAGATATTAAGATATTCATTCAGATGCACAGTAAGGCCCCCCCCCTCCCCCCCTTTTTTTTTTTTCTTTTCCCGCTTACTGCAGCGCCAACACCTAATCGACGACCATCGTGTCAGAAAGCGGGCCGCTTCTTACGTGAGATGAGACGTCTGTTATAGGTTTTCGAACCCGGGTCGTGATTAGGGTATCTATCCTACCGTATCCAACTCGCGTACAGAGAGGCGCCATTTGCAAGTTGCAATGTCATCTCAGGCATCGCCGAAGCAGGACCGTTGAGGCCTAACGTTTGACGTGGATTGATACGAAGTCGGTCGGTATACCTATAGAATCTGACCAAGATAGCAACGTCGAAAGGGATGGGAAAAAGAGTATATATTAAGCACATGCAAAAACCAAAACCGAACCATAAACCCCCGACACTAGCAGCTACACGTTCTTGTCTTGAATATTATCCCTATAAAGACCCCGAGGGCTGAAAACATAGCCCCCAATAAGAGAAAGAGGCTTTACGAGGCTTTGCGAGGCTTTTACCCCTCCAAGATTATTTTATTAGCAGTTATTAGCGATTATCAACACCGCTGGACTGGCAAGCATATACCCCGCAAACCCGAGGTATACATTAACATATATCCCTTACCGGGTAGCTACAAGACCTTACAAGACCTTACAAGACCTGACTCGGGGTATACATCAATATAAAGTGTATGTGTAGGTACCTCGATATGCACCAATATTCCCGATAATTTTAATCAAATAGAAAGGGGATCTACCGTTTTATTTATTTCTATTTTTCTCCGACCGCACGCCCTTCGCTTTCCTTGCTTGCGTTAGTTATTGATAGGCTCGATGGGTTCTCTCGATACACCCAAAGATGAATTGACCGTGCTGGTCACCGGCTTCGGTGTACGTACGCAATCTGCAACATGCCGTCTTCGCATTCCCCGTTCCCCAGATAACTGATTAGCCCGCATGTGTGTACGTGCGTAGCCTTTCAAGGAGCAGTACCCCGTGAACCCCGCGTGGGAGATAACCACATCGCTGCCGGATTACCTCCCGCCCGACCGGGCTAAGGATCCTACGCGGCAAGCTCCGTCCACCTTACCCGCGGTCCGGATCCTAAAGCACGGACCCGTCCGCGTCAACTACCAAGTCGTCCGGGATTTGGTGCCGACACTATGGGATGATCCGCAACAGAAAGTCGACTATGTCATTCATATAGGGATGGCGGGACCACAGCACGTATATTCTATTGAGAGACGGGGTCATCGTGATGGATACGATAAGTATGACGTCGACGGCCAGCTTCTCCGTGATGAGCAAAGACACAAGCTCGAAGGGGACAAGTGGATATGGCAGTCAGTTTAACTTCATCGTATGATTTGCCACGTACCGTGGTCGCTAACGTTCTTCGCAGTGATGTCCCTGAAGAACTCACAACTGATTTGGAGATTGGAAAAATCTACAAGCGATGGGTTGAGCGCAGCCCGGTAGGAGTTGCGCCCTTGCTTAACTCATCTCTTTGGGTTCCGGGATACTGACATTGGATTTTGTAAAGGAGAATCTCCGACTGCAGATTTCCGACGACGCGGGACGTTACCTATGCGACTTCATCTACTTTTCGAGTCTAGCTCATTTATACAAGCAACAACGGACCAGGAGAGTAGTCTTCTTCCACGTCCCTCTACACCCTGACCCAGAATCGCTTAGCCGTGGAAAGGAGTTGGCCTTGCAATTAATCAGATCCATCTGTGAGGTTGGGTTGCAAACAGAGCACGTAGCTTAATAATTTTGCGGCTTGCATGGGTATAATCAACGACAAGCACCTCGTTAATGCCTATGATATTAATGGTGGTGAATACCTAATTAATGGGACGGTTTACATGGTTATTTCTATTAATTATCATCGCAATTATCCTAGTCTAGGTAGAATGACCAAGCACTTCACCAAGATTGTTATCGACTTGGAACCTAACTCGTGAACATATGTGACTTATCTGTCGAGGGAATAAGTAGGATACAATTCCGCCCAACACTTCAGAGACGACGGTCGGGGATATTCGTAGAGATATGAGAAATTAGAAAACGCAATCCTGAATAGGAAATTCTCACAATTGAGTTTAGAATTACTATTTCTTTTATAAGAACATATCTACCTACCTACCTTTATATCATGTATTTCCGTAATCTAAGATCCAATAACATTGAAGGGTGAAATGATGAGGAAAAGATATACATCGGCCTTTATTTTATACTATACTTATTAAATTCATACTCACAGTATTAACTATGCAGTGTTCAAGTAGCATCTAAGTCGTACAAACCCTCATACCTACTTCTTACCACATCCTCCTTGTGGCAGAATCACCCATAAACTCCAAATACTTCCTCCGCCATGAGCCTATGGCAATATAACTTTGCATATATGGATGCTTAATCACACGGCACTAGGCATTGGGAAAGAAGCAAGTCTACGAGAAATGTAGTCAAGAGACCTGTACGACTCATACCAGGAGAGTTCCTTGTTATAGACGGTTAGAATAATAATAATACAGCCGTTTGTCACCACGAACCTTTAACTGGACCTACCTGCCTATTATGATTGTAATCGATTCGATACCCCTAACTATTCTTTAGTACAGTATGGTTTTTATTAGCTGGGACCCCAAGTATCCCTGAAGAAGCACCAGGTTTAGGAACTTGGTGCTTTACAGAGATGAGTGATTCTTGCTCGTTAACGGAGACGAGCCTGCTAAACAAATGTGACATGTACTTCCGATTTCTTATAAAAGATGGGATCTGATTTCACATAGTTATTGATTCTTTAGTTATCCAGTAAATGTACTGTAGCTGAGTGAGGCTGACACGGTATGAATGACATTGAATGACATTGAATGTAGGTATACCGATCTGAATCTTATTAGTTATCAGCCTCCAGTATATACATATATGTAGATACCTAGGTTAGGTAATTATTGCAATGAACAAGATGCTTCTCGACTAAGACTAGGTACCTACCTATGTTCCGAACCTAAAACAACGAATATATACCTACCTATGCAAGAATGTAGAAGTAGGTACTTCCAGAGCTTATAAACGTGGACATTTATACATACTAATGGAAGCATGTGCATTATTATGTAATAGCGCGGCAATACGTAACCTTACCTAGATTGTACCTAATAGCGGGCGATGCCAATTCATACTAATTCGCCGACCAAACGGGGCATTTACGCCGTCCGTTCCCAATCGCCGAATTCCTCGGCTCGTCCTTCTCGGGGACTAACCTTAGGTAGTAGGTAGCGTCGACTCGTAGCGTCGACCCCATAAATAGAGACCGAGGTGGCATTAACGGCAAACAATTTACATTTACCTACTCCAATCAACCCCCCGCAGAAAATCAGAAGAAAAGAACATCACGGCTTATTAAAACCCCTATTACAGTCTCGCTAGAAGTGTCACACTTCCAGGCCACAATGTGTATGAAGGCGAATTGCTCCACCTGCCGTAAGCTACGTGTGCTTTATTAATACCCAAATACCCAACCACTTATCAATCATATAGGATCTCCCTTGACCTTCGTCTAAACTGACTCCTCTCGCTAGACAAAACCACGTGGATCGGCTGTGGAAGCCACATTTCCTCCGTCCTGGACAACATCCCAGAGCAAGAATGGTGCGTCTGTGAGCCCAAGGTCGAGGTGCACGACAAGAAATATCCACCAGGGGCCAAATTCTAGTCTGGGTGGGAAGCGTCAATCGCTCCGAGTCGAAAAATAGCCATGGGTAGGCGTATGGGATGAGGATAGAGTTGGGATAGTACGAGTCATAGATTGCCGTGAGATTTGAGACGTGCATCAATATTCAACTTTATTTCTATCAAAATAGCGACGTCCCTTTAAGCTGCGCCTTCGTAACATCGTACCGTGCCGAGTAGTATTCCGTCTATATCATGCACCGTGCTGTCGTTCATAAGCATTGATATGGTATATCATGATCTATCTATTCCCCGTCTAGATCTTCTGGCCCTTGTGCCATTGCGCCCTGGAGTACTGGATAGGCCACTTGACCTCGACACCTAGCTCATGCGCGACGCGTAACGGGAACTCCGGCTCGCGCAGGTATTGCCGAGCGACCAGCACGATGTCCGCCTGCGTGGTCTGTCCCGCCTCCTCGCCAACCTCCGCGCTATCGTGCGTCGTGGCGCCCTGCGTCAACGCCTTGCCCTCTTGGACAATCGAACGCGCCATTTCGGCGTTTGTAATTAACCCGACGGCACCGATCAGAAGGTTCAAGTTATCCTTCTTTATGGCCTCGCGGATCTTGCCCGCAAGGTCGATCTGGTAGTATGGATGAACATTAATCTTCGCCGTATCGCTGTTTCCTCCGGAGCTGACGTCGAGGAGGTCGACACCGGCAGCAGGAAGTAGCTTGGCGAGGCGAATGCTTTGCTCGAGATCCCAGCTGGGCTCGTTGGACCACTCCATCCACTCGGTTGCCGAGATACGCACGAAGAGGGGCATAGTCTCGGGGATGGCGCTACGCACTGCCTCGATAATCTCGAAGAGCAGGCGAGTGCGGTTTTCAAAGCTACCGCCATAGTCATCCGTTCGCTTGTTACTAAGCGGCGACAGGAACTCTGTTATCAAGTAGCCATGGGCGCCATGGATCTCAATAACGTCGATACCGGCCTCGACAGACCTCCTGGCCGCATCTTTGAATGCCTGTACGAGGGTCTTGATGTCCTCAGTCGTCATGGCCTTGGGGTCCGGAAAGCCGTCTGTGTATTTGATGGCGCTAGGTGCCCATACGTTATCTCCCCAGCCGCCTTCTTCGGGGGAGGCGAGAGCACCCACGGAACCATCTGTAACAAGCCAAGGGGCGAGTGTGCTGCCCTTACGGCCGGCGTGGGCAAGCTGGATTCCCAACTTCTGGCCCTGGGAGTGAGCAAAATCTGCGATGCGCTTTATGCCAGCAATTTGGCTGTCCTTCCAGAGACCGACATCATCGGGGCTGATGCGACCATTGGGCGTAACACTAGTTGCCTCTATAATTGTTAGGGGAGTACCGTGGATTATGAATTGAGATAAATGAGCAAAATGCCAATCGGAAACGTGTCCATCGTCTGCGCTATATTGGCACATGGGGGCGACGACGAATCGGTTTTGCAATTCTACGCCCCGGATCTTGATCGGCTTGAACAAGGTCGGGGCTGAGACCGGATCCAAGGCCGATCCGGCAGGAGGATTTTGGGCCGGAGTCCAGTAAGGGACATTGGGGGCTGGTTTGTGGAAAGTGGACGACATGATATCAGTATACGATTCGGAAGGATCAACTAGGATTTCGAGGTCGTAGAGTATATGCAGCCAGATACCGAAAGAGAATCGAAAATGGTCTTGGCGTGTTTTGCGGAGATGATAAAGGGGGTGTTTGTGAATTCGGCTCAATAGGGGCCGAAGACGATTACTTGGGTACTCGTATTATTAACTACCTGTTGTGTTACCGAGTTTTAAACAATTCGGTTGAGAATGAATTTCGCTGCCCTTTTGGAATGAAGTTATTTTATATATGTACGTTTACCATGGTCCCCGGCCAATGGAATTACGGAGGCGACAGCGTGGAACCCCATTAAACAATCTCCAGCATTGCTTACATTTAGAATTGTTTAGAAGATATGGGAGAAAGAATGACCGGTCAATTAGGGCGTTTAAAGACCAATTTAGTATGGTGTCGTAGATGGCGTCCGTATGGCGTCCGTATGGCGTTTGTATGTTTAACAACGAGGACATTTCAACAAATTGGGAATACGGTAAGGTATTACAAGCAATGGTGTTATTCGAAGATTCTATTGTTCTGAATGGATTAGTAATAGAAGCATTGATAACAGTGGCATTATTAACACGAGAAAAAAAGAATGGAAAAAAAGGTTACGCAGCTAAGCAAGTACAAGCCAAGCAGCAATAAACCTAAAGGCAAGTGCCGTTCCCAATTATCCAAAATAGGGGTACAACGGGAACTGAGTCGATTATCGGAATAGTGGAATATTGATGACGTTAGCTTGTGTTGCAGTTGCAATTATATAGCGGATATTTTGGCAGGCAGGCAGACTCAAAGACGGGGCAGGCAAGAAGAACCTACCTCTAGTTAGTTATAGTATTAAGACCGGAAGCTGGTAAGGAAAGGACGTGCGCCACGCCAAAAAGGTATCCCCCCCCGCCTTCTCTTCCAATCGCAAGCGTCGCCGAGATATCTCCTAGTTAAACAACTTCCAAGATCCCCAAGTCAGGGACCATATCCACTCAAGCCACTCATTTATACCTACACTTACCTTCTAGGTACACTACACTCACTAGGTTAGCATAGTAGCAGTATTTACATGAATATGACTACTATCATCATATCATGGCGTTGGCAGATTCTGAAGAATTCTTCGCTAGCTTCCTGCGGTACTTTCCGTTCGTTCATTTGCCGTCTTGCCGTTCTTCCTTAACGCCGAGGAACACTAAAATATGCAACACGCTTCCTCCGGTAAACGTCTCGTATAAATGATACCTTACCTAGCCGTTCCTAGTTTCGGTATTTACCTTTCTGGTCTATTTTTTAACCTAATATACGTTATAATATCGCGCAAAGACGAAGCACAGATGCGAAAGTGTTGCAAGAAATAATAATAAAAAATAATAAAAATGGCCAGGACGGTGGGGATAAAAAAGAGACGGGATCTCGATTCGTCATAAGTCGTCCAGATGCGGATAGATATATCAACTAGTTGCGGCCGTCTCTTCTAAGTACGGATATATCTACATATTAGACGGCGCCTAGCTTTTACTAGCCTTATCGCCAGATGGGTAGAAGAGGCTATGCTCTCGGAACAGTCACAGGTTTTTCCAGAATGTCTCAGGAGCCACACTTATTTCCAGAACATAGCTAGCATAGGTAATTGGCATAGCCATCGCAGACACGATCAGTTTTTTCCCTTTTGCCATGAGCAGCTAACGGTATGTAGTTGTAGTTCGAGACAAGTACGGGGTCGGTCATCTAAAGCCGAACTTACACTAGAACCTCACGTGTAGGAACGTTATCCTAGCCATCCTGGTCCTTATCCCGCATCAGGGGCCGAACCTGAAGCAGCCACTCAGATCCGCCGCCTCCGAATCCACCGGCGATCGCGTCGCAAATCGTCGCTAACACCCCCTCGCCCTCAACCCCAGTCACAGGGCTTAACATGGGACGAATACTTCCTATCCGCGTTTCGTCCCGTGATACCGCAGTGTCGCCATGATGCAACGGTTCAGACAATTGTCAATGCGGTGCAACTAGTAAACTAGGTTAGCATACTAACCTTAGACTTTAGTATACTAGCGAAATGCGGGATGTCTTCGTAGCCTGAAGCTTTTAGCGAGGAGTCGATGCTCCACAGCCCGGGACTCTTGAGAAACCATCCAACGCCTCGGAGCCCTGCCAAGACGTCTATCGGATCGAGACTCATCCGTACCAAAGTTCGTCTATCTAGCTGATATTCAGCTTCGATTAGTCTAGTAAAGTGTCCAAGATTGATTCTTCCTTTCTTCCTGTGCTGTTTGTCGTGATACTGTCATTCGCTCTATTCCGTATCTCGTCCTTCTAGGAATTCGGTCGGCTTCCAACGAAAAAAAAATAAAAAATAAAAAATAAAATAAATACAACATGCTGAGAGGAAGATTCGCCGAGAGAAGAGCTTCGGCTGCTACTTTAAATTCGTAAGTCACCTACAAATTATTCATCGTATAAGCGATAGGACGAGTGAATGTGATCAGTTAACTCTTCTCGTCTAGAGTTGCCGGCCCAGCCACCGTCAAGATACTCGTTGGTTCGGATGGCAAGGAATTTCCCGTTCCGAGAAAGCTCCTAGCATCATGCAACTACTTCCGGCGGCACATGGAGAACGCTCGCGTTGAATTCGAAAGGGGACAGGCTCACATCATTGTCGTCTTGGAAGATCAGGAACCACCCATGTTCGAGTTATTCGTATACTGGCTGAACGAACGGAGGAATTTCGACAAATTCATCGACGCCGCCGAGGCTGATCATACCTGCCCGGAGCTCCATAATAGCCTTGTTCAATTGCACCTATTTGCCGCCCAAATAGATATGCCTGCCTTACAAGACTTTGCTATGGATGCTATACAAGATGTCTACCTTCGAAAGAATTGGGACATCAGCACCAAGCTCATCAGCTTTATTTACAAATCGTGTGACCCGCAGGAAAGCTGTCGAATACGAAAGTGGATCGTGGCCATGACTGCGTGGACGCTTGGGGGTGTAGTTACGACCGAAATGTCTAATAGCATCCAGCGCCTCTTCGAGCAATGTCCCGATTTCTGGGCCGAATACAACAACCACACGCGTAAAATGGCGCAGACCGGGCTCGAAGGTCAATTCAAGAATCCCCAGCTCAGACTCCCCTCCAATAACCTTCGCGGCGAAGAGCGTCAGTTCGGCTTTCGACAATGTTCATTCCATACACACCGATCAACTGTTGGGCAAGGACGATGTCCTCACACCTCTTCGATGTCACCGCTCGTCCCGTCGCCGTACACAGAAGGTTACGTCGAGTCAGATTCGGAACGAGGCGATTCGAGATTCGGATCACGAATGGTTTCCCCGAGTAGCGATATGATACCCGAGTCCGATTTAGAAACCTCGTGAGAATTTGTGGTCGAAATGCCACTCGAATGCGGCTCCGACATAGACTTTTGTAAGCTTATCTGTATCTGTACCCATCTCTGTATATTCTACACAACTGGCAACTGGAGGGGACAGCGACCAATTGGCGGCTTTGGTCCGGGATTTGTGTTTGCATTGATATCCGTTTTCAACATCGTCTACGTGCTTGTCTAGGGGAGGAACACTGGGGCGGAATAAATTAGGTGGGCACTACTATGTTGAGAAATACGTACGTTAAAGATTATCGATCGAGGTCCGGGAATACAGCATGATATCGTCGCGGCTACCATCGCCAGGCCTTTCGATCATTCTACCTAGGAAACGACATCGCATCGAGCCTACATCTAGTCACATTCCGGTATCTTTAAGAGCAGCAAAGGCCCAACTTTGTTCTTTCGTTTTACAAATTCGAAGATCACGGGCTGGAGGCTCGCTCAACCACGATTGTGATGGATGAAGTCGGTGGTTATTTAAGCGAATGTCTCGCTATTTTTGTACACATACCCAAGGGCATGAAATCCGACGGGATTTTTAGTATATAATTTGTAATTATAATGAACATACTTTGAACTATTGGTTACGATCTGAAGGGATTTGACTACGTGATGATTACTTGTGGAGGTTTGAAATTATACATTTACAATATCAAGGTAGGTTGCTATACCATCGCCTCCTTCCAACGAGCCATTATATCTTAATGAGCTTTGTTGGTTTATACCGGGCTAACGCCCTCATTTCCTTTGCAGATCGAACCTTCAAAAGCAGCGATAGGCTGCAGTATTTACTTGCCTGACTTAATACGCATACCGAGCCCTTTGGAGTTTTAACAACAACAGACAACGGACAAGATGATGTCTTTCGTGATATCTCGGTAGAGGATGCCACGATTTTTCCTGCTTCTTTCTAGGTCGGGGTTGCTGGTGTATCGGTATCACGCAGGGAAGGATCTTACTTTTGCCGTCGCCTCGTATTATGGTAGACAAGGGGTGATTCTACAGAGTCATAGAAGAGAGCGTCCTAACGAATTATGTCCGATTAGTGTCCTGTCTAGGGCTCCTTTTTTTTTATTTTTTTTATTTTTTTACAAAAATCAAAAAAAAGAAAAGAAAAAGGGGGTAGGGAGTCATTTTACTTACGTCTTCAATGGGAACATTTGGGAGTGGTTGTGGTTCCTTTCTGTCGAAACGACATCGCCTTTTCCCCGTTTTAGGTCCCGTAGGATTATATTATGCTGTATTGCAGCAGATTGTGCACGACGTAGACTCCTTTGACGCGAGTAATGCCAAAGGGGAGCCGAGAAACCCCACCCCGTGGATTGGGAGTAGGCAATTCCAGATTGAGGCGCTTAGAATTAAGGCGCTTTATATTGGGTTACGTGATAATTCGTATAAGTTGTCGAGGCAGTTGTGGATATGGTCAAGGGCAATAGACATAGCTAATAGCGGGTTGGTACCCGTGTCTCCCACGTTTGTTGCGCGTCGGGGTTTTTAGGATAATAGGGGCCAGAAAGAGGCAGCTCCCTATGAAGTAGTTTAGGGGCTTAGGGGTTTAGATGGTAAGACGAAGCGGCCACACAACCAGCTTTGGGGGTTCCAATCACCTACCGCGAGAAGTTAGCAGGGCTTTTTATAATAATCGCAAAGAGTGTTTAGTCATGTCTTACTCCCGTCCGCGCTCCTGACTGAATACCTTCATCGGAGACGCTTATTTCATCCTCATAGCTCGTAGTAAATGTTCGTCGGCGCCCCCAACCAACTATGGAGCCACGGAGTCTTGCATAGAGAACAAGGTCTTTGTTCTAGATGTAAGGCATCTAAAAACTACCTAGGCAGCTCCATCATCAAGGGTTATGGGGATGGATTTGTATCGTAAGGTTATAGTTGACGATGGGTTCAGGGGGGACGTGATCCGACCATGTCTTTAGCGTCTGGGTTGTATCCGACGACGCACATGTATAAGAGACTTGATGGATTTGATTAACAAGCCAGCCATCATCCGAGAAGTTGACCCTGCGCATAGCAATGAAAACTTGATTAGGTTGCATGGCGTTTTGGAGGCATCGTATGATGAAGGATTGAGTAATTAAATGATTGACTCGCACTGTAGGATTTGAAGTAGCTGTTTTTCTAGTCTTGCTGATAGTAGAGAACCGTGGTTGTGTTGTGATGTTTGTGTAAAAGCTTTTGCTGGGGGGGGAGGGGGGGAGAAGGGGTTATATGTTTATATACCTACCTACTTGGGATATCAAAGTAGACAATCGAAGAAGCCTGACTGGTACCTACACTCTACCTTTCCCTAGGACCCGTTTATTGAGCGCTGGTAGCCAGGCATCGACTATTAAGGTACCCATTGTCAGGGTATTTAGGTCAGGTGTGAGCGAGCTGTCCATGGGGTCTCTTTCCCGTACCCCCCTCGACGACATGATGTGTGACTCAAGGGATTAGGGGAGTATTTAGTTGCAGAAAGGGGCAAAGTGAACCCTCCTGGTGCTAGAGCGTTTATGACAAAGGTGTCGTTATGCCGGTAGCCTCACCCCGAGTAGACTCATATCCTGTTGTGATGTGACGTGTGTGTTTGTTCGTTACTTGTTTAAGTCACATTGTGTCAAAGATTTGGCCAGCTTGACTTTCAAGAGAGGAAATGTACCTAGAATAGCACAGGTACCTACGTCTTCGAGTACAGACTACAGTGTCTACCTACGTATGCCTCATACACCTTGTTGGGAGCGGAGGGTGCCCTAGTCTCCTAAAAACTTCACATAGCATTTTTCAATATAGGGACGTGGTAATTGCTCTTTAGGTGAAAATAGGGGGGCGAGTACAGAACGGTCAGAGTTACACTACTATTCGGAGAACGTCAACAGCACACTTCCTACGGTAACGGCGTCAAAGATGCATATATTGCATAGCAGGTATGACAAACGACTTGCCATGGTATAAAAGAAATATCACTCGAATCTTATTAATTTAGGTACTTGATCTAGCAAAGATAATTATGCCATAGCAATAACATAGTAGGCATCTAGGTTTTTATATAATGATCTAGGTTAAAGACTCGATACGAAAATTTGAGGGGTTTTTTTTTCATAAAAGCTTTTTGGTTTATAAAAAGTTATAGCAGATCGTGTTGATTCTATCAACACTATCTATCCATTAGAGGATTGCCCTCCACCGAACTAGAATTGCAATACGTGGCTGTCGTCACGTTCATCGATATTTTTTTCCTTAGTCCGAGCCAAAGACGCCTAGATCTAATCGGAGCTAATAGCTAGTAGCTAAGGTAATCATCATCTTACATTGCTCTAGGTAAGCCAAGAGATATGCCATGTCGTAACCGTGGATCCGAACAAGAAGGTACTCTTGCTATCTCATCAATCATTCATCCTTCATGATACTCATTAGAAAATAAAATCAAGAAAAGTGTGTCATGTGAAGGGATCTCCTTCTGCTAGGGTGGGCACATGGGCTTCCGATAAATTGGTCTCCAAACCGTCATTCTCCAAAACGAAATTCATAAGATAGCGAAAATCTGGGATATGTCCCTGCTCTCTGTTATATCTCAGGGAGTACGGGGCTGTAGTCTCGCATTTAAAAAAAAAGGCAATGGTTGAGAGATGCCTTGGATACGCATCATCTGGATGGCGTAAAATATCATTCAAGTCGTAAGGAAAATCGTCAAGTCTGGTATAGGCGTATACAAATAAAAAATGTGTGCGTTAGTCGTGCGTTCATGTTCAAGTAGTGGAAGTAGGTTGAAGTTGTAATTGTTGTAATTGTTGAAACTTATGACGGGGGTGACTGAGAACGTCGGCGATCGCTACCCCGGTTTCGTAATTCTCTCAATCGTTGATCGAGGTAGGCCAACCGGGATGCCAATGACGGTCTAGGCGGCGATCGTTCCGAACGCTCACGGGCTGGTTGCTGTACGGTCGCAAAGGGCCGGCGTAAAGCTGTCAAATTGAAATTAATTGGTGCTGATAACCTGTTAGGGAAACTATAGCTAGAACCCGCGCCGGAAAATGGAGATCCTAGCCGACGTGGCTGCACGAATGGGTCTTGAGACGCTGCAGCTGCAGCGACAAGGGAACCGGAAGACTCTTCGCTAGGGGTTTCCCTGGCGAATACGTCATCCCTTTCCGATGCTTCTTTCCAAAAAGCAGCTGATAAACTCGGTCGCTTTCGTGGTAAGTCCTCGACGTCTTTAACTGACCTCCGCTTTTGTGTCCCCGAGCGGGATCTAGTTAGACGAACAGGTGATTTAAGAACTTTTCGAGAACCCAGGGAATTTGACTGCCGCGGTAGAGGCACGTCGTCAGCAAGGGACGAGGATGAGCTGGGGCCATAGCTCTTAGCCATGATCGGGGATGGGAGGCGGGGGAGTTCCGGAGACGGAAGTGCTTCTCGAACGATAAGTTCGGGATCCTTGAACTCCGGGAAGGGTTCACTTTCGGAACTCGTAAGCTGAGCTAGCGGGGCATCAGGCTTCATAGTATCCGAAGTACTGACTGCCAAGGAAAATGCCATGTCGCGCGCCGAAAATACGGCAGATGACTGGGCCGGGACAGATTTCCGATTCCGACGACGTTGGGCTGCCTTGTGAAAGGGCGTGGGACTGCGGGACTGGTATCGTCCTGGACTAGCGGTGGCTTTGATCTTACAAAGCTCACGCAAACGAGATCGGGTAGCGGCACATGTATGGGGCCACTCAATATATGGTTTAGTAGTCTCTGCGGTAGGGGTATTGCTTCCACTTTTCATATCCACTGTTAGATGTCCTTTAGAACCTTTCCAACTTCTTTTAGCTTCTCGCGCAACGCGTAGGCAAACACCATTAGGAGGGATACGGCTTCTACCTAAGCGTAGCGGTGTTACTCGTGGATCTTGTAGGTATAACATATAAGTTGACCATAGGTGTGAATCCATTGCCTTGGTCCATGGTGCTTTTCGTGATCTCTCTTTGTGCGGCGCATTCACGTTAGTATCAGTCTCAAGCTTGGGAAATTCTAAAGCCTTAAGTTCCGGGCTCATATAATTGCCATCCTCAGAGGCATGCGAGAATTGACTGAATAACGAAGAACTGGTCTGGGTAGAAAATGCTGTTGACGGCCTGCTAGACTCGTATTCAGAACTTGACTCGATATCCGAGTAGCTCCACTCGGACCCAACAGACCAGTCCGGGAACTTTGTTTCGGAAGGCGGCGCGAACTCTATTGCGGGAGTCTTTGGAGGCTCATAGGTTGGTGCATGTAATAAGTTCTCATAAATTTCCATGCTGTCGGGCTCCTCTACTTCGATACTTGGAACTGGCACGTCTGCCGCAGCGACTGATGCTAAAAATTGCTGGGTTGGTGCGTTTAGATGGTGAGACACATTTCGTCTTTTTAGTTTTAATCGGGGTCGTGGTGGAGATGGTAGTCTTATCATCTCGTCGCTAGGGGCAGAAGGTTCAGGAGTCCTTGGACCCTGACCTCGGCCACGATTACTGGAATTGAATTGTAGCATCGCTGAGTGTGAATGGCGCATCGACGGTTCCTATACTATCCGCCACGGCAATCCAAAGTCAATCAGATAGGTACATTCATGACCGTCCAAAAACATCCACCTCATTAATAATACCAGAAATTAAAACGTCGGATCCTGAGATGTCATCGGCGCTAATCAGTTTCTTGCAAATATGAAGCCGGAAGAGCGAAGTCTATTATCTGTTCTTGTCGCACAATTGGGAAAACTAAACAAGTATCTTGTAGGGTCGCAACCAAGTTGTTCTTTGTTTTATTTTTTATTTTTCTGCCTTTGTTCGATAGGGTCTAATAGCGCATAATTAGATTCGATGGGAATAGAATAGAAAAGCTCGTGGGCGTCGTTCGCAAGTTTCACGTCAAGGGAATACGTGAAGTCGCAAATCTAGTATGCGATCGTTCGTGTGCTTCATGCGTAGGTAGAATAAGTGGCTACCACGAGGGGATCCGGCAGCCACCCTTCCCGACGAAGAGATTAGGGGAGGGAAGAAAGGAACGACAAATTACCTAGATAGGTATTGAAAAGAAATAGGAGGCACAATGCAAGGAGGATGCGAAAGACAGGATAGTTAAGGTGCGAACTTGGGAGAGAGAGGAATAGGGAATAAGTGGATGGGTAGCAGAATCACGTTGCGCTGCAGGTGCAACCTGACAGGGGGGGGCGAATAGAAAAGACTAGGAAGAAGAGACTTAAGAGAGACTTATCAGTTGAACTAGGAACTTGTATCTCTTGTATCTATCGATCGTACATCGTAACTGCGTTACTGATCCTTACGCTGGTCGGACTGGACAGAATTAGAATGTACTTTGGCGTACTTTACATACTTTGCCCGGAATCAGCAGGCGGGAGTGGCACTGGCACGAACCCTGCGTGCTGATTCTGGCAGTTCTAGCGGCATGAAATACAGCGCTAAACCATTTATAGCACTAAGGTTTAGTAGACCCCACTACGTCGAGTGGAAACCTCAAGCGGTCAGTTGGGGTTCCTTGCTTCCAAGCCAATGCACAAACTTCAAAAACTAGGGCTTTAATGTGATTTTAGAGTTTGATTTTCCTGGCAGGTGTACATACATCAACCAGGGGGAAGTATATACTACTACTGTTACTATTATATGTAGGTAATTACATGTAGCGTACTTCGTAGTTACGTACAATTATATAGCCGACTAGGATCAAGTTCACAAGGAAAGGGAAAAAATAACTGGACAAAGGGGTACATGAAGAGAAAGGGAAGAGAGAAAAAAAGACGAAAGACAACGGGGGGATACCTACATGTCGATACGATTGTACTGTAAAACAAGTCGCGGATATTTTAACAAGGTTGCAAATCGGTGGGGAAAAAATTGCTGAACCTTTCCAAGAGTAAAAGTGGTACTTGGGATATGTGGCCGAAAATTGCTAACTGCTAACTTCCTACCTTGTACTTTACTTTTGTCTTGACGCACATTTTGCTTGCGACTTGCGACTTGCGACGACTGGCGCCGCTGCTCATGCACTCCGGACAGCAGCTTTGGCCAGAGGAGGGACACGACAGGAGTGCATATGCAGTGATCGCCAGGTGGGAGGATAAGAGAGGATACCGATGATAGGCAGAGGGGCACAGACGCTGAGCAAAGATCCCCCCCCCCGCCCTAGGTTATCCCTAGCCGCCAACCTATATGGGGGAGTTGAATGGGGAGTTGGGGTTCCAATTAGGTCCAGTTACGTCTAGTTAGATCCAGTTAATCCCAGAGGAACGTGCGAGTGCGAATTGGCTTGTATATTCACTGTACGCGTTTGGGTAAAAGCGCGAAATTGACTGGATAAGAATACTTCATGCAACGCGCGATTTCACATTCTTCATTCTCTTATTCGTTCGACTTTGGCCGATTTCGTTCGCTGGATTATGCAGTACCGCCTATTGGTGCTGGATATTGGATACTGGACACTGGATACTGGAGCTTTCCTATATGCGACTACCAACACCGAACAACACACATTTGCTTATTGCTTTTAGGCTTTCGAGTCTCGAAGACCGAATACCCAAAACTTAGCCAAACGTAAGTGAGGCAAGGTTTAACATAAGGTAGTCAAAGCCGTGATTGCGAGATCAAGTTAGGTACCCAGGTTTAGTGGCACCTGGTGCATCCCGGGTATCTCCCGTAAGTATTGTGTTTGGTTGTCGTTAGCCCATTCGTTGACTATCGACTATTATTTAGTCGATTCCAAGTACATACAACGCAAACACGTAGTAGAATGGGTATCGATACGTGTGGGGACTAGGTAATCGGGGCGCATAGCAGACAGTCGATCGTGGTCTTTTTTTCTTTTTCTTTTTTTTGTCTCTTCAATTTCTTATCTTATTTCTTAAGCCGTTCCAAATCAGTAACTACCTAGCTATGGGAATATACATAACTGGGAGGGATTGGGATGGTGGTTAGAAGATCTGTGGTACGGGCGAGACCCGACCTTCCAGGTAAGACAACGTAGAATGTGACGGCATGTGACGTGACGCGACCGTTCAATGTCTCGAGGTGAATGTTGCGGCTATTGAAGTACATACCTAGGTAGGTAGATATGCGCCTGCACACCTAAGATTACGACGCTGCATTCAAACCACACACGATTTGCAAAAAGAGAGGAATCGTTGATGGACACGTATATAATTAATACTTGGGACTTGTCGTGTTGAATTCTTGTAGGAATATTTTTTAACTATTGATATCACAGAGATGAGGTCAAGAGCTAGGATAACACAATAGCTGGGGGATATAGGCTATAATACTAGATCTAAGCTAATTAATTACTACAATATACAAATTACGCAAAGATTGTTCAGGGATACTTATTCCAATATCTTATCGATCACGAGTACTTACATGCGACTATTGTGTTATCAATCCCCATTCTTTTAGTACACCTGCCTAGGCACCCATCTTAGCATCTAGGTAGTATTATATAAAGCCACAGAAGTCCTTTCACTCAATAGGCCACGAGTATATATAGAATTATAGGTAATTGATTAATACAAATCTTTGCTTAAATTCCAAGACAGCTGGAATCATATTTTTCTCGTGATATCTCACAACTTATAATCGACTATTATGTCATAGTATGGAGAATTTTGAATGGTAGCCTCACTTTCAACTCTATTTGCTATCGGACCACCACTCGATCGACGAATCGGAACATTCCATTGGAGAAAGACAACGCGAAACCAACGCGAATCTACGCGTACCTGAGCATGCTTGTACTCCATAAAGAGGTACTATTAAAAGGTGTTATTGCTTGCACTCCACGTACATACCACACGGTCTGGAGGTTGGGTTCAATCCCTAATAATTGTCGAGAATATATTCCAGACGAACGTTTCTACGTTGATTAGGTTGATTGGTTCATGGCATCTCCGAGAACCTTGTTCGACAACTTTCCACCTTGATGTACTCGCATACATGAAGTATTAGGTAGTAAGATGTGTAAGAAATTCGCCCATGCAACGATGATTGGCTAAATATCAGAAGGTAAAAATTCATATATTAGGTAACTATGTGAAAACTAAAGAACTCTTACCGTTGAATAATTGACCGGTGATTTTAAGGTCTTACTATCATTATACCTACCTACATACCTGGCCTACATTACCTAGGTAGGCATGTATATTATATTAGGTACTCTTGTGCGATGTCTAACCTAATTCAAAAAGAATATCCTTAATGGACATACATAAAACATACATCCTACATGTCATGAGTGCCCCCCGGGAACCAAAAGGGCCTAGCCTGCATGTACACTTCCGTAAATCACCAAGGAGTTCCTGTATTCGGAAGAGACAATCACCGACAAGTTGATGTTGTACGACATAACGGTTCTCGATCACGCGGCCGTATGCTTAGCTCCCGGCGACGATCCTGCTGTCATAGAACGTAATCACTGTATCTGGTTGAGGTCCATAGCGAGCAGGACCTTAGCAGACCAATTCAAAGAATGTCTTTCCTTAACCCCGCAATAAGAAAATCCCAAATCACGTTAGAGAAAATTGACGCTTTGATCAACTGCAACCATGTACATACTGGCTATAACAGAACGATCGATATGATAATGAATGCTCGGAACTATAGCGGTCTTTAACAGGCTGTCCACTTTTGCCGTTTATATTTAACTAACTACCTATACTTGACATCATAGTATACAGATTGATATAATCAAATCTATACCATCCAACCTTAATCATACAACAAGTTATAATTTACGTCAGCTGAACGTTAGAAACGTTGTAAAACACAGTATCACAATTGTAAATCAAACAGTCTGTTAGTAAGATAACAAGATACAGTGCGCAGATACGGAGCGTCTTAAGACATCAACGACTGGACGAACTACGGAGAATTACGTACATAACTAGGTAATTCTATTTATTGTACATAGGTAGGTTCTTCCGAAACTGGAGTGCAGGTGTTTTGGTATCCACTTTAATATTATTGTCTTGGAAAGGGTTTCCAATCGATAAAGAAATTATCGTCATTATATAAGCTTCTCGTTCACGTGCTATCACAGGTGCCAATTGTCAAAGATCACCGGACAGTTGGCATTAGCTGGCATCGGTTGGGATGCTCCAAAAAACGATGCCGACTATTCCATAAAAAGCAAACCCCCCCAAAAAACATCAATGTGGAACCTTCGGTTTGCTTCACGTCAGGCATCCAAGGTATCTACTTCTGACTAAAGCTCCTCTCATTATTGAACCTTGGTACAACACCTCCACCTCCTCTTCGGATCTTATCTCATGCTGTTACATTCAACATGTCGCCAACCACTGATATTATCACACTTGAGAATTTTGCATCAAAGATGCCGCGATGGGATCCCAACCTCTCCAACCACCTCTATGCTTTAGTCGATATGGGAAGGTTTGTCACATCTGCCACATCATTGCCCTGTCATCTTAAGATTATAACCCTTCCCAAGACTTAGCCCGAGTTGCTTTGTGGCCATATTTACAAAATACTGCCAGCTCTTCTGTTTACTTCTTAGTAACCTTATGATAGCAATGGCATACGTTTCTCCGTCTCGGATCTATCGCCCCCGCAAAGCCGTCTTCTAAGATGTCTATATCGCGAGCGCGCTGCTATCTCTTTATTTGATGCTCTTCATGCATCGGCTTCGAGTGGTTCCTTAACTTTCCACCCTGATGTTATCACCCAAGTATCTAGGACCCTAGCACGGTTCAAATCTATCGCCAACGACTATGGCGTGCCAGCAGAGCATATTTCTGTGTTCGCTACAGAAGCTATGCGGAAAGCTCAGAATGCAGCTAATATGCTAGATGCTGTCCTAGAGAGTTCAGGACTTGGCGTTCAGATACTGGCCCCAGAGGTCGAGACTTTATTTGGCTCTACGGGCGCGAGAAGTGGGTTCGACACAGTGAACGGACTATTCCTTGATTTAGGGGGTGGTTCGGTGCAGATGACTTACTTAAATTCCTCAATCGACGGCTACGAAATTGCGGCTGCACAAACTGGAAAGAGTTTACCCTTTGGGGCTGCCAAGCTCATAAAGATCCTTGAAGGCGATGAGGCGGAGGCCCAAGTCGCTGCAGTAAATACTTTGCAAGAGGGTATGGGAAGTGCCTTTACCCAACTACAACAACAATTTCCATCGTTAAAGGAGACTCAGGCCAACCAAGATAGCCGCGGGGTTGATATATTCCTGTGCGGCGGTGGGTTTAGGGGTTATGGCAGCCTCCTAATGCACGTTGATCCTATTCAGCCATATCCAATCCCCGCGGTCGGGACATACACTGTTAAAGGCTCTTTCTTTAGCCAAACTGGGCATATGCGCAAAGTCAATGCTGAATACAAAGGCAAGATTTATGGCATGTCAAAACGACGGCGCCAGCAATTTCCAGCTATCGCAACAGTCGTAGAGGCACTAATCAGCGCCATCCCTCGAATCCATACGGTAACCTTTTGCAGTGGCGGCAATCGGGAGGGTGCTCTATTTATGAAGCTCCCCAAAACTGTGAGAGAGAAGGATCCCTTACTACTACTCCATCAAGTTGGTAACAAGAACGAGGCCGAGATATTACAGTCAGTGGTCAATATTGTGCAATCATCTCTACCAAGCAATCTCAATCTCTCTGGTGTTCCGACAGTGTTGACTCTAGGACTTGGACCACTCTTTGCTAGTAGTATTTGGACTCGCGTTGGAGAATCAGACAGAGACAACGCGGCATTCGAGTTGCATCGGGCTATTCACCGTGATCCCAGCGCACCTGGTTTCAATCATTTGGCGCGAGCAGTCTTGGGTCTAACCCTTTGTCATAGATGGGGGGCCGGTCTCGCTCCCTTTGATCAAATACTTCAAGCCAACCTGCAAAAACTTGTCAATCAGTCGAATATCGAGGCCAATTTTTGGGCTGAATATATCGGCGCAATTGCCAACCTGCTCGCCGTGCTTTGTCCAGCAAAACCGGATTCCGCGGATAGACTGACGAAAGTCGTCAAGTAAGTAAACCGCAAGGCCAAATTATTCGCGTACTAATAAGTACATAGATTCGACTCAACGATGAAGCTTACGAAGAAAAAGGTCAAAATTCAACTAGTTGCTTCATTACCTCCGACTACTTACGACGCTCTGGATATGGAAGAGTTGACTAGCATTTTCAAAAGTATTGGAAAGTATCGAGACACCGCAGATACGACCGAGAGGAAGGTCGAGCTTACTATCCAGAAAGGAGCTTGAATTCCAGTCATTTCGTCTTGAATTTCAACTACGAAACTTTGGGCATAGTAAATGTACTTGCTCTAGATACAAGCTACTGGCTATTATAGCTGTCTCAGAGTGCGTACACCACTTTTTAGACACGGTGAGAATACGACAGTTATACAAACACAAACGAAACGACGACCCTCGTAGTTTTACTAGGGAATGCCATAACCCCCGCGATGCTGATACCGGCAGCGAGTGTCGTCGAACAAGTAATATGCCTTTTGAAATGTTTCCTCCCTCTCTCATCGCGAGGCATAATGCAAGCTCAAATGCGGTAGATGGGTATCAGCCCGTCGCTAAACTCCTTCGCTAAACCATCGATAACCAAGAGGCCAAAAAGGACATGAACTCATACCAAAACTCTGTTTACATACCCCGAACCCAACCAGGTTTAAAAGACATAGCAAGAAACGAAATTATTCATAAACCTTGTACGACGACGATATATATTTATCGCCTAGCTCGCTTAGGCGCCCGGGCCCCGGCTCTTGTGCCACTTCTATGTGCGCCGACCAGCAGGACACAGAACAGACGGTCCAGCGTGGAAGGGTTTGGAAATTCGACACTATCTCGAATAAACCGGTCTACCGCAAATGGTTAGCCTGTCAAGCGCATCAATTTCAGAGGACCTCTGTTATAACATACAGAACTCGTCCCTATGGGTTTCCACTTTCTTGAAATCGGCATTTAGTTGCATTTTTGCTGAGACCAGTATCGGACTTCCCTCTTCGGCTATCGGTTCCGGCTTCTTTTTACCGAAACAGATCTCGCACATCACGACTAGGTTGCTGAAGACGCTGGTGGTTATGGTTTGGATCTGCAGCCGATCCCCGCAAAAGTCTACTAAACAGTGTAAGCCAGGCCCTCGTGCTCCAAATCGGGGTTGACTTTCTTACCTTCTGATTGGTTGAGCGCGTATATCTCTCGATACATCAAAATGAATTCCATCATGCAAGTCCATAGGGGTAAACGATCATGGGGTTTCAAACTGCCGTCAAGGATTTTCCAGAACGAAGATAGGATATCTGACTCAAGCGTCTTCATTCTGAAAATTATGATTCGCTTCAGTTCTTGGGATATCTGATGAGGAAGCTCCTCGAAGTTGGCCCCTGGATATTTCTGGCAGAAAAACTTCTTTTGTCGCCAGATTTTGTACAAGCACCTCATGTCATAGACCTTGCGAACAAGGTCATGCTGGCAGCATGTCAGTAAGCATACAACATACGAGGGCTAGCGGCATTCATTAAACTAACCTGTGGTAGGAATAAGTGTTCAACTTGGGCATATCTGCTGACTAGAGTGTCTAGAGCTGATTGAAAGTCGGAGCTTTCCTCTGTGCGCATTTGCCACGAAGCCCATTCAATAAGCACAAGGTCTTCGGGCGTGCCATGCGGGTGTAAAACGTATTGAGGAGCAACCTGTCCTGGGTTGGCTTGCCACCTCTGCCATACCTGACTGTTATTGGGGTTGCTCTCGTCCCGCGAGACTGAAATTGCTAGGGGTTGTTGTGTTGCAAGGCATGGTTTGAAGTATACGTTCCAACGCAATGGGTTACTTCTCTGTGGCGCAGCGTGGGGTGTTCTTTTCGTCTCTGCTAGAGTCAGCTATTCAAGCTCATACTCAGACTTAGGGTGATGGCGATTGGATTGACATACTCCAGAATATACTAAAGACAAGGTCACTGCTAGGGGAAAGTCGACGGAAGCACATATGCTCAGCCAATTCGCCGTCCTCATCGGTGCAATACTTGCCGGCGTCGGCTTTGCAGCGCGAGCAAGGGATCTGTTGGTCACACTTCTCATTGATTAGGAAAGGAGCCAAGATACGACCGTGGCTACTCACTGGGACCTTGCGCGTCTTACACCGGAAACAGGCGCCAATTTTGCGCATCTGGGCAACCTTATCTGGATTATCTAGGGGGCGATGTCGCTTGCCACGGCTATGTGGCAATTCACCCGAAGAAGAGCTGTGGTATGACGACGGCGCAGTACCGTTGGAGGAGGCCGGGGAGAGCGGGCTACTACTACCACCGAGGCCTTGGACGTCGGCCCCACCCGAGCCTAGCGTACCATCTAATTCCATCTGCCATGGGTACTGTTCCACGCCGTTGGGTCTGATCTCACGAGCTGGTACTGTGAAGCGATCATCATGTTGCTTGATCTGTTCTACGGCTTCCTTGAAGTGGAAAGAGTCCTCTGTGGACCTAGGAGAGGATGCACCGTCTTCCTCCGAGGGACCGGACGTTAGGCCCGGGATAGAAGAGGCGTCTGAGCGGCTCCGCGAGTCGGCATCGGCGGCTGGGGATCCTTCATAGAATCGTTTATAATCAAAGTACTGGTCGAATTCATCCGGTGGGGCAGGGACCTTGGGTTGTCTCCTCTTGGAGAGCCCGCCAATAAAGTCAGGGATCTCCGAGGTGATCTGGGATAGGTCACTGTTGCTCATGTTGGCAGTTGCGTGGCTCGTGTAAGTCGCCTGTATATGTAGGTACGTCTCTTTGTCAGACCGTGCACGAGACAAATCAGCACACGCCAGCGGGTCGCTTCGGTACCTGAAGTGGGGGAAAACGACGATAAGTGATGTTGAGGACCAAAGGGGCACGAGTGATGAACTGTCATGAATTCCTGCTAAGACATCGTCTCATGTCGAGGCCTTGACGACCCCAAGTCCGCATCTGCGAGTACTCTGAGAGTGCGCATTGCGCTCGTTAACTCTCATTGGCTATACCCCAGGACCGGGCCACCACAGGGCCACCCCATTGACCTATAGATACCCCTGTCTCTACCGAACTGGGAGTCTTACGGCTTGCGGAAGATTGTGTCGCACCCAAGGCGCTGGGTCCTAAAATCATGTGACAGCATGCAGCCCATGACGGAATTTCTTCTGGGCTGAAGCACCGATTTCAGACATCTATTATTGGGGGCCAGCCAATGATAATCGAGTTATATAGAGTTGAGAAATCGCAACTCCGTAGAAAATTTGGGGTTTGGTGTATAGGTTTTAGTTCTTATATCACTGTAGTTAACTTGGACTTATACAATTCAATACAATAGACTTTCTTAACAATCCTGGTTTATAATTCTTTCCCGACAGAGTACCTGAAGCTAGCAGATACGGACTTTTTTTTATTTTACTGGGGTCCAATTAAGGGACCGTGCAGACCTTGCTGGGTAACCTGGTCGCTCTGCAGAATTCGCATTGTTGTTACTTTTTGAGTATTTCTTGTCACACGTACCGAGCATACATAACAGGCACACAGGCACACAGGCATACAGGCCTACGGTGTAGGTGTGTATGTATGCGTATTGGAGATGGGCTAGGACGGGGCTCCAACGAGCCAAAGTAGGTAGTTACGCTATTTAGGTAGGGTGTGTACTTTTCCTCATTGTGAATGGATGTCCACTAGGTTAGATATGTATGGAGGATGCAATGTAATATGTATGGGGATGTAGCAGCGGGTATCGAAATGATGCCAGACCGTTTCCGTAGTGTAGCGTACCAGCATTTTCTCGGCTTACCCCTGATCCATGATCCATGATCCCTCCCAATCCAGGTTTCCAGAAGCTCCAGTCCTTCACCGAACTTGGTCGAAGGGTTGCATAAAAACGCTAGTTATCGAACCTTTTTTTATGTATGGATGTATGGATATCCGTATGGATGTATGTACGTATGTATGTATTTTTCTTTTCGGTCGAGCATTCCACCCCCCACGTTTGCCGCTCGATGGAACGATGGGCTGGAGGGGGAAGGTCTGGGTATGGTATATAAAGGCCTTGGGTCCCGGCTAACCGTCCTGCTCGATTCTTCTTCTTCTTCTTCTTCTTCCCTACACCCCAGACTTCCTCTGCCTGGAGCGCGCTGATATTTCCGAGTGGAAATTTGGCCTGGGGAATGGATTGGACCCCATGGAACCGTAGTCGCCAGCAAGCCTGGAACGTTGATGTAAGTGAATGTAGGGTCTACGGTAAGTGACGTTCCTCGTCCCTGGTCCCTGTGGGATAGCATGGACGACCTGGTAGGTGCCTAGTTCTCGTTATCTGAAGGCATCGTCTTGGGAGCCATATTTTCCTGTTGACCAGTCTGGGAAGAGGTCTATTCCGAGGGGTCCGTTGTATATGGTAGCTCGATCTCCACGCGCACTCCCATCAAGGGCGAGTATGACTCCATCTCGATGCTGGAGGGCTTGAACGGTGATCAATGGCGGGGAGCTCTGGCATTTCGGACGCGCCGAAGCTGACGGGCACCCCCTATGGATCCATGATTACCCAGATTTCACACGATGTAAGTGATCCAACCGCGTTGGAACCGGACAGAGTCGTGAGAGCTAATTCTGAAATAGTTTATGGGTTCGGGGTAACGAGGCTTTGGTTGCATGGGTGTGTCCTATG
This sequence comes from Daldinia sp. FL1419, assembly GCA_025201765.1. Classification (NCBI taxonomy): domain Eukaryota; kingdom Fungi; phylum Ascomycota; class Sordariomycetes; order Xylariales; family Hypoxylaceae; genus Daldinia; species Daldinia sp. FL1419. Next base: position 53,186 of record MU623390.1, read on the forward strand.
TGATTCCAGTACGCTCTGGGTACCTGTGGGGGATGCACACGGCTGGGTGAGATTAAGAAGAAAGGAAAGTCGATGCCGCTTACTTGCAGACCAACAAAGATCTGTGGAACGTGTCGGGTTAGAAGCTACTTGCACATTAGGTAAAGTGGTGAGAGTGTGCTCATGGTTAGGTATACCTGACTACCTTACTCAATTTCTGCGAGTACCCGATGACAGGCGGCAGTGCTACTAGAACGGGATCATTCAGCTCTTGCAGCTAATATCGAAGGCAAGCCACCTGGCTGTGCGTCTATCATGACATATCATCGTCCAAGAATCGACTCCCTCCATAATGGTCAAGACAGGTAGGTAGCACAATCTACGGTATACTCGCTATATGATGATTATATCTTCGCGAGGAAAAGTCGGATAGACATCTAGTGGCCCAGACTAATAGCCAGAAAGCTGTCTGAGGGTCCTTCACACTACTTATCACTATTTGTGGCATATTATTTGATTTGATATATTGACCAAAACTCTTCCTGGGTTCCGAGTCATGGCTTCCAGGCCGGTCAAACGCATTGCTGGACCACCGGTGAGGACGCGAGTAGGAACCGGGGAGTACGACTATCCTAAAAACACCGAGAATTATGAATATGACTACCTAGTTAGTATTATATCGTTTGTATGGCTGGCAACCTCCCATGTTTAGACCACCTTGGGACCTGGGTTGGGGGCCTAGGGATCCGATATCCCCTCGTTAAGATGCACTTCCTTTGCTGACGTTTTCTTCGTAACTCGAGTCGTGTAAGTAGGTAGGTGTCTGCTTTGAAATCTATAAAATTACGTAATTAGTATTCCCAAGTCTTGTTGGGAGAAAGAAGAGGGGGGGGTCTCGTTTGTTACAATAAGAGTTCAAATCACTAGGTTACCGTGGTGCCATCCATGTTTGACTTGTTGAAGATAAAATGACGTAGGCTTTATCAGTAGAACTACTATGTATGTATCAGAACCGAGATGCGACGGCGGGGAGCTTGTGGCTAGTAAGACATTCCTAATTGGGCAATAAAACCCACAACTCGAGCCACACGTTCGACTTGACCGAATTTTGTGGCTCGCATAGTAAGTCTATGGAGGGTCCCGGGGATATAGCGGAAAGTCAGAAAGGTAAAAGAAGGGTTGACCTAGCTGCCTACCTAGGTTAATCAACTTTTGTGCACTTGTTCAATCGACCAAACAACGTAACAACCACGGTAAAGAAGCGGTAAAAAGGAAAACGCCCAACTTTCTCGGCTCGGTCTCTTGTGGATAGTTAGGCCAACTGAGCTTTTTTTTATTGTTGACTTACGGGAATTATCTGCATTCCGTAATTTATTCCGGGCTCCCCCTTTTTTTCTTTTTTTTGTTGCCTTTTTGCCTTTTTGCCTTTTTCCTTTTTTAAACAAGTCTGGGCTTAACATCCTTAAAGGCTGTTCCATATGTTATGCACTCAAGTTATTAGACAGCAGACTTTTTCTTTGGAAAAAAGATTGCTCACTTATCGTTATCCACACAAACGGTTACTCGGACCAGTACTTCCTGTACTTGGACCTCTATCTGAAAGGCTAGTAGTAATACAACGGAACTATCAGACCAATCACGTCGTCCCATCAAGCAAGCTGGCGGTCCACTGCAGTAACACGTCTTCGACCCCTCCCCCTCCTTCTTCTTCTGCCATCTCTGACCACCAAAGCCACTTGCCCCTAACCGATTCTAACTTTAACCATCTTGACCCAAATCCACTTAATCAACCTTCTCCTATTTCTTCAACTTTCCAAGTTCCATCTTCTAAGCCGTCCTTCAAGATTGCGTCCCGTCGTACTACTCAACTTGCCCAACACCTAACGGGCTCTATTTCGTCTACCGTCGATCAAAGCTCGGATAACTCAGACTCTTCGTCTACAATGGCTTCTTCTTATGGCGTCCGCAAGGTCGCTGCTCCTAACACCTTGGAGCACCGGGTTTACATCGAGAAGGATGGCGTTCCCGTCTCTCCCTTCCACGATGTTCCCCTCTACGCCAACGCGGAGCAGACTGTCCTAAACATGATCGTCGAGATTCCCCGATGGACAAATGCTAAGCTCGAGGTATGTAACCCTCATGCAGGGGTAGCTCTGACGTATTACCCTAGCTTGTTGTTTTCTTTTTCTTTTTCTTTTTACTGACTAAACCTTTGCATATGCTAGATCTCCAAGGACGAGCTCCTGAACCCCATCAAGCAGGACATCAAGAAGGGCAAGCTACGATACGTCCGAAACTGCTTCCCTCACAAGGGATACCTATGGAATTACGGTGCTTTCCCTCAGGTAATACATTCCACGTCATCGTACACGGCTTGCGCGTTTGCTTTGATATACTTACTAACACCGTGTGTACCTTGCATATATAGACCTGGGAAGACCCTAACTCCATTCACCCGGAAACCAAGGCCAAGGGTGACAACGACCCACTCGACGTCTGCGAGATCGGCGAGCTAGTTGGCTACACTGGTCAGGTCAAGCAGGTCAAGGTCCTCGGTGTCATGGCCCTACTCGACGAGGAAGAGACCGACTGGAAGGTCATCGTCGTCGACATCAACGACCCCTTAGCTTCCAAGCTAAACGACGTCGAGGATGTCGAGCGACACCTCCCCGGTCTTCTCCGTGCTACCAACGAGTGGTTCCGTATCTACAAGATCCCCGATGGAAAGCCCGAGAACCAGTTCGCCTTCACTGGTGAATGCAAGAACAAGGCGTAAGTGTCACCTCTGTCGTCGGATTACATCCAGTACTAACACAGCATATAGTTACGCCATGGATGTCATCCGTGAATGCGCCGAGGCTTGGGAACGATTGATCACCGGCAAGACACAGCCCGGTGGTATCTCCACCACCAACCTGACCGTGTCTCACTCGCCGAGCCGCGTTGGCCCCGAGCAGCTACCTCCCCTACCACCCAACGAAAACCTAGCACCCGAGAAGATCGACGCCTCAATCGACAAGTGGTTCTTCATCAGCGGTGCTGCCGCATAAGCTTGATATTCTTGGGTCCGATAGGGGAAAAGTTTGGCGCACTGATAGGCTTTAAAGTCTTTTTCTCATAAAAAGGAGCTCTGTTTGGTTTGGCAGCATATCTATTTGACATGCTTCGACCGCATGCGCTGGCTTAGGAAGAATAAATAGTTGTTCGTAAAGTGAGCTTTGGATTTACTGAATCCACTCTTCTATTTGTCTCCCCTGGCATATTTACGGTTCTGCAAAGAGTAAATACAATAACATATCCCGTACAATAAGTCTATGTCCATGCCGTTAGAAGTGCCACGTGCTAGTAATCCGAGTAAAACGCCGGCCAATGCTTAAATTTTTTATTTTTTTTAAGTCTGGATAAATAATATAATTTGGCCCATTAACCATCCGTTAGATCTGCCTGCTTCTGCAGAGCTCGTGAATGTCTGTCTACCTCTTCAATGATGCCTTTAATACCCAGCTGCTCGCCATCCAAGGTCATTTCCTTTCCATCCTCTAAAATACGTAGTTAGCACGATCCGAATGCTACACAAGCACTTGATACTATCAATAAGAGACTATGCTTACTAAATTTAACCTGTAAGACGGCGGGCTGAGTGGAAGTTCGTGGCAGGAGAGTAGTATTTATTTGCATGCCGGTTTGTCGCGCATTAGGGGGGAGAGCACTGAGAAATAATCTCGTAGCCCTCGAGCGCATAGAGAAAGGGTTGAACTTGGTGTTCACCTCGGTGATGAAGCGCGTAATCATTATGCCGGCTGTCTATACTAATACGGGCGGATAAGTACTAACGTATAAATTTGTAAGGGAGGTTCAACAAGGACGATAGAGCTTCCGAAGATTTTCTGGAACCAGCAATTCGGAGAATGTGGCTGAGGCTGATACCTAGGTAACCTTAGGTAACCTACCAAGGTGGGAATGGCAGGGGAAGATGTAACGGGATTATGGGATGTGGCAGTGTAGAAGTGTGGAAGTGTGGAAGTGTGGAAGTGTGGAAGTGTGGAAGTGTGGAAGTGTGGAGGTGTGGCCGTGCCTTGGTTACACTAGCCACGCTTAAGCTTTCCAATTCGGCGGGACCTGCAACGTCACTGTTAACAATATTCCTTAATAATTTCGTTTCGTATAAGACGTACCTAGGTAGTCATCCTTACCTATTAAAACCTACAAGTCTCACAATTTCACACTTCACCCCCTTATGAACAGGGCCAAGGGCCACGAACCCACCAAAATCAAGAGCCTCGGCTCGATTCAATCAGCCTGTTAACAGCATGTCTCCCGAAAGTCTAGAAAAGCGATTTACCGATCTACAGGACCGTCTTGCGCTTTTGCAGGATGCGACTAACCAGCTCAAAGTACTAATCGACCGTCTGGCCAACTTCAAATTCCAGCCTGGCTCCGTGCCCCTTGGCGCAGGCGAAGACGACAATGTCGGTTCCGAACTTAGCACGGAAATTAACCAAATATTGCGCGAGCAAGAGGAAGAGTTAGAGCTATTACACGAAGAAATAATAGACATCCCTCCAGGAAAGCCAGGGGGTGGGTTACAACACGACAAAGACAGGTTGAAAGACGGCGCGACCCGTCTTGAAGAGGAGTTACAAAAGTACTACATGCAACCTAGTTATATATACAAATGTTAATTATTAATCTAACTTCTTTGTAGCTGTCGAAAGGCCTTTAGGAGAGCTCAGGTTTCGGCGAAGCGCAACATAGAACTAGCCCAACGGCAGGAACGCGAGCTTCTCTACGCCTCCTTTGCGAGCCCTCGATCCGGCGCTTCATCTCCCTTACCATCTGCAGAAGCTTCATTACTACCGCCGAGTCGCCGGAAACCACGCGTTCGCGCAGAGATGACCAAGGAGGAGCAGATGCTTAGTGCGAGCAGCGACGTGACGGAATCCATGCGCCGGACTCACGATCTAATGGCTGCCGAGCTTTCCAAGAGCGACTTTGCTCATAATACTTTAAGGGAGTCCACAGCTGCATTATCGCAGCTGTCGGAGAATTACTCGGGCTTGGATACCATGCTGTCGAATTCTAGAGCGCTACTCGGTACCTTGTTGAAAAGCCAGAAGACTGATACCTGGTATTTGCAGTCCGCTTTTTACTTACTAGTGGTCACTATCGGGTGGTTAATATTCCGGCGTCTACTTTGGGGTCCGACATGGTGGCTTGTCTGGTTACCCCTGAAACTTATATTCAAGAGCACGGTCGGCGTGTCTAATGCGGTCTCCCGGCGGAACGCCCAAGTATCAAGTCCCGACCTCGACCCTTTGGCAACACAATCTAGGTCACCTCAGGTGCATATGAATAATGAAGGGGTCCAGACCGCGCAAGTCAGTTATCGATCAGAAGGGTCACGTGAGAGTACGGAGGCAAAGGACATCGTGGAGGAAGTCGATAGGATCATCAATAATGAGACGGTGGAAGAGGAAGAATCCCCCGAAGTGGAAGAGGATAGCAGACAGACAGAAGAAACGGAGAAGGGAGAAACCGTGTTAAGGGAGCGCAACGAGGAGGAACCCCTTAATCCAAAGAAACGTATGATGGAAGCAGAAGTAGAAGAGGGACAAGACACTACCTTGCAGTCCTCTGATAGCGAAGAAAGACTCAAGGATGAGCTGTAACATTTAGAAACTCAATACCACACCATCGCCATTATGCGGCCCTTTATCGCCGCGCGGCATCCATATTCTATCTGTTTCGGCCGATATTAATCCTTCCCGCGCCGCCCTTTCAAGGCGCGCGTCCGCGGGAAGATGCTGTGAGCTTGAGGTTAAATATTTCCTTTGTTCCCCGGGGGAGAAAAGGGGGGGGGTAGGCTCGGACCGTTGTATTATTTGACTTGGGTCCGTACAATGAAAATGGAGTCTATGTAGTTGTTTTTTCTTCTTCTTGCGCGGCGCCGATCACAAAACCAGCCCATGGCAAGATGGATTATGTAGTTTGATGGAATTACCACGTAGCTTTCTTGCATAAACGTTATGTTGAGGCTGGAAATAAAAGAAAGAGATGGGAATTTAAGCAAAATAGATTTAATCCTCTGGTGCCCCGTGTTGTTTTTGCTTTTTTTTATTTATTTATTTTTTTGCTTCCTTTTCTAAATTTAGATGATACCTTTCCCAGCTCCTGTTCATAGCTTCTATTTCACCCCTACCTTACCTTGCTTTGCTCTGCCCCAGCATTAAATAGTAAAGCACGCAGCTGTAGCTTGATGGTTATAGCTTCATTTGTGCAGTAGTTTTTATTTCATCCTACTTATTCCATATCCCATGTCCCATTCCTCGCCATGACCTTTGCCTTTCCCGTCCTCCTATCCCTCCTACGCCTAACCCGCAAAGAAGAAAAGGCTACGGCTATTTCGAAGAGAAGCAACAAAATCAAGAAGATATGGATACAGCTTCGTACGGTACGTATGACTTGATTTAACTCATTCAACTTAGTTAAAAGATATCCTTCCATCCTTCCATCCTTCCATCTTTCCATCCATGTCATCCATTCTAGGTACCTAGCCAACGCGACGCGACGCAAAACACGAAGCACAAACCGAGATCGCCAATCTTGCTAGCCGCAGGGAAGGGTTAGGGGGTATCATCGTCATCCATCCAGCCGCCCTAACCAACCAAGTTCTATGTCCACGAAACGATCATGTATGACGCCGCGAACGTTTAGTAGTACAATTCCGAAGCGGCGGAACCAGAAACCCTTAAGACACGCACACGCAGACACACGACAACACACGTAGCGTGGCGCGTGAACGAAAAAAAGAAGAAGAAAAAAAGAATAAGGTAAGAGTGAGAGAAAAGAAATAGAGTCAAATTTAAATACATAAGATAGTGTGTCTACGCCCAAGTTCTAACGCAAGAAAAGCTTTTTGCTCGCGGTTATTGTTTTTTTCTACTTTCCCATTTCTACCACCCCGCTCCCCCCTTTCTAAGTTTGATAATCTCGTCTTCATATCTCCTCATCTCCCAGCTTTCTATCCTGTTAGATGATATTCGGATTTAGCTCCCGGAGGGGCTCTCTGTTCCCAGGATATTATCGAAATTAAACTCTGGATCCGGAACCAGGGTTTCCCAGTCGTCGGTCATTTTGGGGAGGTCGTCGTGCCATGTGGGACGCTCGTCGGGTATGGGGTGGTGTGAGGGGTTATGGAAGGAGGTTTGATCGTATTGTGGTTGATGATGCGAATCATCGTTAACATGACCGCCCAGACCGCCCTGGTCTAGCGTGTAGTGAGGGAGTCCATCTGCTTGGGCTCCCATTGCCATGATACCGAGAGGCTCGAAGTGCTCATTACTTTGCTGGCCCATTAGCGACGGGTCTATGGGGTGATCGCTCATACGCGGATGTGGATGGGGCGGCGGCGGGTACGCAGATCCCATCATGTTGCCGTATTGGTCAACAGGGGAGCTGTGATACGAACCCACGGGAGAGTTTGCCTTATTCATATACACGTTCTCGACATACGGAGGCATTGCTGGTACCATGCGAGGGTCGGGATACGCCGATATATGGTTTGGGTACATTGGACGCATGTATTCGCTTGCTTGTTGATAATACTGGTTCGGCGCAAGCCCAGTCCCGTATTCAGCCGGACGGGGCTTGCCCGGGTTCGAATGATGGAACGAAGAAGGATGAGGTAGTCGTTGATGATGCATTACCGGCGAATGATATCCATACGCTTGTCTCATTCCCGGTGGGCGATAATCAGCATCTGGATCATAGATTGGTCTCGAAGAGCTTCTCGACGGCGGGGCAGTATCCCAAGAATAATTTTCAAGGTCAGAACCCTCGTCTTCCGAATCTGGGGCGGTGGTACTGGCCCTAACGCCCTTCTTGTTCTTGGCCTTAGCCGGCGCGAACTTGTAGTCAGGAAAGGCGATGCCGTGATTCGTGCGCTCAATCTTGGAGTATGCGTCGAATTTGTCTTTAAGAGACCTCGGCTCCATAGCCCAACTTACGCCACATATTCGTGAAATAACTTGGTGATTATCGTGCTTTCTCCATTCCTTGGCTCGATTCTGGTAAGACTTTCGATATAACATGAAAGCATTCATCGGACGTTTCACCTTGCCATCCTTCGATTCTCTCACTTCCTTTTGCCGTACATCCGCACCTCTATTCACATATTCTTCGATATTAGTGTCCTGCACTGTTGTGATATCTCTGACTAGTTCACTTAGAGGCGCGCTGAGTTCTACTGGTGGATCATCTTGACCCTTGGTCTTCTTCTTCTTCTTGGCGCCTGCGCCTTCTCCCCCTGACATCGGGGACCCTCTCTTAAGACCTCGAGAACTCATCATGGGCGTGCCTTCTCGTGTCCTGTTAATAGCTCTGCCGCTTCTTGTTCTAATGCCGTCTGTTTGTAATGGTGTAGGAGGTGAGCTTGCTGGAGTGCTATAAGCATTGTGCGGCGTCTTATTATATATAGCCAGACATTAGTATCGATTGACCACTGAAGTAACAGAACAATAGAGAACAAAAGCAAATCAAGTTGATTGTTTATCCATTGAAAAATTCCCATATCCTTTATTTCTAATAATAAGTACGTACCAATGACGAGCCTGTGTCAGGCAGTTGAGGATATGGGCTTGGCTCTATCTGATAATTCTGCTGTTGATACCCGCTATTGTATGACGTAGGGTGGTCGTATATAGGCATGGCCATCTGGTGTTGCTGTTGTTGCAGTGGTTCTCGCCGTTGCTGAGACGTGGGTGTCGGACTTGAGTATCGCGAAGGCGGATTCGAATTTATATGACTATGTACCTCGACGGATGGTGCTGTTGCATTATGCTGGATAAGCTGCTGTAATTGGCCCCGGAGGACGTCGTCGGCGGTTGTAGAGGTAGGAGGGTTACTGATAGGTTCCGGTGATGAAGGGCCCGGCTTCTCCATATCATATGTTATTCCTAGTTGGCTTAATATGATATAAGAGGTGGCAAATGTCTGTAATTAATCCCTGAGGCAGACGGGGAGAAATGATGACGGCGATAGAAGGGAAAAAGAAGTAAGATGCCTTCAGAAAGCTCTTGGCTTTTTCCCAATTACTAAAAAACAGGGGCGATGCACGCTCGCGTGTAGTAAAAACTAGAGAAGGTCTTGTCGATGTGTTTCTCGATTAGTTCCTCTCTCATTTGTACCTTTCTCCTAATGAACAGCCGGCTACCAGGTAGACTCCCCTAAACCTATCGTTAGCCAGAAGATAGATGCGCGATGTATCCCACGTTAACCCACCAATACCCTACACCTCTCAACTCAGATATGATACTAATAATTATGGCGAATTATTATTTTCGAATATGAGTAAGGAACTGGGATGGCCGATATGATGAGCGTTAGTATAAGGAAGGACCGGTGTACGTCGGCCGTGTCGGCTCTGCCGTGACGTATATTGATAAGCGGTCTATGACTTGTCTTTTCAGATGTCTCTGATAATTGGTTCGTAGCTACCTGGAAGCCGGCTGGAATTGTTAACCCAGAATATGGCGTATGTAGTAAGGCTGAGGATGGAAAAATAAATAGCCTAAGTGAGGTCGAGAGAGACATACACAGCAGGGAGGTAGGAAGAGACGTTTCAAAACAGGAGTCAGTATCTTATTGATTCAGATATCCTGGAATAATATCGAAGATGTATTTGGGGACTGATTGGGAGGCACCGCTTTTCAAGTTGTTCCAACTACAGAGGTGCTGGAGTTTTCATCTGGGTTTTCTTGATCTGCGAATGGGTAAGCATGGCTCCTCTAACCGCCCCTACAGTACACTCCTAATTTGCCACGACTAGGTTATCAAGTTGTATATTTCTATGAGCGAAGAAGTGGTAAGTGGTGTATGTGTGTGCAGACGACGTAAGCTACTCAGCTTAGTTCTAGCGTAGCCCATAGCCACAGGCATAGATCTATCAGAAACCGGGTTTGTCTCTGATCGTGACACTGCAAGGCAAGGGGGTATGCAGCCGCATTCGGTCATGTGAGCCGGAGAGGAGAGAAAGACGAAGCATAGAAACCTGGAAGCACATACCTATTGCATGATATCTGCCTGATGGAATAATAATTTGTCCGCAATATTCTTTCTGTAGCAGTACCGCGGAGGGGTCTCCTTCACTTACCACTGCTTATGCGTGCGTACTTCCTCACTTTGTTTTGCTATTAAGCTTAGAGGATCGATGGAAAAAGCTGAACCAGAGTCTTGGGATAGAGAGGTATGTGTAAGGCTTCTCTCTCTCTTCTCTCGGAGGGGTGAAGTAGGTAATTGATTGATGAACTCACGCCCCCTTTCTTAGTGGGTACAGCGATGTAGGTAGGCACAACGACTTGCTGATTGATGCAGTCTTCCCGGCCTATGGACCGCACGACCTTCCTTTCTTTTCTTTGTTCCCGCTCCCTCGCTAAAGGAACTCTAGCTACCCACGTGCCGCGGAAGTAGCAAGAACCACTATCTCTGTAAGGCTGGCTATCGATGTGATCGTCCTTTTGGAATAGATCCTAGTTCCCGGGACCAAATAAGTCGACGAAACGCGTAGAAATTGATTTGGGTACCGAATGTGTAAAGTAGCTTGACTGTTGCTGAACATCCGCACAAGTATTCTTCCCTATCCCTATCAACCCAACAAGATGTATAGCACGATATGCATGGAGGGATAGGTTAGTGTAAAGGACTAGATAGTGAACTACTGCTAGGCACGGTCTTTGTTGACCCAACATGAACGATGAAAAGCAGCAATGAGTAACAAGTAACAACAAAAGAGAAACGTCTTCCTAAATTTCTCTTTCAGAGCAATATTCTTGGGGCTATAGTTATTTGTATGGCGGCTTTCTTCGGGATGCAGAATGCGGCCGCAAGGTTGCGCATTACCGCTTTCGGAATCCAACAGGGAAAAATGCGAGGCATTGTACGACGTGTGCTGGCTTAGAAAATTACTCTAGATCACTTACGGAGTTATCCCTAGCCGTGTTCGGGGGGCAAAAGATAGAGAATCCAGGAACTGTACTTCTGCTAGGCGCCGAACATTCCGGGCCGGTAGAGATGGCAGAGTAAGTAGATGGTATTGTTAGCAGCCATGCTCCATGGAGTAGGTGAAATGTAGCCTATACCTAGTTCTCTCTCTCCCTTTCTCGCTTGCGCTTATGTTTTTTTGCACCTACTAACACCTACTAACACCTACGATTATGAACTCCTGCTCGATTTTTCTCCCACTAGGGTAAGACATTTGCAAAAAGATAGCGTATTGTACCCACATGTTACCGATGGTTGCAGATCTTGGGTTAGTGGACTACCTACAAGATTGCATGAGATATGCTGCATGAGGGACCGGGGAGTTGAATGAACTTGATCCCCGAACAACCTGCTTTTTGCCGCGTCTTCAGCACCATTAGGAGGGAGCCACAACCTAGCTGCCCGTTACGAGTGGCTTTCGGTGGTGCCTTGGAAGGGCTCTCTAGGGGTTCGCCATCACTGTGTACTGCCGCAACCAACGCCCAGCAGGTGTGAGGGACTGGAATGTTGGTTCCTGTGTAAATCCCGAAAACGTGTCTCCCGCGGCCAAATTCTTCAGTGGCGCAGATACTCCAACATTCCTTTCAGATTCCGTTGGAGAAATTAGCCCAATGCAGACAGATTACTATCAGATTCTTTCTTCCCCTCTTCACTCTTCACTCTGTCTCCTTTCTTCTGTTCGGATCACAGCGGACGAGCGGGCGACCAAGGTGCTCATGACGCATTGCTATCAACCACTAAGCTGGCTTGAGCATTTACACCGGGTGAGGAATAGAGGAGGGATTTCTTCCCAATTCCCAACATGTAGTGCATTCGTAGCCCTATAGGCTGACCCCTTTTCCTGGGAGTGGCCTAATCTCGGCATTAGCTCCGTATCTCAGCAAGAGGGCCTTACTGGCTGCCGATTAGTCCCATAAAACTGCAATATAGACGTGAATTGAAGTACTCATCAACTTCCAATGTTGTCTCCCCTAGCGATAGGCATGTATGATTAGTAGTAGGTCGTGCCTGGACATTTGTTTGCGGCCACATCCCTGTACCGTGCGACGGGTGTTTGCGCTAGCTCCATAAACTGTTTGAACCTCGACCCTGGTAGTGCCAAAAGGGGAGAAGCCCAACAACTAAAAGTTGACGTGCATTCATGTTTACGGATAGGAGGGTAAGCTGTTTCTAGTAGATGTATGAGTCTTGATCGTATTGAGGGAAAGGAAATACGATAGTTTGAGGGAATATGACCATCTTCTTCCTTTAGGGAGGGGTATAAGGGAATCAATTTGGCATTTAAGCGGAAGGATGGTAATGTCATAGCATCGCGCTTTCACCTACATATATACTGGCTGCTCGCTTGAAAGACCGGCTTGTGTCCTCTTCTTTTCTTTCGTCTTTTTTGGACTCGGGGTCTGTCTTTGAGGTCATCACGCAGTTAGCTCTTCCCGGGTCTCTTTTTTTCTCCCTTGCTATGCACTGTCTTGATCGTAACCCGGAAGTGTAGAGCTATAACAATGAAACCATTAGAAAGAACCCAGTTGAATTGCCCCCCCCCCTCTCATCTTCGATCTCATCTAAAAAATTAGCTCGATACTAGAAATGCTGATATGAAGGATGTACATATGACTCCTTGGTGTTGCGTTGTTCGCTTGTTCGCTTGTTCGCTTGCTTAGGTTATAGCTTTTAAAAGCATATAGGCAAATACGCCCCATCTAATTTCTTCTGTGTTGATTATGGCAATTCTGCATATGCTGACCTGTACCTGTTCTGTCTCAGCGCTCTGACCAACGGTTCGTGCGAACATTCGGGACTGGTGTGACAGCTCAACTTCGACGGCATGGTGCATTACCCAGTAATAACCACCGGAAGTCTGGGGCTGATTAGGTAGGTTGGATTTTCCTCTTTTGCCGGACGGATGCAAGACTGATCGGCTCATCCTGGGCTTTTCTAAAGTATGCCCCGTCTAATAGGGCGCCTAGGCCCGCTCGAGCTGCGAACTGCTGCGCGTATGTGTATGCAACCTGCGGCTTGCCGGGGAGAGAAACGTGGAGTCGGTGTAGTTTTCTACCATTGGGGAAGCCTTGATTTAGACATTAAAATGAGAGCCCCTACGATAGAGATTTATCATAAGTTAGAAGTTGTTGAAAAAAAAAAAAACCAAAAAAACCCCCCCAAAAAACCGACGCACCTGAGTGCAAATGATATATATATTATTGATATTCTGAACGGTTTACTATATCAACCGTATCGACATGATGACAATTAGCCAACGAACATTTCATTCTATGGAAATAAAGGTAAGATTTGAAGAAAATCTTGGCAATAAATCCAGGGAAAGAAGCTTCAAATAAGCGGTAAGGCGTCATGTTATGGCCCTACGTATCTGAGGCGTTGACTACATACATGATGTAGCAGGCAGGTACGTTGCCTTGGATACATACCTCTAAAATACGTAGGTACGTATATTGTACCTACTTCTAGTGTATGCCCGTGTACCTGTTGGGTGTTCGTGGCTACGTTAGATACAAGGTACCTACTGTACAACATACATATATGCACGGTTGTTGCCGACAATTTCTTAAAAATTATAATGGGTCACGTACATATTAGGTTAACATCCACTCCAATAAGCTCAGACATATTTAAATTATTGGATTACATCTGTCATGTGTTCTCCTGAAGCTTGCGCCGCAAAAACTGCCAGCGCCGGTTGTGCGTCGATGCATGCAAAAAAAATACGTATTATAACGTTTCCCTTCTAGTTTACATTTCGGGTTGACCTGTCTCGTACGCCATAAAATGCATCAACCGTCTAAAACCTTTGGAAACCCCTTTCGGAGACCCCTTCTCCTACATGCTTCCAATAGGTTGTGGACGCATTATGTGATGGGTAACATGCCCTTCTTCACTCCACGGAGAAGAGTATGACATCGTTGGGGCGCCTCAGTTTATCCACCTTTGCATTGGCATGCCAAAAAGGTGCCCAATACCAATGCTAGAATTGGGCACATACGAGACTTGTATCCTATCCAGATTAGGTGGATGAATTCGCTGTACTGAAAAAATTTGTGCTGAAAAAATATGACTAGTCCTTAGACTATGCGATGGAACTGGTCTGTTCTCGGCGACCCATCATAGCCCAATCGACTAGTTAGCCAGAACGTCGTTGGTCACTCGTCCTTGGAAATACGACTCGGTGTTTGTAATGTTGGCCGTATGGGATCGGAAGGTTTGACAGGGGGCGTCAATATTTGTTGCGAAGGCGAAGGAGACAGGGCTGTCACTGGAGGAAGAATTGAAGGCGCCGGGGTTGATGATAGGCCATTACCCGATTGCTGATGTGGAGGCGGAGAGCGCTTTAGGGGCGAGAGCCCGTTCTGAGTCGGCGGTAGACTGGGTGTTGTGTCAAGCCGTACTCCTGCCTGGTCAAGTTTCTTAAGCTGTGGGGTAGAGAGAACAGCTTGTTGGGTGTTGACATCGTTGCTTGGGGGGCGCGCCAAAGTGGAAAATGATACGGATGGGGGAGAAAGAACCGGGAGGCTACTGCTTGCTGTATCAAAAGATTGCTTCAAAGGCGAATCGGATCTAGCGGTCATAGGAGGTATAGAGGCGTCCGCATGAGGCGGGAGACTGCTTGATTGTGTGGACTGGGGCACGCCGTTAGCTTTTGGTGACACGCGGAATACACCCTTCTGTGGTACCCTCATATCTCCAGAACGATTCCCAGAGATTGGCGACGACGCATTAAACATGGTTGAATATGCCCTCGCCTTACTGGGCGACTGCTCTGGAGGTGATAAATTCGGATGTGGCAAAGAAAATGGATTAAGACCATCGCCGTTGGTAAATGGTGAAGGGGGACGAGGAACATTAGGCTGTCCTGCCTGCTTTACGGGGATCAATGGTTGGGTGGTGAGCTGGGTACTATTAAGTCTCGCCGGTATTTCAACTGCGATGCCGGGACGTTGTCCTAGTCGAGCCCGGTCTGGGGTGGGTGAGCCTTCTGACTTTGCTGTGGGTAAAGATGAAGCATCTTGCTGGTTAACTTTTAATTTGATGACCGCGGCAGACTTTGGCGTTGAACTCTTTCGGCGGCAACTCTTGCAGATAAAATGAAAATCATCGCGATCAGCTTCTTCCTCGCTTATACCAACACACTTGCTATGTTGCCAGACATTGCATCTCTCGCACGCAATACTATGTGTGCCATCATCAACTTGGCCGTAGACACCACAGATACAGTCGAAAATCCAGTCATCCTCTTCTTCCTCCAGCTCTTGCAGGGCTTGTCTATTCTTTTCAATTTCTGCTTTCAGTCGTCGCTCGGATAAGCGGCCAGCCCCAGTGCTTAGATTTTTGCTGTCTTCAGACAACTGAGCTAGCTCTTCCTCATGCTGCCGTCTCCGGACCTCGCGTTCCCGAAGTCGTTGTTCTCTAGATTTCATGCGGTTGTCACGTTCTTTCTCCATTTTAATACGTTTCTGCTGCTCTTTCCGAGCTGTCACCTCATCCGCTCGGCGTTTCTGTTCCTCTTCTTTAGCCTGCTGCTCTAATCGTTGCTGCTCGGCTTTGTTAGCAAGGCGACTTGAACGTTTGGCATGTGCCATTTTTTCAAGATTGAGAAGCTCCTTCTCCCTCTGCATGACCTTCCGCTTCCGAGATTCCTCCTGCTTCTCTAGTATGGGTAGAAGGTGATTTTCGATAGTACTCCTTAGGACCTTTTCATTGTCGTCGCGCGTTTTTCGAATGGTACTAAGAAATTCCTGTACTTCTGTGAGATTCGTTGCAATGCACTCCCACTTCGCACCTCCTAGGCCGTCGTCTTCTGGTTCAGCTGGTTGGTCCGCGTCAGAAGCGGATCCATCGTCGCCGTCGCCACCATTTTGAGCCGCGGACCTTGACACGCGGCGCCGTTTGGCGGCTCTCGCAGCGGCTTTGGCCTTCTTGGTGTTCTTCTTAGGTTTCCAGGTCGTAGGAGCGGGAGGGGCCTCCGTCATACGATATATTCGATTATCATCTAGAATATAATAGATACGGTCGTCGCCATCCCAACCAGAGGGTTCAATCCTCTAGTATATCATTAGCACTTTATTAGGGAATCTTGGGGGGAATGTTTGTACCCATTCGGTTTGATCGCTTGGCTTCTGCTCGTCCATCTTTTCACGAATTCTTTCGGGATGTAACATTATCCATTGGGTGAGTTGTTGTAAGACTTTGATCTACAATCGGGATATTTAGTACCGTGCCATCATTTGCTACGCGGCCGACAAACCTTTGTGATAGCATCGAAGTCGTCGAACTTGGCAGGCGTTTCTGCCGTACCAAACGGATTTCGATCTGGGGCCTTGGCAACATATTGGCGTCGTGTATATTCATCAAAGAGATCAGGCCTTGGAGACATATTAGTAATGCATCTTTCTGGGGAAGCGCATATTATGATGGGACATACGTCAAGCCACGGTGAGACGACACAAACTTGAGTAGAGCAAGGCCAATGTCAACAAGAATGGTGGAACGGGGCTTTAGGCACTCAGCCTCCAGATCCTGATGGGACATCGTGTTAGCGCTGCGGATCAGTATTAAGGAATCCAGATGGGGACCATTGGTTGGAATCAAGGGTGGCAAGGAACACATACATCTATCTCGAGGCTATCATCTATCTTCACAACCTTACCAAATAAATATATCCATTGGAACAGGTTGGCAAATTGCCAAGTATTTCTGATGCGTTGAAGTAAAGATGGCTCCTTGGGAGTCTCTCGTACGTCGGCTTCCGGCTCGGAATCGCGCAAGGCGCGCTTCCTTGATGAAACCATGACGATGATTTTACTGTATTGATGGTGGGGATTTGTGCGGCTAGCAAATGCGCAGGTAACTTAACGGATGTATAAGGGGATTCGAGAATTATAATAGAGGTGGGTTCGCTTCGTGGTGGTAGTGGGCGTAATCGGTAGGGGGGGTAGAGGACAGTGGACAAGATAGTGAGAGGTTAGATAAAGTTAGGGTTAAGGGAATTTAAATATAGGTGTAGAAAGAATGAGATATTTCATGGCGATGAGAAGAAAAGAAAAAGAGTAGAGCTTGATTATGGTCAACACCTAAAAATCGGTTGGGCGAAATAACGTTGCGAGCGTTGTTGATGTTTAGAAAAGCGCAAAGCTACATTCGGCAATCCATAGAAGTGACGTGAGGTGAAGTCAAGTTGTAGGTTGTATGTAGCTGTAGTAGGCACGTTAATTTTTGGGGAATAGATTTCTAGGCGCGATTTGGGAGTTTGCAACTTTGGGTCTGGACGATTTTACGCGACGGGAACTGCTGCATAACCCACTTTGGAGATAACCTGCACAGCTTGCAGTAGAATGGAATGGCATGTGGATCCCACTTATGCGCCGCAGCCCACCTTGAAAAAGAGGGGACCGTGGGGCCAAGCCACAAGATTGAAGAGCCTAACGGTTAGTTCTAGGTACATTTTGGGTACTTGAAGTTATTAACTTGAGGTTCGTCTTGCCCTCCATAATGTTGATTTAGTAGGTATATCAATGTATATGCATAGGCACTTAGTCTATTATATTAGTAGACCACCTACATGTACGCGATGTACTTGGACAATATTGAAATCCTTACGAATGTACGCATCTTGATAATTGAAGAAGATAATTATTTGACTAATGGGAATATGAGGTAAGGGCGCGAGAGGACACCTTATATACATTACCTTAGGTGGGTATACATATATGTAAGGTACTATGTAGGAGTAGGTAGGTACGTTTGCATGTCTCTTTATAGAAAGCATCCTGCTAAAGTGTTTTCAACGGGCGTAATTGTTTCGAGTCGGGTATACTTCTTTATCGAGGTCTTGAATACTTTCATCAATACATAGGTACCTGTATATTTGGCGGATGCACGTACTTGGTACCTAAGTAGGTATTTAGGTAAATAATCGCATGATTGACCGCCCAGAATATATAATAGGAGCAGCATACAAATGAAATGATTCTTTTTTGCTTCATCCTTTAAACTGCTCCCAACAGTCATAACTATGCAAATTAGGTATTACGTATGCGTGGAAACAAACCGACTGCTCGTCACGAACGTAGAGTCCACATGTTAGCTGACTTCCTCTTTACCCCTGCAGATAGTAGCCCCATTGGGGGTATTGGGGATGCATCTTTAAAGAACAACTCGTATTTTAGTAACCTATCGATAATGTAACTAATCTTGTATTGATTGTTAAGGCCAAGTAACTGGAACACGTGCAAACCATAGTTATCAGATTATCAAAGAATACGGCGGTATAAGGCTTAGTTAAGTTTGATCATCCCTCTTTTAGGTTCTTTTTGGGGGGTCAACCCGTTCTACCCGTTCTGCAGTTCCCTAAGCCTCTTACCTGAGCCAATGGGTCGGAAAAGAGGCTCAGCTTTTCCTTTCCAACCTATGGAGGCTGGCCTAACTAGGAGACCTCAATTCTAAAGTTTCCCATTGATAGGTATAGGTCAGCAGCGAAATACGGAAACCTTGTAAATCGTCGGCTTGTGTTATCTCAGTGGGGCTCAGACTAGGAGGACAGTTTTGCTTTATATCTTTTATGCCACAGCAATTTTTAGTTAATCAGATCCCTGACATACCCTTCCTACACAAAACCATCTCCTAATCTAAGGTAAGAATATGCTCATTTATATATAATAAATTACATTAAAAACATTAAAAACATCAAAAACATCAAACACATCAAACACATCAAATATATCAATATGTTTATTAATAAATTAATTTACTACTTCTTTAACTTATAAAGTATAATTAATACTTTTAAATTATTCACTAACGTATTTCAAAAACCCTAAACCCTAATCTTTAACCGAACTACTCGCATTCATCTAAACACAAACCACGCGTTTAAATTCAGTTTAAGCGCGGCATCAAAAAACCAAACTCTTAAATAACAATACAAACATATTCAAAATTAAAAAAAATTACTTTTAAACTATCAACGAAATTTAAAATTAATTAAAATATTGTTGGTTATATTATTACTAAATATCATATAAACTTAAAAAGTAAAATATACAATTTTTATCCCTCAAATCCAATAATACCTCAACATCACAACAAAAAAATCAGGAAAAATGCTAACGGGCTTTAAAATATTTATTAATAACCCTTACAACTTATACAAAATAAATAAAGTTTTTCGTTACTTCGTTATTACTTAATAAAAGTAATGATAAAATGTGCATTTTTATTCTTCAAATCCAATAATACCTCAACATCACAACAAAAAAATTAGAAAAAATGTTAACGGACTTTAAAATACCTATCACTAACCCTTACAACTTATACAAAATAAATAAAGCCTTTTACTACTTCATTATCACTTAATAAAGGTAGTAATTAAATAGTGTTTTAAATAACAGCCTAAATTTCCTAATCATGTATAATATTTTTATTTTTTTATTATATTATATAAAAATTAAATACAGAATTTTATATTAATTATTACTATTTTTGAACGTTTATAGATTAAAAATATCTATTTTTATTATTTAATATTAATTATTTTTGTAAATAATAAAAATTATTTTATATAGTAGTTTTACATAACAAACTCAAAATATTGGTTTTGTACCTTAGATTAAAATTTTTGGAATAGTAGTACAGTCCTATAGATACATCTGCACGGACCATATTGGGGTGGTTGTGGTGGCTGGTCAAAAATATCTAGTCTAAGCTTGTTAAGATAAGGCTTGTGCACTTTCCTATTCATGTCTACCTCTTTTTATTTTTATTTTTCATGTTTCAATTCTTTTTTTTCTACCATGATAGCAATCCCCCATAGCGAATTTCTTGAAAAGAATTAAAATTTGTAGGGAAGGATTGCAAATTGAAAATTAATTTGACTATTAAGAAAACCCGTGCAAGATTTACACGTTCTATCGATTGCGCATGTCCTTCTTTTTCTCTTTTTCTTCTTCTTGGTTCCTATCTTCATCTTCATCTTCACCCTCTAACCTATAATCGTTCGTAACAGGTACTCATAGCCCGCAGATCTGCGACCCACGCGTCCTAGTTCATCTGTTTCATACTCTCTTTTCCACGTCTCTCATTCAAATCCGACCTCACACCTTTTTAACGATCTTGGCAACCAACCCACCCTCCCCCCAGATTTGTCTCGATACACTATTCGAAACGAATTGCCGATTCCTTCTGTGATGCCATTTGATATCGCCCAAGTAATCGTCTTGCCAGTGCGCTTACTTGCGTATTGCGCCCCGGCATCTACGATTCTTCTTTCATAGATACATATCTAATTAAGTGATTGAGTGTCATCTGGATGACACTAGATCATCATGACTAGATCTAGTACTTCGCCTCGAGATTCACAACAAAATCCTTCCGCATCTTCGTCCCAGTCCATCCCCTTACAAGACCTTGCGAGGCAGCAACACCAGCATGATAGTCAGTCGCAAGGTGGTGGGCGGAGGGGATCCGCGGATCGCAACCTAGGCGTCTCAACATATTGGGATGGCTACCAGCAACATCACCATAACCCCAACTTAAGTCCGAGTCCTGGTGCTTCGAGTCCTGGTGCTTCACCGATAGACGCTGCCGCTCTGCAATTCGCTTTACCTCCGGGAATCAATCCTTCGCCTCCCGCACAACCCCGACCTGCTCAAAACTATGCCCCCGAAACCCCCTACTACGACGAGACGACTCATGTCGACTATTTCGAATCGGATAGTTCGCCCTTAACATCTGCTGCGCAACCGATTGCTGGGGCTTTGCCTACCCCACAAGTTGAGTCGCAACCAAGAGATAGCTTTCAGACGGTGTCAGATATAGACAACTCCCATCCGCGTGGACGATCTGCTCAGATGCTTGGGTTTGATTTGGAGAATGCATTGACGCCGACTAAGCACCGCAGCTATGGCAATTCTCTTGCGCCAACCGACAATCGAGCATCGCGAATGACAAGCACGGCTGATGCCTTGTATAGAGCTGGGTCAATTGTTAGGGCTATGTCCCAGCGTGTCGTCAATATCAGTAATGAAGGGGAAACGTTTGAGCAGCAGCAGCAAAGACGACAGAGATCAAGATCACCTAGTGCAGACGGCCGGGTGTCGCCAAGTCATCTTTCTACTCAGATCAGTATTGACACATCATATCCTTCTCAAGTCTACACAAATACTGAGAAGAACGGCGATCCCGGATGGACTGCGTCGGAAGTTCCCTTATCTCCCCGGCGTGGAGTGCCAATGGCAAACCCTTTAAAGGGTCGTTCACTCGGCATATTTGGGCCCGATAATGTCATCAGAAGAAAGCTCTGCGACATACTCGTGAATCCATATATGGAACCTACTCTACTCTTATTGATTGTGCTCCAAGCTGTTTTACTCGCTGTTGAGGCCGCTAACAATGTCTATATTCCTGGGAATGAACGTCCCCTTCTTTGGGATCCTTCTTCGGGGATAAATTGGGCCCTTCTAATTCTCTTTGTCATATTCACCCTCGAGACGATAGCACGAATTATCGTATCTGGGTTTATATTAAACGCCGCAGAATATAGTACTATTGACCGGAAGAAAGGAATTCGGGCGGCTATATCGGATCAGTACAATGCGGTATTCCGACCCCAACGCCAGAAGTCGGTGAAGACACCTCGCGAACAAACGTTTGGGCCATCTACATTTGCTCGGTCCTTTACTATGATGCATAGTAACGTGCCCGAAACAATAGAGGAGCAGCAGAGGATGCAACTAGCTCGTCGAGCATTCTTGAGACATGGTTTCAATAGGTTAGATTTTATCGCGGTTGTGTCCTTCTGGATAGCCTTTGTCCTCAGCATAACAGGCATTGAAATGGAAAAACATCTGTTCATCTTTCGTATGCTTAGTTGTCTTCGAATCGTTCGACTACTTGCCCTCACCAACGGAACAGCGGTAAGCCAGACACGGAGAAATCCATGAAAATAGTCTTCTAACCCACTGACCAGATTATACTACGAAGTCTTAAAAAGGCGGCGCCACTTCTTCTTAGGGTTTCTTTTCTGATCGGGTTTTTCTGGCTCTTGTTTGCTATTATCGGAGTGCAAAGCTTCAAAGCAAGTCTAAGCCGGCAATGTGTTTGGATAGATCCCGAGCAACCTGATAACATCTCTGCGGCATACACAAACGATATGCAATTCTGTGGCGGATATCTCGATGAAAATGGTACAGAACGGCCCTGGGTCAAAAGCTCGATCCCAGGTACCTTACTAAATCTCGAAAGCCCATTCCCGACTCCTAAGGGTTACATTTGCCCCCGAAATTCCATTTGCCTTGAGCAGTCCAGTCCGTACGGCGGCACTGTTAGTTTTAACAATATTCACCATTCTCTGGAGTTGGTTTTTGTGATCATGAGTGCTAATACGTGGTCTGATCTTATGTATTACACCACATATTCCGAGTTCCTTCCGACGGCTCTCTTTTTTGGTGCTGGTATTATGATCATGATGCTGTGGCTAACCAACTTGCTTATTGCTGTGATCACTTCATCGTTCCAAGTTATCCGAGAAGAGAGCAAGGCCAGTGCTTTCACTGCAGACGAGGACTTCCAAATATCCGATCCTCAAGAAGAATTCCGTAGGATTTCGACATTTGAGAAGATATACAATAAAACACGGCTATTCTGGGTATTTCTCATCGCGGAAGAACTCTTTGCTCAAGGCTGGCGTAGCTCGGATATGGGTACTACGCAAGAAACGTTCATCGAGGCGAATAGCATCCTAGTGACGGCCCTCCTGGACATCGAGATTATCATAAGAATCGCCGCCAACTGGAGAGCTTTCCATCGGAGTTACCAAAACTTGTTTGACCTCTTTCTAGCATTCGCAAATACGATAATAATCATTCCTCCCATCTTGGAAAGTGGCCAGACGTACATGTGGCTTACGATATTCCAGATCCTACGATCCTACCGTGTAGTTATGGCCTTACCGCTTACGAGGAAGTTGATTGTATTGGTCCTCGGAAATGCTACGGGTATTGCAAACCTAATCGTCTTCGTGTTCTTAATTACATTTATTATGGCTATCTTCGCTGTCCAATTATTTCGGGGAGAGCTCCCTTTAACCAGCGACGACGGCGAAGAGGTCAGGATATCATTCTACAATATCTTTAATTCATTCCTTGGCATGTACCAAATTTTATCCAGTGAGAATTGGACGGACATCCTTTACGATGTCACATCGTACACTGCCCCTTACAACACGTCCTGGTATGGCGCAATGTTTCTTATCGGCTGGTTTATTCTTGCATTCTTCATTCTTGTCAATATGTTCATTGCTGTCATCCAAGAGAACTTTGATGTTTCGGAAGATGAGAAGCGGCTGGAGCAAGTCAAAGCCTTTTTGCAACGCAAAGAATTGGGTAGCAATGCGGCCACCAACATCACACTCTCGGACATTTTCTCCCTTGGGAAGGCCAAGGCAAGAGATCCGTTAGATTACGGCCCGGCGACGATGGAAATGTTATTAAAAGACGCCGTCGTACGAGAATTCCTCGACGATTCAATGCATCCATTAAATCAAGAATCTAGCAATAGTTCTTCCCCCCAAGAGGGAGAAGCCGGTGGGGGTATTCGGCCTGGATTTATGTCGTCTATCTGGGGTCGAGTTCGAGGATTATTCACTAGCAAGGAACCAAATCCATTCTATTCCAACATCCGCTTCAATGTGCCGAACGACGCTCTGGACCCGCGGCAAATGGCTCGCCAAGCCGTGTCCGCCACTGCGGAGCGTCGCAAAGCTCAACGCGAGTATCTCGCCCGCCATCCCACTTACAACAATTCGCTGTTTATCTTCACCCCTAAGAACCCCATTCGCCGTCTTTGCCAACGACTTGTCGGGCCGGGAAGAGGCAACGAGCGCTTTGACGGTGTAGAGCCAAATAAGTTCGCCTGGTACGCGTTTACGGTGTTCATTTACGCGGCCATTATTGCCATGGTGCTGCTAGCTTGTATTACCACGCCATTATATCAGAGGGAATACCTCCGAGATCATGTGGGAGAAAGCCGGGAGAAAAGTTGGTTCGTGTGGGTCGACCTGGGGTTTGCAATAGTTTTCTCAGTTGAGGCAGCAATCAAGATTATTGCTGATGGCTGGTTTTTCACGCCCAATGCTTACTATAGGAGCTCGTGGGGCATTATAGATGGTGCGGTCCTTATTACACTGTGGATTAACGTACTTACACTCCTCTTTAACGACGGGGACGTCTCTAGGGTTATTGGTGCTTTTAAGGCATTACGGGCTCTCCGCCTGCTCAATATTAGCAACAGCGCAAGAGACACCTTTCATTCCCTAATAATAGTGGCTGGATGGAAGATTATTAGTGTAAGTTGAACCCCGTCCACGCGCTAAAAGCCGTACTGACTTACCATTTTACCTAGGCTGCGCTGGTCTCCCTGTCTCTATTAATCCCGTTTGCTATATACGCCCTAAATTTATTCAATGGACAACTAGTGGCATGCAACGATGGCGATGGCATTATCAACTTAAAGGATTGCTTTGGTGAATTTGAAAATGCGCCGTCTAATCCAGATTGGAAGATACTCGCCCCTCGTGTTGCAGATAATCCCTATTTCAAATTCGACGACTTCGCTTCCTCGCTCTTCATTCTCTTTCAAATCGTCTCGCAAGAGGGTTGGGTTGACGTATCATTCGCTACTCAGTCAATTACCGGCCGTGGCCTTCAACCGCAATCAATGTCGGCCCAGGGTTATGGAATGTTCTTCGTGGTTTTCAATCTCCTTGGCACAGTCTTCGTGTTAACTCTGTTCATTTCCGTCTTCATGCGCAATTACACCGAACAGACTGGTGTCGCATTTTTGACGGCTGAGCAGAGATCATGGCTCGAATTGCGAAAACTTCTACGTCAGATATCGCCGTCAAGAAGCTCCTACAATGACTCGGAAAATAAATGGAAGAAATGGTGCCACAAGCGAGCAATTGAAAAGCGAGGCAAGTGGTATACGGGAATTACCGCGGTATTAGTCCTCCACTTGATCTTATTGATGTTGGAATATTACCCTGAACCACAATGGTGGTCCATTACGAGGGATGCTATATTCTTACTCTTCACACTCATCTATATCACTAATATCACCATCCGCATCGTTGGCCTCGGTTGGAAACGATTCAGGAGGAGTACTTGGGATGTCTACTCACTAATCTCTGTATTCGGTTCGTTCGTAACTTCCGCCCTCCTGATTGCCAACTACGAAAATCAGACCTTCACTCAGGTTCATAAATACTTCCTAGTCAGTGTCGTACTCCTTCTAATTCCTCGAAACGACGCCCTAGACCAGCTTTTCAAGACAGCAGCAGCAAGTCTCACAACCATCTTCAACCTGCTCGCCACGTGGCTAGTTTTCTTCCTGGTGTTTGCAATAGCATTAACGCAAACCTTCAGCCTAACACGATTTGGGGAGAATGAAGACGTTAATATCAATTTTAGGACAGTCCCCAACGCTCTTCTCTTACTCTTCCGTATGAGTGTGGGTGAAGGCTGGAACCAGATCATGGAAGACTACGCAAATATTGAACCGCCGCTTTGCGTGAATAGTAACGATTTCCTCGACAGCGATTGCGGTAGCACTAATTGGGCCAGATGTCTGTTCATCGCGTGGAACCTCATCAGCATGTATATCTTTGTGAATCTTTTCATTTCACTTATATACGAAAGTTTCAGTTATGTGTATCAGCGTTCGAGTGGTATGGGGAACATTGATCGAGACGAGATACGAAGGTTTAAGGAGGCTTGGCGCAGCGTGGACCCTGCTGGTTCGGGCTTCATCAGTAAAGAAGCATTTCCAAGATTATTAGGGGAACTCTCCGGTATCTTCGAAATGCGAATTTACGACGCAGAAGATTCGGTCCAGCAGATCCTAGAGGATGTTAGAAACGATAAGACACATATGAGGCATTCCTCAATCGCCACTACAAGCAACGTTGGTGGTGGAATAAATATCAAGAGGTTGAACGAGAGGCTCTCCAGGATCGACGCTCGAAAAGTGCAGGAAAGGCGCCGCCGCTTTAATATATTTTACGAGGAAGTAATGGTTTCCGCGGACCCTGTCCAAGGAATATCTTTCACGACGGTACTGATGATCATGGCACATTATAAGATTATTAGCGACAGCAAGAGTCTAAGGTATTTGATAGCCTCCTTAAGGTCTATCAGGCTTAAAGCTAACAGAAAATTCTAGGCTCGAGGAATTCTTGCGTCGTCGTGCACGCCTGCAACGAGTCGAGGAAGAGGTTCGCCGAAGAATTGTCGTCGGGTTCTTTGACACTGTGTAAGTTTGTTTTGAGGCCTTAAGTAATCCATTTTTGCTGACGTGTAGGCTAGTTACTGGTCTCGCCAATTCAAGAAACACATGGAGAAGAAGAGGTCTGCACGAATGACAGCGATTCCTCAATTGGATGTACCTGACATCTTCGTCGACGATGAGGATGATCGTAAACGGGGAGCAACACAACGCACTACGATAGCAGCACCCGTCCCTAGTAGTACGTCCAACCTCCTTACCGTATCCGACGCATCCCGACCACAACACAAGAGTTGGACTTCCGGCGCCGATATATCATCGTACGACTCTTCACAAGCGCACCCTTTGAGTTTGCCTCGAGCGAGCCCATCAATGCCAGCACAACGCTCCCATGCATCTGCTTTAAGCTTCGAATTACACGAACCGGGAACAAATTCAGGCGAAAATAGTAGGCGGGGCAGTTCGGTGAGCCCGTCGCAGGTCAGAGAGCTGCTTGATGATTCCGCATGGGTTGAAAGTATCAGGCGGAGCGCCACAATACGCAGATCAGTACGGCGTTCCGATTGGAGCGGGCCTCGGTGAGATGCTTCTTGATTAGACGACGGCATCCGCCAAATCATGAAATAGCACGTGCCAGGAGAGAAGCACGGCGGAGGAGCTAGGCCCCCCCGCGATTCTGCGAGCGCCTCTCCGCATGTCGAAATTTGGGGTAGGTTAAGGCGGCATATATAAAGAGGCCGAAAAATGAAGCAGGAATGACTTGGATGAGGTCAACAGGCGTTCTAGGCATTTAAGCGGGAGTTCACATTGGGCGGAATTATTCGTCTATGCCGCAAAATCGGTAGATCTTGTTTTACACTACACGTATGCGTTCCATCGGCTGGTTGGATCCTAAGTGTCCCGGAGCATTGTACAGGTGGAGATACCATTATCATATCGTATGTGTTTGACTGTATTTGTATTTATTAGAGCTCTAAGATCTAGACAAGGCTGGAGAAATGAAATGTCTGGCATAAGACAAAGCTTATGAGTGTTTGTGTAATAGTTATAACTATATTGGAATAGTAGTAGTTTTAAGTGCACAGCGATTCCAAGTTCACGTTTGCCCTGCTAAATAATATAGTTACACGACCCTAAATTCTTGAATATAAGCTGTCTGTACGGATCCGTAGTAGGTAGCAACTCTTTGCCAAGAAAGGTATTTTTGCGTTCCTGAAAGATAGTCTCCGGACCGATGGTGCGGCAGTGCCAAGAACAGGGTAGGTACCTAGGTAGGTAGTACGTATCAAAGTACCTTGAAATCAAACTCAAGCCACAGCATTGAATCTGCTTCAATCGCTTAAAACGCCAAGGTGTGATTTAGAAGCTTAGGTAATGCTCATATGCCACTGTGCCGCTGTGCCACATGTAGAGATGCAGGTCCGTGTGCTACCGCATATCGCGTCTTACCCTGCCAATTTCAACGACCTGGAACAACCTCTTATTCACTCGTCTATCTATCGTATTCCACATTCCATATTCCATATTCCATATTCCTCTGTATTCCGACGCAACCCATACGTACCCACGTACCCACGTACATCTCATGGTGATAGCGCACGTATGGTTCTAACACTTGTTTCTGGTTACTTATTATACGTGTATCATCTTACCTACAACTTGATATTATAATAGGCATAACTAATGAATATAATATTCTTCCGTCTCAAAAAAAAAAAAAAAAAAAAAAAAAAAAACGCACTTCGGGAAATCCATTCTCTCGGTCGAGCTAGTCATGATATGCATATTTTCTACGCATCTAATGATGAATGCTGTCTCAGTTAGATTGATTATATCATGCCTGTCATGAAACAATCCGAATCACCCACCAACCCATTTTCAGCAAGCCCCTGATCCCGGACGGCGATCATACGCCCCTGAAAAGAGCCGTCCTTACCCATTTCGGATACAAGAAACCCAAAGACTGCGACGCACGCTCCATATTAACCTGGACTAGCTACCCGTTTCAAACAATTTGGCCGGCGATGGTGCGATAACTCCATTGCTTCCGGCAAGGCTTCGAGACAACGACATTGTTATCCTGCGAAGCGAGCCTAGAACAAAATGGGCAGCAATGAAGACTCGCCTGTTTCACCACCGGTGACAATAGGCAAAAAAAACCAAAGACAAATGTTTTTTTTTCTCTCAGCCGCAGATCTAACTACTAGTATCGTATCTTATTGTCTTACCGTTCGTCGCTCTTTTGTCACAGATATCAGCATCGTGGGCGTTGTACAACGTCTTGTTAACTACGTGAAAGATCTCTTGGTTTCTATTTCGGTATTATACAAGTGTACAGCCACGAAAACGCGCAAGTCTTTGTCGCATTAAAGCTAGAATTTGGTATTCAGCCCCTGAGATGGAGATCTGTGTGCTTTAACAAAGTAACATCACCTTTCATGATGTCCTTGTCACGTCCTCCCTGTTCCCTCAAACCCATGACAAAAGTGGATCAGATGTTTATCGACTCCTTACTACGTATGCGCATTCCTTTATCGTGCACCGTCCCCCCGTATTCCAACCTCAATAACCCTTGGTTTAAGGCTGGAGTCATGCTGGAGTCATGCTGGAGTCATGTTGTAGATCCTCCCGCGCTCCTACTACTTAAAACTACGCCGGGCCGTATCTCATCTGTGTTCCTTCTTCCTCCAGACTCCTCTGTAGTGTCTGTTTCTTCCATCACCCCTCCTCTAGGACCCAGTCGCCGGACAAGTATTGCTTGTTTGTTCTATTCACCATCACTCTGGAATAGATCGTCCCATCTTTTTTTTCTTGACCAAAGCCAGCTTTGAGCCCTTCGTTTACATTTTACCTTCTTCAAACACAACAGGCTGTGCCTCGTTTTTACACGCTTCTAATCATCAAGTCAAGTCTTCAGGAATACATACCTAAGCCCATCTCAACCCATTTAGATTCCAGTTATCAAACCAGATCACAAATTACCGACAAGATGCACTCACGATTCCAAACCATCCGATCCCGCTTCACCCCTAACGGGATTCGCACATCTTTCCGCCGCTCATCCACGGCGTCTACTACCTCGACAAGCTCATACCAGTCCTGCAGCTCGGCCTCTTCGTCACCTGTGAGCACAATCAACTCCGTCTTATTCAGACAACCGTCAATTGCCGACATGGAGGAAGAAAAGCGTAGCTCTGGGCCCGAGTTGAACATTCTCGAGCCCAGACCTATTGTGTACTGGGGTGGCGTTGAAGAGCGAATGGGATCCTTAAACTTCTAAACATGGGCTTGAAGCCGACTCCTCCCATGACACGGAGTAAACAGTTCCCAAGCTTCGCCTTTTTTATTTTTTTTATTTTTTTTATCAAACCACTACTTTATAGACCTTGATGGCCAAACGGGACGCGCAACTTAATCAATAGTTAGAAGAATTGAGGACCCCTGGAGGAGTTTCGATGATGACCTTACCTAACTTTGGTCATGCACTATGCAACGATGTGATGGGACGGAACTTATTGACTGAGGTTCGTTTCCCCTACGATTACGGGACACGAACGGACAGACAGCAACATTGTTGGAAAGATATCACAATCGCGGAGCACAACGGGGGTTCGGTAGGGAGCCGGGGTTAACGGCGCCCCGAGATGGGTTTTTTGTTTCGGAGTTTTGTTACAAACTGCTGCTCCCATTGGCGGTTTTTTATTCTAGAAGAGAGATTTTCCAGATATTTACGAGGAAATGAATAAGATACAACTTGCTCAAGCGGGTTGACCTTTTTTTTTACCGAATTTATTCACTTTTTGTTCGGTTAATTATATGGCCTTATGACATTGATGTATTCGCCTTGTTCCAACTGCGTTTTCTTACAACCAAAGATACTCCCCCGTCGGGAAAAAAAAAATACTAAAAGGGTTTTTTTTTTTTTTTTTTTTTTTTTTTCCAATTGGCAGTTACATGGCATAGGACAGACTCAGTACCTACCTACCTAGGTACATAGGTACATATACAGTGTAACTTGACTAGGTACATACTACACTAGTGTTAATCACTACTACATGTACCTAAGGTACCTAGCCTAATGACATAAGCAGCGAGAACCTTGTAGGCCAACTAAAAAAAGAAAAAAGAAAAAAGAAAAAAAAGGGGGGCGCTCCGGCAACCGGCCGCAATCCCGGTTTGGAGCCCCGCTAAGAAGATAACATCATAGGTCTACGATATGGGCATTCCGAACACTCGCCAATAATATAACTTTATTCAACTGTCTCGGCCTGACTCATTTATTGGCCAATTCATTGTAACCCGAGAATTGGTGCATACCTTTAGATAGAGTATAGCTTTTGCAGGTAGGTATTCAACAAAGCATGGTTTATTATAATATTTACTAGTCGCTGCCCGCGTCTACGTCCAAGTTGAATTGTCCACGCTTTATGTCAGTCAACTCGACTTGAACAGAATGGATAGCGATACCCAGAGCGAGAGGAGCTTCGAGCTACCTGACGAGACCGAAAGTAGCGGTGTCACGCCGGTTAGCCTCACTCGATCGCAGGCTTTGAACCTATACGTCAGCCATGCCTTCTCGACGTGGAACGCTCGCGGTTATGAGTTCGCAGTAGTATGTATATCTGTGGGTAGAAAGAGTTTGACGAAATAAACTCACGGCACGAATAGATTCTCTTTACGGCGGCTGCGTATCCCGATACCCTTGTAGCTGCTGCCCTACGGCAAGTCTCGTTGACCGCGCTGAGTCTATCGTGAATTGGATATTAATACCAGCTTCACAGAATGATTATTGTATACTTTGCCATGATCTTATTCTCCAGCTCAGTCGGGCAGTGGGTTCAGAGGTCTCCTAATAGACTTCGTACTCTTCTTTCGACTATCATTTGCAATCGCGGCTCAGTCATTCTCGGCTCCTTTTTCTGGATTATGATATTAAGTCAAAGGGATTTGATAGGAGACGATGCGACTTTTGTGCTGCCCAGTAATGCTATTCTCAAGGGGATAGGTTTCGCCATTGCGATAACGTTTGGTATTATCGAACGCTTGAGCGCGTCCGGTAACCTCATCTCTATGGAAAGGGATTGGGTTGTTACTGTAGCTGCTCCCGCTGGGAACCCCTACGACTTGACCCATCTTAATGCCGTTATGAGGAGGATCGATCTCATCTGCAAACTGATCTCGCCTATTTTGACTTCAGCAGTCATCTCCTTGCTCGGGTCGATCCGTTTAGGTGTCATATTCACAGGACTTACTAGTCTTATCAGTATCCCGATCGAAGTCTTCTCCGCAAAACGAGTTTGGAATAATAGTCCCTTGCTACAAGCACCACGCGCAGTGCCTACTCTCCAGCCTACAGCAGCCACGGAGGGGACATCGAGATCGTGGATAGCAAAGACTCGACAATACTTCCATGGGTTTGAAATGTACTTTAGCACCTCCGTCTGGATCCCATCTGCCGCGCTGGCCCTTTTACATTTCAATATGTTGACTTGGAGAGCCACCTTCGTCACGTATCTGATCAACGTAGGCTACTCCCTCAATATCATTACGCTTGCTAGAGCTATAGGCTCTGTGTTTGAGATCAGCAGTACGGTCATTACTCCACGAGGCATCGAGTATATGGGAAAGGCACACCATCACGCCTCCTCCTCCACGGCTGATGAAGATGACGAGTCAGCTGTTCGCCTGATTGTTGGTGATCAAGAGGGAAGCCGAGACGTCGAGACCATGATAGGATTGCAGCGGTTTGGTCTCTGGGGTATCAGCTGGCAGATTGTGAATACAGTATGTGATTAACCCCGTGCTACTACTACTACACTTAACCCCCACCCCCTGAATACCCTAGGTACTTACAAATCACAAAGGTACCGGTTGCTTTAGCACTTTGGGCGATCTCAACACAGCAAGACGAGACGGAGAACCTATTCGCTATTTTCCAGAGGGTTATCGGCGGAAAAGTCGCACCTAACACGGCCTGGAGCGTCATCTTATTCTCATTTCTGGCATTCTCACGGCTTGGAGTATGGGTCTTCGACCTTACTACCCAACAATTAACACAAACCCTCGTCCCGGAGCACCAACGATCTAGCTTTGCAGGTACGGAGAACTCCGTGGTGAATATATTCGAGCTTCTCGGAGCAGGCGCGGCCATTGCTTTTCCACGAACGGAGCAGTACAGGTGGTTGGCACTAGCAAGTCTCGTCTCCGTGTTAATTAGCTGGGTCATGTACGCCGGATGGGTCCGTCGACAGCGGGGTCATTTAATTCACTGGGAGAAGCTAACACAGGGATTTTGTGTAAATGAACGAAGTTGGTGAATGGTCGGGGGGGTGGGGGGAGATGTATTTACCTAGGTAGGTACTGTACTTGCCTATAGAACTACGTAGAACTACATGTACTGATAGTGGAAAGTTCATTAGTACGTAGTGGAGTTTGTCCTCGACAAGCAAGCAAGCAAGCAATGTAGGAAAGTGCAACGGCGTACATTCACTATGATATGATATTGTATGGTCTTACCTAGTAGTATGTACCCTAACCCAGTCAGTCAGTACCTTCCCTCCCATCTTCTGTTCAATCAAGACGAGTTTTCTTTCTTTCTTTTTTCCCCCCTAACTTAGTGTGCCCCCCCCCCCTAGTCTTACTCTACACTGTACCTGCTGCTACTGATGCTACGACCTTTCTAATAAACCAATCCCGAACCATGGAATACCTATTTACATCGCGCGCACACGTTGTAACTTTTATCTGAACTTTAATTATTTTTCTATCTTTTCACAGTAATTATTTTCCAGCTCCATATGCCCACAACGTGCGACAGTATATCTTAATTAGCGTCTGTGAGTTGCTTCTCTGCGTATTTATATCGCTCTGCCCCCCCTACAATTTCACACCTCTCGTACACTTTTCAATCGTAAGCATTCCCGCACCACCCAGCCAAATTCTGCTTCATTCTTTAAATTACTGGCGCATCAGCTGCCAATTGGCCTTCGTATTAATTTCCCTCCAAGGCATAAAGGCTTTTGGTAATCACGCCTCGCCAGCTGTTAATTGTCTCTCCTAAGCTGACGCGCTTGTCAGGCGAGCAGCGTCAGTACAAGTCTGCCGAGTCGCCAACTTTGGTGAAGCAGAATATTTCGGTGTTAGAGGTACCTTCGGCTGATTGCCCTGATCAGATGGCGGTGCGATCGCTGCCGTCCGGCTCGCCGGCCCCTGAGCACCAAGACCCATCGGCCGGGGCGGATGATGAGTCGGTTTTGCTTCAGGATTGGATTATTGTGCCTCGCCCGAATCCAATTGGAAGCTGGTCTCCCGAGTCCTCCGTGACCGAGATCCTCCCCCTCCCGGGCAATACCGCTGTGGACTTTTACATGACGGAAGGAGAGGTAGGCCCTATCAGCCGTGGCAATTTTGCCGGGTGGATAGACATGGTCATGGGCATTCAGTGGCCGAGATTGACACTTCTTAACCGTTTCGGCATTTGGCTGCTTGCTCATCCGCGTGTACACCCCGTCTACGCTGCACGCTACGGGCCCGACTCGGACTGGCACGTTGCGGAGTTCGACGACGGTGCATAATATATCATAATATGATATACTATGCATAGTCTAGAGGCGAAATCACGCCTGTAATATGGTCTAGTTCTGCAAGGTATGATTAATGAGTTCCGCACGCAAAACCTAACTAACACGCGAGGATTTAGGATACGCAACTCCCTATAAGAACTATTTACAAGACCGATATTAGCATGTTGCAAACCGGCCGCTTCAGTTACCAGTTCACAAGGTAATTCACGCAATTAGATATTGGTTTTCGCTTGCTGATGTTATCAAGGTCTCCTAATTAGCTATGCCTATCCGCCTTGCAGGGATTGCACGGGAAACCCCCTATTTGTCAAGGTAGTAGATAATAGTCAATATAATGATGGCTTAGAGGAGATCAAGTAAAAAGAGAAAAAGACCAAAAAAAAGAAGAGGAAAATAAACAAGAAAATAAAAAAAGACGATGATTTATAGTATAGCCGCGGCAGAGACCAATTGGGTCACATGTATAAATTAGAGATACCCAGAGCATAGGAGGATTCAACTCTCTCCAGGACATGCGCAACTCAGAACAGGGAAGAAAAAAGTCATTAGCACAACCTTTGGTTTCAACAGTAGCTACGGTTTCTTGTTTTCATTTCCCTATGCGTAAGCTATAGATATGGTCTTTTTTTTCTTTTTCTTGTTTTCTTTTTTCAATAATATATAAATAATATATATACCCAGGTACCTTATATATTCTTCCGTCGGTTCGGTGCATCACCAGGTACGCAGACCGTAGACCGTAGACTAAAAAAAATAAATTTTTGGTTTGTTACCTAGGTATATTTCAATACGAAATTGACTTTTGGCTCCCTCGTTTGAATCGTTCTATAGCCGCAAATTACGGGTCAGATATGTCACAAGCACGCTTTAACCCCAACTTAGACCCGTTATATATATGTTTCTAATGTACGATTGCCCCTTGTGACGGCAACAAACGTTCACTATTTGACACAAATTCACCAATGTACCTGACTTTGTACGCATGTACGCTTCTAAAGTACGCTTCTAAAGTACGCTTGTATATGCCTCAACCAACTCGAATTTTCTGTTTGTGACTCTATTGGGTACCTACCTGCCTATCTCTGCGAATTTTTCATCTAGATTGTACCTTTGTACGTCCCCATTAGATCGTTATAAAAGGCATCTAACATCTCCTCCATTGTAGAACTCTCTTTTCGAGTCTTCCCAGATCCATCTGAAGATATTGTGTCTCGATCAGATCTCCTCTACTCTATATAAAGTGAACACCAAGAGTTATACCAGTTTACGCTTGATTCATTCTTGAAAATTGAGATGTTGGGATCACCAGTCAAAATGTCTAACAGACCTCAAACACCGTCTCGCCAGTCTACAACTCCGGCCAATCTACAGCCGCATAAGAGTCAGCTCCTTGCTCTCCGTCTCGGCACGGCTGACGAAGGATCCAACGACGGAAACCTGAAGCCGGCCTCACCGATGACTCGATCATTGCTAAGCCTCTACTACAAGGGGCTACAGCGAGCCGGCTACAAACCCTACGAGCCTCAAGAGCTGTCGCCTTTCGACACGCCCACCTCTCGCCTCGGGAGCCGTTCTGCTCTCAAGGGGAACCCGGGCTTGCCGCAGAAGCGAGGATGTACCTACCGCTCTGGTGAAGGACCGCCGGACCCGGCTATAAGATTTCTAGCACCGGAGCTATACGATCTCCAGTCCAAGGGCTCTAGTCCCAAGATGCCTTACAGCCACAACTATACGGAGCCTCATATGTCGAGAGGAGAGCTCTGTGACTGGTACTTCAAGGAAGCCGCAAAGTATCAAGGCGCTCCTCTACACACGGGTACACAGAGCGGCGACGGCGGACGCAGCGTCAACCGAGGAAAGCGAGCTATGGTCGAAGACGAAGAGAACCAAGAACCCCATGGGACGTCCAAGCGCGCAAGACTACATCACCCGAGCCCCACGACCAGCAGCAATACCAACTCTTCAATTTCCAGTCACCCCCCTCAGGTCCATCCTCTAGGAGCTCACCCCGTCAAGCTCTACTCTTGGACCCATCCGCGCAACGGCATCTAATACGGAGATCATCCTAACCCAGTCCTCTAATGTACAATAGAAAACAAACCTTGTGGGCGGACTACATCTATATTAGAGACAAGACATCGGAGGTTCGCACTCAGTTGGGATGGTATTCGGGCTCAGTCTAGACGCAAAACGAATTTGGTAAGCCACCGAACTATATCCTATTCTTGTCGTATCTACATCCACTAACTACCCAACTTAGAATATCTCTTTTCTTAGCCGTTTGGTTTCGAAGACGCATTGGTGGGCTGGGGCGAGGTATAGAAGACATTGGACGCCCGAGGTGGTATTGAAAAGACGAGACTTGACTCGTATAGAGTCAACCCTGTGGATTGTTCCGGACAACTCAGCTTCTAAGACATGGTAACCGGATTAAACACTCAGAGGCATGAAACAACTCTGTTGATTTTTCTAGTTTGGTCTTTTTATGCTCTCCTATTCGGTGATATTGTGCGCTGTGATCCCTGGGTGAAACGCCTATGTTAGTGATATCTGAAGCTCGTGACACGGTTTTTAGACAATGGTTAAGAATGTGTCTTTGGGTTTACTAGGTGGTATTGTATGGTATCGTACGGTATTGTATGGCATGGTGCAGTGTGGCAGCCATTTGTAATAGTATATACCTGGTGAGGTTTCGTCGTATTGCCTTATATAAATATCTAGCTCTCCTCACCCCTACTGAATTCTTCTCCTCTTTCCTTCTTCAGCTCTAAGTCTACACCTTCTTCGAATCGATCATCAGAAGTACTAATCCGATAGCAATCCATTACTCTACATTATAAACGTCGCCTTACCTATCATGCTACCCCCGCCGAGAACGCCTTCACCCCGATATCTACCCCCCAACCCACAGGGGCAGCTATCGCCTCCGTCAATCCAGGCAGCTTCGGGTGAGGAAATGACTCCCGCGATTGCTCGCTGCATCGTCAACCAAGGCATCATCGGTCTAACCTCGCTTTCGGGTGAAAATCTCCTATCATCAAACGACGAGATGCTACAAGAGCCCATCTGGCAGTCTCCTTTTGACTCTCCCACAACGGATACGGCTAGCTCATCAGCTGCCAAACTTGGCGATGAGCAAGTGAAAATCATAGAGGAGATCAGAACTAGATCGTATTATCCATCTTACCCTCGGTTCTCTGCTTATGGCACACCAACTCGTACCACTTGCGAACCGGGAGGTTGGGCGGACCAGTCGCTCCCAGAGGACCCGCCTGACGAAATCTTTCCCGCTGTTTTCGATCCTTGGGAAAAAGATCCCGTCCCACGGTTCCTCACTGGGGAGTTTCTAAAGCTAGCGACCGAATCTTCTAGCCGAGACAACACCCTAAACATCCCACCATCATCTTTAATGCCCCAGATCCAATGCCAAGTCTTACATCACCATGAGAAGATAGTCGCCGCTGTCGAGGACCAGTATCAGGAGCCCAGCAATGACATCCCCCGGACAAGCCTTGCACTAGCCGTGGGCATAGATGAGCTAAGGTTCGCTCCCAAGAGCCCTGCTATAACACGGTCAAAGGGAGCGCCCAGCCCGGAGTCAAGCCCGCCAGACCCATATATCGAAGACGTTCCACCTGGTTCGCGAAATAAGCACCGGCGGATACGCTACGACGCTTCCCTAGCGCGTGTAGTGTGCGAATGACGACCGTGGGAGAGCACCTGTTGTATAAAAAAAAAACCCTATTCAAAGCATACCATCATTCAATATGGCAATATTGCCTACCATAGTCACAACCTATGTAGCTACTTACTTTGGGATTTAGGGGGTGGATATATTATACTGAATTCGCGCTTAAGCCCAAGTCTGTAAGTTACCTGGCCCCGTCAAACCGTCACTTCACGTACAATAGCGTTAATTATATACTCTAACTACCTAGGCATTCGTTAGCTACATAGGTAACTACATCGCCTTGGGATGTTTCTTACCGGAAGATATAGTACGGCACAGGAAGAGCAGGTCCCCAGCACCGATAGCTTGTCGCGGTTATATGAGCCCTGCCCGCTTGGACACTACGGCTGGGAAAACCGAAAAGATTGTCGCCTTATGGCTTTACTTGTTGCGGCCCGGCCTGTTCGGTAGTTGTTGTACTTGTGTCGTCTAGTCTAGGATTACATAAATTTGGTATATTTGTCGTTGGTTTATTAGATCTTTGATCTGCTGGCGTTTGGTTTGCTTAGGTAGGTAGACTTTAGATTTGGGAGGAAAGAGATGGAGAGAGAGAGGATGGATAAGTGTGATGATTCTTCAAGTAGGTGCTGCAGCGCTGCTATGACCTTGTCTAGCTTGTGTACAAACCCAATGTTGAATACCGACTATTCAAGTCCTCTCCTATAGAGCCCCCTTTTCAAATTCCCTTCCACAAAAATACACCATTTCCTCCGTCACTTTCACAGTCCATCCTATTTGCTACCTACTCACAGCCGCACTCGGGAGACATCTCCTGTCCTTGCCACTTGGTCCTAAAGTCAAGGCAGCACTTACATGGCCATTAGTGCATACAAACTCTCTGTCTTGATGTTTGCTGATATGTCGTAGATCCCGACTGTTGGTTTACAATGTGACATGTATAACCTCCTAAGTGATACTGTTTGCTTGATTGTTTGGGCAGGTCTTTTATTGATTCGAATGATGTAATATCACATAGGCTCGTCCATCTCATATAAGGCTCAAGACATCAGCGTCGTATCACAAGAAAAATTATGATAACCTTAGATCCGTTGGTTAGACGGGTAGACCACACATGCGATGGACGGCTATTAGAGTCATCTGGAAAGAGTAACAGCAGACTAACCTAGAGAGATTATAAGATGCGTCTTCGTGAAACTAAAGCAGTGCTCCCCTATCATCACTTAGTAACTATGTGATGGTATACATATTTCAAGCTTTCTCTCGATTTAAATGCACATATAAGCCAGCCCCCCGACCCGGAACTCAAACTCAGTAACAGCGCTCCCATCAACATTGCTCATCCCAAGGCTCGGCTTAGATATTCGCATTGTCTCTTCGCATATGATTGAATATAATATTCTAGAGTCTATAGAGCCACGCCCGTGTGTCCGTTTCCCCTTTAACTAAACAAACCTTGCAGCTTTGGTACGTTTGATTCTCTCCAGACTTCCACAGGAGACTATTATATATTCCACGAGATGGCATAAAGCTACGAGACTTTGCAACCCCCAACTTTACTAGGTTAGACCGCTATACTATCATGCCTACGGAAGCCGAAGCAAAGGTCGGCACTACCATGGATCCCTCTACTCCTGATGACGCCGGGGCTAACACCGCCAACACCGAGCATGGCCCCGATGGCGTCAATCCGGAAAATGCTGGCCCTGACGGTACCTGTCCCGAAGACAGCACCTCTGGAAATCATCAACTGGGAGGCATTCAACCCCTAGACCAGCCTTCAGAAAGCGCAAATTTGGAGACCGCAGAACCACACGCGACCACACCCTCCGACCCTGAAGCCCCCGCCTCTTCACCACCCTCAGCGCCAGCACCAGTCCCAACCACCCCCCCCGAAACTCCTCAACCTCGAGACCCCTTACTCGACAAACCCCTCCCCCGAATCTACTGGTTCCTCACCGGCGGCACAGGCCCGCCGCCCACGATGAGAAACTTTCTACGCATGACAAGCCAGCGCCGCGCCGCCACGCGGGAGGTAGAAGCGCGAGCACTCGCTCGGAGGCAGGCTCTCGAGGAGCGCAGGGCGTACCTCGCCCGCTGGGACGGAGAATGGGGTAGCGGTTGCGGGAACAGGAGTAAGAAGCGGAAGAGTTAGAACACATACACTAGGTAGTTAATCAAAAACCCCTTGAATTATGACACTACACTGGTTCCATTAGTAAAGTTAATAGAGGTAAATCTAAACATAAAATACTGTCAACAAATCTGCTCCCAATCTTCTGCGTCCCTAGTCATCGAGTCAGTGGCAAGGGGTCAATGTCGAATTTCACAAGGCGAGCACTAGTAAACATTACGAGCACACATTACAACTTCTCACTTGAGAAATAAAAGCATCACGCAGTTTCATCATGAGCACGAGAATCAATCTTAACCGTAACGAAAAACCTTAATTAATGCAACGCGAGTCTTACTGCCAGCCACCCCCCAGCCCCCGTCCCTTGGTCTAATCCGAACTGTTAAACAGTATAATATGTACAACTTGTGAAGTTCCCTCCGAACTGCCTATCAACAACCAACTCTGGACAGCCGGCTACTGAAACTCCCCAAGAGAAGTGTAGCGTGCTGAGCTAATAAGGGTTTATCGCTAGATAGGACTTAGCCCGCGAAAACAGAGCAGAGTATTACGATAGCCGCTGAATGTGCGCTGCGATCGGAGGGTTCGTAAATTAGGCAAAACGCCGCCAGCTCTGAACGCCCGAGACTTTTCACTGATGTGGTGTGCCTAGCACACAACAAGGGAAACGTGACCAATGTATCAACGTAGCTACAAGCTACCATAACCAGGGGGTCTGGTATAACGAAGACTTCCCATACAGCATTTGGAAGTCGGTTTGTGGGTATGAAAATTAGACGTCCGGATCAAAAACGTCCACCAGCTCAAGCGATAGGATCCGTAATCAAGATTATGAGAGTCATTGGCCGAACGTCATGCAAGGTGGTATCGTAAGGCCATCATCCAATGAGACCCTGAGTATCCTGACACTCAGTAAGACTCTTAACGTAGGAATATCATAGTGAATTGAATGGCATGTATTAATATCGTGACTCCGGCTCTGGTTCTAACTCCCCTTCCGGATCTGAAAGGTCGTCTACAGACACTTTCGTGTCCGTGATACCGAAGATAGGTGCATTCTTCCTAGCCCATTGGCGCGTAATCAAAGAAGCTATGAGCCGTTAGTAAAGAATAACATCTGAAGCACTTCGCGATTACATACCTTTCATGAACTTCTTGCTGGCGTACTTCTTGTAGAAGGCCTCGTGACAGATGGGTCGAGCTAGATAGTCGACCATAAGCTCAAACACGGGTTCTATCTCTTGTTCCGTGTATCCGGCGTAAAAGGTAATGGTGGGGTCCTAATAAAAGTTAGAAGACGTTATAGAAACCACATTGTTATGATCCAAAAGGTACTTACCCATTCACCACGGTCTAGTATCATGCGAGCAAGATACATAGCAGCAGCAGCGACGTGGCTAGGCTTGTATGCTAGGAATCGGTAGTCGACAATGCTAATCTCCATCAAGAACTTTCCGATGGTTCGACACTGGATATCATAGTCATCCGCCTTCGAGATCCGTCGGAGGAAGTTCATGGGATTGGGATAGCTTAGATCATAGTTCAACGTCTCTAAAATAAACCGTTCGGCACTAAGGATCTCGGCATCACTAAAGCCATCATCGGATACCATTCTGTAGTTGCTAACATGGGGTGATAACACCTCTTCATACTTTGCTGCGATAAACATAGCTGTGATACCGACGAGTTGAACGCGATCTAGTTGAACAACCTTCTGGGACAAAAACCGGTCGATAATGTTAATGGCAAGGAACAGTGTCTCGGGAAGCAGGTGAAATCTAGTGTGAACCTCAATCATCCAGTCGACAAGGATGCTTCGCGTCTTCCATTCCAGCTCGTCCTGGTGTTTGATGTATTCAGGGTTAGGCACGGACTTGGGTTCGAGGTCTCGGAGGTAATCGAAAATTTCATGGGCATATTCAGCTACCATCACTGGGTCATCCAAACCCTCTTCTTCTAGATCCTTTACACCTTCAGGGAGTACGAAGCCGGTGTCCTGTTGAAGTGGGACTTCTTCCTTGGCGGAAGCCTTTTGGGCTGCGACATCTGGCTTCGGCAACTTGGATTCATGTCGTTCGGGTTTCGCGGGTTCCTTGCCCACGGTGTTAACCTTCTTGCGAACGGGCTCTTCCAATAGGACGTCTTGCTTGACTGTTGTTGATGTGGCTTTCCTCTTGTGGGCAGTACCAAGGGCACCGGATCCAGACCCTGCTCGCTTCACTTCGGACTTTCTCGCCTCCTTGGTCGCTAAAGCTGATCGAGTTGAAGCGGCGCGGGTAGTAGTCTTCTGAACACCTGTAGGTTGTGCGGCCTTTGAAACTAGACCGACTTTGCCGGTCTTCTTGCCTTCAGCTGCTTCGCCCTTTCCGACGTTACTGACATCGCCAAGGGCAGCACGCTTCCTTTGGGCAGCGGGATTCGCGTTAACTGCGGACTTCTTGGACTGAAGGGCCTGTTTAGCCGGTTGAGATGAGACATCGAGATCGAGAGCTGCAGCCTTCGCACGCGTCATACGCGTAGCATTTGCAGTTGCGTTTTCGTCATTTTCGTTGGTAGCAACTCGCTGCCTTACAGTGCGTCCCTGAAAAGATTAGGTTAGAATACTGTACAAGAACGTGATGTCAAACCAGATCGGAATGAGTCGCGATTAGTGAGGAAAATCCACGAAATAACGCGACTTACTGGAGGCATCTTGTAATTCGATTCTGAAATTGTACTTAGACTTAAATTGAAGTCTGAAAAAAAAAACATTGTTAGCTCGAACGTGATATATATAATAATTACTGGGAAGATACCGCTTCAAACACGCGTAACCCTTGACCCGTGCTGATGTTGCGGTAATATATTCGCATAGACAATAAGTAATCCTTGAAAAACTTCAGAATAGAAATAGAGGAGCATTTCATACAGGTCAATTGGTTCCTTATAGAGTTAGGGTGTATTGTTGAGGGTATATGTCAACAAGCTTTGGAGAAATGGGATCAAGCGCTGAATGGCACAAATGCAAATGCAAAACTCGCAATGAAGCTTAAAAACAGACGCGATGCTTGTATGAAATGTTCGTAGACGACGTGATTGGAGAAGTATGTAGTGGAGTAATGAAGGTTAGGAAGAGAATAGAGGTAATTGGGTTTTTGAAAAAGGTATGTAAAGGTGGATGTTGAATGTTGTTTATGGGTAGAGGAGCAGTGATGTTTTTGAAGGGTGCGGCCAATGTTTGGCTTTTGGGTGGGTTTCGAGAGTAAAAAGCTTAGTGGAGAGAGAAGTACGTACCGTGCCTTTGACGTGAGGGATGTTTCCAGGTTTATACAGGTATTGCACGTTGCACGTAGCAGATACACGGTACCTTAGCGCGAACTTTGGGGGGGTTGCTCCAGGCAGCTTTTAGGGCAGGACACCCCTGTTCAAGCTGTTGTTAGGGCCTTGAAAGTTCTTGATACTTTCTCTAATCACTGCCCAAGAATCTCGTCGGTAACACGCGCGCAAATCTGGCTCGGACCGTAAAAGTCAATGTCATGAACTAAGATTGATATTGAAGAGGCTATTGTTCTTGAGATGAAACTAGTGAACAAAGATTCAAAAATGGTATTCAAGGGAGGAAAGATGGTTCGGGATAGCCTTCTCAATTGGATGTTTTGGTAAGGGAAGATGGTAAGTTAAAAGTAAAGTGAGTTAAGTAGAATCGTGAAGGTTGAAGAGAGAGAGGTTGGTACTGGTTAAAGAATTACGGGAGCTCCATCACTGCACGACGCGATCTGAAAATCCCACACGGTACATCAATACATAATAATGGGTACCTGCCACCAGAAGACATTGTTGCTGACCCGCACTTACTCTTTTTTTCCTTGGATACGTCTTAGATACGTGACTGACCCCACAGTCTACTTCCATCAACAGAGGCAACGGAGGGGCAACGGTCTTTTTATTGGCCAAACACCACCGACTGGGAGGATTCACTTCTTCTCGACCAATCCGCTGACGTGATCCCGTGTTTGCAAGGGTTCGTACCTTACCCGTACCTTACAACTCATAGCGAGATGTGGCTTGAACCTATTGATTTCCCTGCCCTAAAATCACTAAAACAAACTTTCAGCCGCAGTTCACCTAGGTATCTTACATGATTCCAAAATTTCAAGCATCTTCAAACTCCTCAGCCTCAGCTCTGGCAAAAACTCGGCTGATCAATCAAATCTTAATTACCTAAGGAGGTACCTAAGGTTACCTATCTAAAAGCTACGGCGCCAAGAATTTGACCCTTGCACCTCGGAAGAATTTGAATTCCAGAATAGCTTCAATTTCTGAATTTTAGTTCCCAATTCCGTACCCTCCAACTCCGCCTTAGCTTTCCTCAGCCAAGTGCGTCTCGATCGACATATATGCCACCGCTGGCTGTGAGATGATATAATGCTACAGCCGCGGATATTGTCCGTTTCAGCCCGGAGGGTGCTAGCTAGTTGCCAATGCTCCTTAAGTCTGCCCCTCCGAGGCTATGCGACAATTCGCGAGGCTGCACCACCCCCTAACCCCGATGTCGATTATGTACCCAGGGTTCCCAAGGGTGAAGAGGCCCCCCCTCAACCAGCAAGGCAACACGTGTCGACTGGATTGAAATCTGAAAAGGAGTCGACATTAATTTTACGCACATATAAGCCTAGGACACCCGGTGTGCGACATCTCAAGCGGCCTATCAATGATCACTTATGGAAAGGCAGGCCTTTCCTTCCATTAACCTTCCCTAAGAAGGGTATGGCGAAGGGAGGCCGTAACAACAATGGAAAGATTACCGTCCGACATCGTGGTGGTGGCCACAAGCGCAGGATAAGAACG
This sequence comes from Daldinia sp. FL1419, assembly GCA_025201765.1. Lineage (NCBI taxonomy): Eukaryota > Fungi > Ascomycota > Sordariomycetes > Xylariales > Hypoxylaceae > Daldinia > Daldinia sp. FL1419. The sequence goes on from MU623390.1 coordinate 97,725, forward strand.
GTAGATTTCCATCGTTGGCTCGCCGGTCCCCACCTTGTCGAACGAATTGAGTACGATCCGAACCGTAGCGCACATATTGCGCTACTCACCGAGGAAGCCACCGGCAAGAAAACCTACATTATAGCGGCCGAGGGTATGAGGGCCGGAGACATAGTGCAAAGTTATCGATCTGGTATTCCGCAGGACCTTCTCGAGAGTATGGGTGGAGTCATCGATCCCGGTATCCTGGCCGCTAAGACGGCGCATCGTGGAAACTGCCTGCCCTTGCACCTTATCCCTGTTGGAACTCCGGTATACAACGTCGGTTCCCATCCTAAGGGAGGTGCCGTCTTCTGCCGGAGCGCGGGAACCTTTGCCGTCGTCGAGAGTAAGGAGGAAGAGGTAAGAGACGACGGAGTTAAAGTCGTGACGGGTAAATACGTCAACGTCCGACTGCAGAGCGGAGAGGTTCGAAGAGTTAGCAAGGATGCTTGTGCAACTATAGGTGTTTCGAGCAACCCTCACCACCATTACCGACAGCTTGGTAAGGCCGGTAGAAGCCGATGGCTGAACATCAGGCCAACAGTCCGTGGTGTGGCAATGAACAAGGGTATGTCACATACGCGATCTAGATCAATGTTGAATACGATATTAACCATTGGTTTCTAGTGGATCACCCTCACGGTGGTGGTCGTGGTAAATCCAAGGGTAACCGACACCCAACAAGTCCTTGGGGTACACCGGTATGGCTCACTCAGCTCCTTGAAAACGACCAGAGCATTCATGTACTAACCTATAATTCTAGTCGAAAGGTGGTTACAAGACACGCAGGAAGAACAACCCTAACAAATGGGTTGTGGTTCCTCGGGTACGGAACATGGGCAAGCGGAGAGACAAGAAGGGCAAAGAATCGTAGAAATGTCCTTCAAGCGAGTCCTATACACTCTGTCTATATGTACAAACTGCAGTCTCAGCAAAGAGAGCGAGGCTTATGTATTGAAGTGTACTATATCAACCGAGTCACCGTGCAACTCTAGCTATTACCAGCTAGATAAATCGTCTTATAGTACCGTGTACTTTTAACAGGTAAGTCGCGCTCGGATGTGACTCGAAATGAGATAGGCCGCCTCTTCCTATAGGCCAACCTCTCCTGATCATATAGCCTAAATTCAGATGGCAAGGCCGCGAGCACGTGGTTTATACATATCGGCAACGTCGAACGTAAATTGCGCATTGGCTCGCAAGAACAGTTGCCAAGGCAAAGTCTTATATCAACATATTCAGATTATTTGCTCCTCTGGAAAACGGCAGCACGCAACATTAAGTGATAAGGATCGGTAGAGGGCTAGTGCCACCTATAATTCTCGTATAAGGGGTATTGCAGACAAGACATCTAATTAAACCCGGAGAGATTATCTAAGGGTTTCTAGCATTCCTCCCCATGTCTACCGAGGCCTATACGATCTGATTACTTTATCCCTCTGGCAACGAGACTGCTTATAACTATTAATCTATAAGATCATAGAGATCATATCACACCTTGCTATTAACAACTATGGAGACATTCCAGCTAAGTAACTACTAGAACATCGATACATGCAATTAACTTTTAATATTTTAGTAAGAATCATGTTCAAGTCCCATACCCAATCCCCAACCTCATATAATATATACCTAAAAGTCGGGCTTATCAAGCCATAACCTACGAGACCTGCCTATACCAGTTCTCCACCGGATCTCCCAAACACTCGCCCACTGTTACAGTCCTAAACCCACGACTCTGGATGCCCTTCAGCATATACTCGGTCAGATTATTCACCGTCTGCTCGTGGATATCGTGCGAGATGACCAGGGCATCATCCGAGTCCGGGGATAGCCCCACGAAAAACTCGTCGAAATTATCCTTGGAGTTCTGGATCAAGTCCGGCGAGTCGTTTAGATAGTCCGCGGTGTCGAGGTCAAAGTAGATGACGTGGTACCGCAGCGCGGCCAGGTCGTCCTCGCAGCCGCTCTCGCGCGTGCACGAGCTGTACGGCGGCCGCATGTACGTCGGGACAAAACCCAGGATGTTGCGGAACGCCATCTCGTTCTTGATCATCTCGTCGTGGCGCCGCGCTGAGGTTATGGCGCTGAGATCGGCGTGCGACCACGTGTGAGACGCGATTTGGTGGCTGTCCGTGTGCATGCGCCTGCGCAGGAAATACGTTAGGAACGGAATTCGTCAGGACATTCGGTATGGTAGGTGATACTTACTTGATTATAGACGGCCATTGAAGACTCGCATCGTCGATCTCACCCTTGCCGTTATTGATACCGGTGATGAAGAATGTCGCTTTGGCATTGTATTGCGCCAAGAGATCTAGGAGTTTAGATGTGTACTGGCCGGGTCCATCGTCAAAAGTCAGGGCCACATCGCCGTCGTGCTCGCAATCGTAGATCCCTACGCCGCCTACTGCAACACTCCCAAGAGGAGATCGGTTCAAAGTTGATGTGTTGGTGCCGCTGGGGATCTTGTTTGCATCACAAGCCGGACCATAATCAAAGAGGCAGTCCGGAGCATTGCAATAGTCTGCAGTGGTACCGCAGTATCTACCAGTAATGCATTAGCACTGGAAGATACCAGCGAGCTGTGAGGAACTTACCCGGAAGGGGAGCAGCATTCCGTCTCACTGCAAACCTGGTCGTCGAAATCGGGCCCGCAACGCCCATCATCGGAACCCCCGCCGTCGTCTCCGCCTCCCGGTGAACAGGTTCCGAATGCGGATTGGCATCCAGAATCACAATAATCGGTTGAACTACCACAGTATCCACTAGATGCGAGTTTAAGTACGGAGCCTAGGAAGACATTGACTCTTAAGATACTTACTACTGAGAACAGCACATGTCGGTCGGGCAGATATAGCCGTGCTCTCCGGCTCCCGTGTTTCCACACGTTAGGTCGGGGGAAGTACCTCCATCCCCATCGTCTCCAGACCCGTCACCGTCGCCTCCGGACCCGCTACACAGACCGAATTGTTCCTGACAGCCAGTGGCGCAGTAATCGGTACTGTTGCCGCAGTAGCCGTATTGAGAGCAACATAAGTCATCAGCACATGTGTAGCCTTTTGTGCCAGCCCCCGTGTTACCGCAAGTCATGTCGGGCGAGACATCGCGCTGACTCAGCGGTAACGGCAGCACGAAGGCGAAGCCAATCGCAAGCTGACTTGCGAGAACAAGAGACACTCGGATGCGCGAATACATCCTGGAGAGGTTTCCTCAAGCGAGCGTATTCCTGAGCGAACGTAGCAAATTAACGAGTGGTGCTGTCAGACAGAATGGAGCAGGAGCAGAATTTTTTTCGAGTACGTGGGAGTCGGCCGCTCATAACGTATTTGCACACGTGCGGCTGACCATTCAGGGCGGCGCCATAATCGGATGGTACGGTCATCTTTTCATCTCAGCTCTCCTCTCGAACGACGACGATGGCGGCGTGCCACAGAGACACAGGGGGGTCCTCGGGAATTACGACCCGGGGGACAATAGGGGGTCATCCCGATGGGATGGACGAGGGTTTAGGGACGGGCGTGGGCCTCGATGCATGGGCGGGAATTTTGCAAGCGAGGAAGAAAAAAAAACAAAAAAGGTATGATATGTATCGGTGGCTGCATGCGAGAGACGCTATACGACGGACCATATAAGAACAAAAGGTTTTGCAGCCAATTATGTCGCCGGATGCAGGTTCAGTAAGTTCGTATCTCCTCCACGCTGCTGTAAGAACAGGACTTTTCTCGAGCCATGTTATGATGGATGGATCTTGGGGCCTAGATCGCCAATAAATCTGAGGCTCTTCCCAAAGTCTGCTAGATCGAACCCGATATTGCGTAATCTAGGATGCACAAAGGCGTTGCTAGATCAGTACTATGTCAACGTGAAATTACATAGGGCCCGAACGGTACCGCATTGCACGACGACTACATAAAAACCCTCGAGTTCTTACGCGTCCTCGAAAGCCAAGTCTTTTTTCTTTCTTTCTTTCTTTCTTTGTTTTGCTCCCAAGTCTTACCAACAGAAATAGGACCAGCCGCCAAAAGGGGTGATTCATCTTGCATGTTCACATCGATATTTCCTGGGAAACCAGCATATCACGGCTGGCCGACGTGCAGGTTACATGCATGTTCGAGCCCTGCGGTGATGTATCTGCTGGCGTTGCCAAGCCGTCGTTGCAGCCACCAAATACGAGATCACATTATTTTTTTTCTTTTCTTTTCTTTCGTTTCCTCTTTTTTCCCCTTCCTTCTCATGTAGTACTACCGTACCTACGTAGCGAGGCGGAAATGACAACTGATACTAGAAGGGTCTCTTAAAGCCACCATTACTGCTCAGTTAACGGGCCACGGCCAAGGTTTAAGAGTTACATGGTAAAGTTGGTTTTTATTTCCAACTCTTGTAATATGATATTGATTGTGATAGGAGAGATGAGGTAAGACGTTATCTACCTCCAATAATAATAACTTGCCAAAGAAGGTAATTTCGTACATTCATAACTAATTTGACTAATTAATTAGGTACATTGCAACAATAACAAATGATAATAACAAATCTACGAATATGATATTATGTCACATGATACATGTAATTCATTCAAGCTGCAAAATTCAAGAAGGATCGAGTCAACCAACGCCTTGTTTGTTTATAAGCCTTGCGTACAGCAAAACTTGGACGAATATCGGCCAAGATCGACCTCTCTGCCTCTCTGCCTCTGCTGATAGATATACCGGTTGTCTAAGCGACGATCCAACGTATACAATTGGGGCTTCTACCCTAAGCTGCAGTAATACCAGTATAGAATAGAATAGTATCTACAGTACTATGTAGGACTCAATAGATAAGATAGTTATACTAGTGTAATTATACGATTACGTCTTGCCAGTAATGAATTACGGAGGCCAAGCGAGGCCAAGCGACACCAAGAGTGGCAGTGTGAATCAAATCGTGTATAAAATTTCAGGACCTCCAGATTATGAACCGTTGTGTATGTAGATGCACAAGTGCCAGTTTAAGCCACGCAAGCCACGTAATAATAAGACACGCGACTTATTAGGCTTGTGGGGTTCCAGCGTTGCCCCTGTGTAAATTGATAGGTACAATCGATATAATGAATCGATATGTGAGATGTGTGGATCTACGGCTAGATGGATGTACACATTGTTAGGGGAGTGCTCTTAATTTAGCTAGGCAGCTTTTTTTTCTTATTAAATGCCCGTAGAGTTAAAATAACCTCATGCGTCTCGTGCCACTGTCGGATACTTATGATGCAATGATGTCACCGCCGAAATACGCCTTTGAATATGTATGCAGTTATGATTGATAGATTTAATTATATAACTACCTAACCTTAGTCATAGCTATGAACATTTCAAAGTTTGTTTGTTTCTACGTGCGATATCTATATAGGTAGGTACCTAGGTACCTATAGCTAAGCGCGCTCCTATAACCGCTTTTCGCCTGCCGGTATACTAATAATAAGTATAAGATCAATTAACATAGTTAACCTACCCGTAACCATAAGATTTTAGCGTATCGTCTGTACTAAAACATGGAACTTCGCTATATCATCTTATTAATTCAAGACATTACCTCGTAACTCAAATCCCATATTCAGATGTTCACATTGAATTGATGCTGGCTTCGAAAAGAGTTACACATGACTTTTCCCCTTTCTCCAGATCCTGATTTTCTTTAACCGTTGCACTCGAACCCGTCTAAGACCCCGAAGCATCCAACCCCCCAAAAGAAGTTGTCATCTATATTCCGTGTAGGAAGGACAATTCCATTACTCGAGGCCTAATTCGCTATTACACAAGGTACCACTGTTTGTGCTGCCACTTAACCATACACTGCCCCATCCGCTTTATTGCCCTTCGTTCGACGGCGGCAGTTCGATCGCTTGGCCCTATGTAACTTGTCAGCTAGTCAAGCATCCAAAACCCATTCCAAATAAAATAAAACGGAGGCCGAGGGTCCCAAGAAGAAACAATATAAGGATTTCCCATCCGCGCAGAAATACCGTCCCAACCATACATCTAAAAGTCACCTTTGCCTTTTCTAATGACCTCTTTTTTTTTTCAGACCAAAGAATCGATCCATCCCTAAAGACTCCTAAAGGCTCGTAAAGGCTCAAACGGTGCTAAAGCCAAGACCCTGGACCCACGCGACCTGTTACCTCATCAGGCTTGGCTCGTCTCGAATTTCCCTACCTTAACAGGCTTTAAGTACCTTGAAAGGGCGCGGCATAAGACGATCTCCATTGGCATTCGTTGGCAGCGAGACGCTGTTGTTTTACGTTTGGGGGGGATTTTTTTTATCTGGGAAAGATTTCTGGTTCAAAGGACGGGCTAACTTTTTGAGAATTACATTAAAATTTTTTTTTTTTTAATTCTTGTCTTTGGAAGGAATCTCTCTTCCTTCTCCTGAAGGGCGAAAAAAGTAAACGAGGCCAAAAAAAATATAGCCAAAACATCAAGGAATCTGGTCGGCACTTTAAAACTCTCTCCACACCTTCTCCATACAATCCCATACCGTACAAGCATTGGGAAGCATCGTCATCTGATGTACCACCCTAACTCATATGCGTAGCCAAGTCCAAGTCATCTAAAAGACCATAGTTAGGGGGAAAGCGGTTACAATATTATTGATAATGCCCGAGGGCGACAGCACCGTCCCGTCCATCTCTCCTTTGCTTTCCCATCCATACAGCAAAATGCCCGATCGCACTTCCTCAGGCTTTCAGAGCCGTAAATCTAAGCCCAGCTACGTCGTCATTGGGTCCTACGTATTCGACTGGTTAATACTCATAGTCGTCGGCATCGTCGGCGTAATCCTGGGAAATGTTACTCCCAACAAGAGACCCTTCAGCTTGCAGGACCCCAATATATCGTACGTACATCATCGGCCCCCTTTCGCGATCGCTGCGGATCCCCACTGGGTGTAATAGGCTAACAATCCGCCCACAGCTTTCCCTTCACCGTTCACGAAACCGTAAACTCTAAACTCCTATTAGTCTGTAATGCCGCCATCCCCGTCGTCGTTGTCCTGGTTGTCGTTCTTATCTTCGTTCCGGGCCCGACCGTCCCTAAAGGTACTCCGAAATCCTTAATATGGAAGCGGAAACTGTGGGAGTTGCACACGGGATGGCTAGGTCTAGCCCTCTCCCTCATGGCGGCTTGGATCATCACGCAGGGCATGAAGAATCTCTTCGGAAAGCCGCGACCGGATCTCCTATCCCGATGCCAGCCGGATTTGGCAAACGTCGCTAAATATATCATTGGGTTCCACACGCCGGCCGACGACGGTTCCTTAGACGGCCCATATAACGGGCAGCTCGTTAGTGCAGATATTTGTAAGAACCCGGACCGAGCCCTTCTAGACGACGGCTTCCGCAGTTATCCCTCGGGGCATTCCAGCTCTGCGGCTGCGGGCTTGATTTACCTTTCTTTTTTCCTGGCTAGCAAGTTTGCCATCACGCTCCCTTTCGTGCCACACGACGCGGCCACGGCCGACACGAGCACCGTTACTGCTTTCCCGTCGCGGTTACGTAATGTGGATACGTCCTACGAAGCTGTACGGAACAACCAGGACATCGAGAGGACCGGCTCTCTCATCGATCCAGCGACGGTGAAGCAAATTGGGGCTCACAACTCGGCCGTCCTCTCTACCCGAAGACAAGCGGCAGCGCCGCCCATCTACCTCCTCGTCTTAACCGTTCTCCCCTGGTTCACATCCATCTTCGTGGCCAGTTCTCGATGGTTCGACTTCCGCCACCACGGATTCGATATCCTCTTCGGGTACATCATCGGGACGATCTGCGCGTGGTTCGCGTTCCGATACTACCACATGCCGATCCGAGCCGGCGCCGGGTGGGCATGGGGACCTCGCAGCCACGACAAGGCGTTCTGGGCAGGCCTAGGATCGTGGAGTTACGCGACGGATAAGAAACACTGGGAACGACCCGGCGACGAAGTCGAGAGGACGACAGGCCACCGCGCCGACGACATCGAGTTAGGCATGCGGTATCGAACGAAAGTAGACGATCCGCCTAACGCGAGTAGTTCCTGAACTACCGCCATGGTCGACGAGCGAATTTGAAAGGGGAGATAAGTATATAGCACGGAGTCTTTGCTAGGGAAATTTTCATGTTCGTTTTTCCCGGCCGGTAGTTCGGCGTACCGAGGGTGGCATATATTTTAATTTTTCGCGTCTTTCGTATTTGTCCACGACATCAACGATGTATTAGGGGTTTGCATATAGATAGCATATACGAACGAAGAAACTGGCTAGGATATAACTGCCAGAATACGAGATTGACTCTTGGAAACTAGAGTCTATGCACAAATTGGAGTTTTTTTTCTTTTTCCCCGAGTGTTAGAGAAGCGTGTGACTTGCGTAATGTGAACTATATATTGCACTTACATGGTAGCTTTGTTTGAAGGTTTCAGAGTATGGTAGTACGACGTGTCAGGCTTCGCAGCTTGTGTCTAGTTCCGACGAATCTGGACATTGTTCTCTCTAGAGATATCTTCCATATCATGTGTGTCGCACAGTCCCTGCTTGAGGGTTCATCGCTTTCATCTGATTTGTGTGATGATGCATCGTACGCTGTAGGCATATAAGTGACACCAATATCATTCCCAATCACTTCTCCTATCGGGCTATATATCTACCTCTAGATATAACCGGAGCATCCCATCCCACAAGTGAGGCATTTCCTACTTTACAGTCTTTAGTAGGTACTATTTACTGCGACCTGGTGTGAACTTAATCTATACTAGCACCCCCAAGCACAGTAATTGGTACCAGTCAGGCATGTTTGCCGTGCTTGAATAAGCCTACCTCCTTCTTTCCTGTATTATGCACAGTACCTACCAAATCATACTTACCTATATGTAGCAAACACTCGCACCTACCAAACAACCTTAGGTACCCAAGGAAGGCACACCACTCCCAGGAAACTGTGACCCCGCCAGAGAGCAATATAAATATCTCCCTTTCCCCCCATCCATCCTCTCCGTCTTCCCCTTTTCCTCTTTTCCTCCCCATCTTAGTGCACGGGCTTTAGGCGTCACAGTGAGGAGTCAATCCGAGTGCGTCTTTTTGCTAGTTGAAAACTAAATTACTGACCACTCCTGTTTGGGCTCGCCTGGGCAGGGAATTTTTGAAACCCTCATACCGTCTACGGGATTTTCCTTTTCTCTTCATCATGGCTCTGTCCCTTGCTGGATGGATGTGAGGAAGAAGACGAACCGGTGATGGATGTCGATGTTCTCGATTAACTATTAAACTATCTCTCCGTCCATGCAAAGACTGATGGTTTATTCGCAGCCACGCCTTGGAGATCTATCGAGTTTTAATCAGATGTTATATCGTATTACTATCCACTGCTATCCACTGCTATCCACCGCAAAAGGCACTGCATTACACCTGTATAGAAAATTACCTAAATCCGCTAGAGCAACCTTCATAAAATCTATTCCGCATAATTTGACACAAAATATTCGATGGAACAGCTTTCTTAGACAGAGAGAGATCATTAGTGAGGATTTTTTATTATTATCCTGGGGGGAATCTTGTAAAAAAACGCCGTGGAATGACAACCGAGTCCTTCTCAAACGCCTGCATAATATCAAAATCTGCATCTTGACTATGAATGTCGCCTATTCCGCCCACATTGTACTCGTGCCTTACAGTAAAGATTCGTCTAAGGCATGGGGACAAGGCATCGTGCTACAAAAATAGAAGGGTTTCGCGTTATGATCTGGTCGTGGGTACCCGAGGATTTCCTTGTGATTCTGTACGAATTAATCCCGACACGACATACGCGAGTATAATGTTGATAGTGAGGTCAAGCTCAGACAAAAAGTTCTGGTCAGAATCATGGCCTAACCAACAACGTGCATCGCATCAGCTTCCATCCCCTCTAATTCTAGGTCGTCATCGTCATCCTCCTCCTCTTCGAGGTCCTCATCGCCAACATCTTCCTTAAACCCGCTCTCGATTTCCAGCTTCCGTAACCGTCGAAGCATGTCCGACCGCTGGGTGTTTTGCCAACGGATCAGGGCCGCAGAGGCGTGTACCTTGAAACCGTAGACACGGGGTATGTATCGGTCGGCGCTCTTCGGGGGAACTAATGCCGGGTAAACCTGGAACATGATGTTGTGGAATGAAGTGCCAAAGTATGCGCCGTCGATAGCGGCGTGTCGTGAGGACTTGGGGTTGTAGACATCTTCGCATCGAACGCAGTAGAGCTTCACGGGCTTTTGGTGTGGAATATCGGTTTGGCCCATCGGTAGGAGTGGGTGGGAATGACAGAAGACTCGAGGACATTTACCAAAATCGGCCTTCTTATACTTATCAAGCTGCAAGAAATTTGTTAAATCACGTAGGAGGTAGTAGGGAGGTGTGAACGTACCATCTTCGCTAGGCCACGCGTAGTAACAATGTAACGAGCATGTATTAAACCATACAGATGACGGGCCGATTTCTCGATAGTCTCCCTCATATCATCATCACAGTCGAGGTCGAATACGTCCGTAATGAGATCGAGGGCATATTGGTAGTATTGGACTTCCGTGTTGAGTCCGGTCAGGTTGAAGCGGTCAGTGAGATAATCTTCGTCAATCTCGCAAAAATATTCGTTCCCACGCGACGAAATGAACTGACAACATATAGTTAGCATATAGACAAGAGTAATAGCCTTTGATGGCCCTGTTTGGAGCTTAACTGTAATCGATGTAGGTAGACTGAGATGGGATATTGCTCTGGTAACGTGTGCTTAAACTCTTTAGTACTAACAATGGAGCTCGGCCAGCTCATATAATATGAGTATGCAGGGCTGATTGATGGGGCGGGGGGGAAACTGATTGGCATATAGATATGCGGTGGAAGGCTGCTCATGATCGATACAAGCGAAAATCGCAATGATGAAAGAAAGGTAGGCCGATGATAGTATGATCCACCCGTAGACCAGAAAAGACGTCTCCCTCTTTTAAAGGTTTCCCACAGATCAAATATAGGGGAAATTCACCATTACTACCTCGAAACAAAGGGCATCTTGAACAAAGGCACGAAGCTAGAGTGTCCCTAAAATGGACTGCGCCATGAATAGAACCTTGTATGCCCATGGAATTTGCTCGTACTCGCGCGTTCGCGTTGGGGAATAGTTGCAAAGAACTATGTACACTTACCCAATCTCGCCAATAGCTAGTATAGTCACTATCGGACTCGGAAGCGAACTCGTCCATCATAGCCACGTCTGGGTAGAATGCCAGGTATATAGTCGACGCGACGTTACTCTCGATAGGCGAGTCCCTATTACGAAAGACAGGAGGGAGAGGGTGGCTAAGAGTCGAATACGCCGTATAAATGGTGATGTTCTTATCCCGCGTCGTATGAGAATAAGGGAATACGGAATATGGAGATGGAGGGGTTCAGGCGCAAAGTAGAAAGTAGCCAAAATTGATGAAATGCCGTCAAGGTTCAGTGGGCTGGGCTCAGTGGGCTGGGCTCAGTGGGCTGGTGGGGGGCTAGAAAAAGTCCCAGTGGGACCAGATTTCAGCCTCAACAGCCTCACAAGTGTCCGGGGATGTGGATTCTAGTACCTGCCCAAACCTTCCAGGAAGCAACATTATAGTACCCGAAGTACATAGGCATGTGAATGACCAATGGATTAAATATGATCCATTAGATAATCAACAGGTTATGCCAAAAATCAACCGTGATCTAAGTACTACCTACAGGTACATACTAAGTTCCAATTGGTTGGCATGTACCATGTACGTCGGAACAGGGAACTGAAAGTACCTAGTCGAGGGGATTTTGCATTTCTCTCCAAGGTATTTATCCAGACATATCATACCTAGGTAGGTATGTTTAGACTTTCTTCAGATGGCCCAATCCTACAAAGGCCCAAGTGGTTTAAAGAACAATAGAACTACGTTTAATCAGACCAGTCCGAGCCTGTATTCTTATCAGACCCAAGCCTTACAATACAATCCTTTGACCTAGCACCTAACTATGTGATGAATGCAACCCGCTTTTCTCTTGTTCCCTTTTTATACCAAGCAGCTGTTCTATCATATTGGACTAGCTGTGCCCAAACTGCTTATATCGCTCGCTGATTGAGCGTCCGAACCCGTCTCCGAGTTTTGTCGCACCATGCGGGAGTTGCCGTTAGCTTTCCGCGACGGTACCTCAAGCCTGGACATTATGTCGGTATCATCCGATTCTTGCTTGACTCGATCGTTCACTAGTTCCATTGCCTCTCTTAACGTCTCTCCACTCTCGTCCATCGCCGCTAGGAACCGAGCTAACTCTTTGCAAAGCTCCCAATCCTCTTCCCTGATTGCCCGAGAGAACAGCCGTACTGATTGTTCCGATGCTGCACTTAGCTCATCAAATGTGTGTAATATCAGCAAGTAACCTCCTGCCGTTTTTAGTGAGCCACGTTGAAGTGACTCCTCAAAGAGCTCTTGCGGCGGAGGTAGGTATGCAAAGAGCGTTCTCCACGATCTGACTTCGGTTTTCCTCGTGCATTGAACTACAATATCTAAATATTGCTTGAATGAAGATAAGAGAGAAAGTACCCTTGGAAGAATGGCGGCCTCTGGCTTGGGTGCCGAGTCGACCTCTTCGTCGAGAACATGATGCAGTAGGACTTCTAGACCGTGTGCAAAATACTCCAGGTTTTGGTATTGTCGAGCCAATTTGAGTGCTGCTGCAGCGTTGTTTGTTACCAAATAAAACCGCAGGATTTCCGGCAGGAAAAGATGGGTCTAAAGATCGTTAGCCTAGCGAGGAGGAGGAAAAGCGATTTACATACCCTGATGGAGAAACGGAAAAAGGAGAAGCTGATGTCTCTTCGTTGGACTAGTTCAGGTTCAACTCCCAGTACAATTCCTTTGCCTAATAAGACGGACAAAGGATAGAAGTCGATTGGCATGGAGACGGTGGATGGTAATTCTTTCGTCGGTTCGATCGAAGTCGATCGTAGAACTTCTTGGACATCGGGCCAGACTTTAAGCTCATGACCCTCAAATACCCACAACGAATTTTTAAGACCATTTTCCTCGGACTCTGTAGAAGACCGTGTGCCAGTGTCACTTAGCGTGTTACCAGATGACTGATCCTTCATACTAACGTAGAACTCCACGTTATGAGATATGACGCGCATATCGTATTTAAGTTGCCCTTCATTGTTCACGGATGGCTGAAGGAGGACAAGTTTCCCATCTACTAGGAACAAGACAGAGGCAAATGTGACGTCTTGTGAAGGATCCCCGTCAATCATCTGATTCTCGGGTAATATCCAACTGAGGCCCCTTACTCTGGCGGGAGATCGGACAATTCCGTGGAAAGCGATTTGTCCCACTTGTATGGGTCTAATCGCACCAGAAACGGGTGCAAATACAAAGTGGTAAAGAAGGTTATCGTAGGTGTATACCAGTAGAGAATCTTCCCCAGAAGGGGTGATTAAGACAATAGGCGCTGGCATTTGCTGAGTGAACATGACGGTTGAACTTTCTAGAGAAGCCTCTCTCGAGTATAACCGAAGCTCATACGATCTATTCGCTTCAACAGCTGCTACGAGAATGTGTTGATACCAACACATTCCGCCTCTGACTTGGAATTCATTTTCCATGGCCTCGTTTGCAAATGTCTTCCACCTACCGCTATTAACGCTATAGTGTGCGAGTCCACGCCTGCCCGCAACTGCAACATATCTACCATCGGGAGATACGACGGTACACTTGATCGGCCATTGGTTAAGAAGATAGTTGGCCGGGATCCTAGCATTGTGCCAAAGGAACGGCTCGGCTGAGATACTGGTGAGGTCTGGTAGATCGTAACCCCGATAGACCATAACACTAGATGAACTCTGTAATACGGTACGGAAGAGGTTAGGAGGAGTATAGCAACCAGTAACTGCACTCCGGGCCATCTCGAGTAGCCAAATCGATTCATTCTGACGAGCAACTATCAAAATCTCGCAAGCCCCGCCAATCCAACTGGCATCCGCAACACCGCTTAACCATGCTTCCTGATTAGAAGATGTGATAGAGGGATTGTTGTGGAAGCTATGACTGGCAGTCTTTCCAAACACACTCCACGTCGCCCACCCATCTTCATAGCCGGCGAAAAGGCAATATCCGTCTGGGGAATAACTTAGGGTTTTTAGAGGACCTGCAGATTCGGACGAGACTGGGATTCGGTGGACATGCGACGGAGGGATATTGCCTGCATAATCTCTGGCAGAGTATACACGTATGCTCCCATCAACGCACCCGACGGCAATTAGTGAAAATCTAGCATTGACGACTGCTTTGATGGCGTGGTCCCCGCCTTTAAGTGGCGAGTGGAAGCAATATCCTTTGAAGAGTTTTTTCGGGTCGAATCCGGGGTTGTCTTTGGCCTTGCTAGCTGAAATTCGCTGAACAGCATAGGCTTTTCCGTCACTTGTAACCCAAGTAGAGAGATTCATGGGCCGGTCGTGGGTCATTTCTTTGATCGATACCTTCTTCTCTAACCAACCCATACGGCTTACAAGCTCGGTGCTCGTTTGGCTACCGCTGCTATCGGGGGTCCACTTGATGCATTGGACGGCCGCTGGCTTCTTGGTAGCAACGACCAACTCCTCGTCAAGGGCAATAGCATGTTCAATGCCGGCGTCCACTTTGATCACCCTACGAAAGCGGAGGCTTATATCGCGAACCCCGGGCCCTTCACCTGGTCCTAAAAGGATCTGGTCAGGCGTATTATTACCGGGGCCTCCAAAGTGGCTTTGCCGTCGCCTTTGTATATTACTATGGTCCGAAAAATGAGGTTTGTAGACGCGGGATTCGGCATCGGTAGCAAGTGAATACGTAATTAAGAAGCCTAAACTTGTTTGGACGACAAAGATAACAGAATCGGGTCTTAATAGGAGAGCGACATTGGTACCATAGGATTTAATGGACGCTTCGGATCGGACGACAACGGCTTGAATTACGGTAGGCTAGGAGTAGACGTTACTATGGTCAGCACGTAAGGTGTGATGAAACGCTATATAGGAGACGAACTTTAGTCTGCCATATTGTCATAGTAGTAGCTGTGATGACGGCAAATAGATGACCAGTCCTAGACACTTTTAAAGCAATGATTGGATCTCCAGCCGGAATAGAGCTTCCTGTCCCGGTAATATATTGTTGGGGGGTAAACCCGCTGCCATCGTGGTATATATCATGTTCCACC
The DNA here is from genome assembly GCA_025201765.1 of Daldinia sp. FL1419. Taxonomy (NCBI): domain Eukaryota; kingdom Fungi; phylum Ascomycota; class Sordariomycetes; order Xylariales; family Hypoxylaceae; genus Daldinia; species Daldinia sp. FL1419. The sequence goes on from MU623390.1 coordinate 112,965, forward strand.
GAGTTTATAGCTGGAGTAATTGGTGTTCTAAGACCGGGAGTAAGAGGTGGCAGGTAAGTGGTGTCTGGTATAGCCCTATCTTTTTCTTCGAAGAGAACGGGAGGGGGTGGTTCGGTACTAGACAAGGAATCGCTATCGGCGGTGATAGAGGAGATGCCATCGCTGGATACGACGAAGCTCGTCTTAGTAGAAACTCGGCTGGTGGTTGTCGCATAGATTCTAGGAGTTCCAATGGGCCAGTACATGGCTAATATAGGCCCCTAGAACCTTCATCCGCGTGCGCCAAATATAGACAAGTCATAGACAAGTAGTAATGAAAATAAGAACGGCCAATTATGCCGTTATCTAAAAACTGCGTCAGTTGGCAACATCTCGAGATGTAATGACGGATGAGCTTCTGGGGATTCTGGGGAAGGTTGGTTCGGGTTGATACATACAAAAGTACAGATGCATCTAAAAAGGTCAAATAAAGTGGTAGGCGCAGGTACAACGGATTTGGACATCGCGATAGAGGACTATATTTCTTATGGAAATATATAGGCGGATCCCATGGAAAGTGCAGGCAAGCATCAAAGAATCCACCTTAAAGAAGTACCTTTGTACCTTAGTTTCATTCCTACATCTTTAAGCTTCAAGCGACCTTACCATGTGTACATGTATTCAATGGAAGCTTTCCAAAATTTAACAATGAATTCATTATTTCACATTGTTCATACAACTTTTAACTAGAATCATACTCCTACGATTCTAGTATATATTAGGCTCCCGCTGAATTATATTGCAACACAAATAATTGCGACCCAGGGATCTTTTCCACCGCTTTACCAGACATAACCTAACTCCATAATTGTATCTATTTAACTACGAATAACTCGTGAACTTATTTAGGACGACATGGCTCGTATAGCACCACGAACATCGGTGGCGCCCGAAAAATTTAAGAACCTACTTCCTCAGTTGAAGCCCACTATTTACCACGACCCGGCCGTGAACAAGACCCCGAATAAGTAAGCTATCTTTCCCATCATTTAATACCCATAATATTTATCACATGGACTCATACTTCCTGGGGGAGGGTGGTGCGACTCCTAGACCCTAGTTTATAACGTAGCACTTGACTGATCATTTCTGATACCTAGCATTCGTACAATTGCCTGGAGCCCTCTGGGCACATATATTGCAACTGGTTGTTTAGATAAAACCTTACGCGTCTGTACGTATTTCGTTCCTATCTCGTTGTTCGGCGACCTGAGGTGCTCCCTTAGTATGATCTAATTGGGGTTTACAAATACACTAATATATGATACTAATTCTTCGTTGATGGCGTAAAGGGAATGCGGACAAACCCAATGTTCGCCAATCGACCGAGTTGAAAGGTCACACAGCATCGATCGAAAAGGTCGCCTTTAATCCCGCCAAGGAGCTCGAGCTGTGTAGTGTGAGTAGTGACGGAGTGGTGAGGTTCTGGGATGTCAAATCTAAGCAGGTCTTGAACGAAGTTAAAGGCTTAGGCGAGACGTTCACCTTAGCATGGGCCCCTCGCGGCGAATGTGTTATTGTTGGAAATAAGGCAAGTATCCTCGTGGAGTCTACTTTCCAAGTGCTAACCTCCGCTTTAGGAAGATATGCTTTTCGTTATTTCACCAACACAAAGCACACCAATATCATCACACCAGCAGACCGTACAGACGAATGACATCGCCTTCTGCTGGAGTGGCGAAAGAATATATGCTACTACCGGAGATGGGAAGATCAGGATCCTCACGTTCCCCGAATTTGAACCCGTCTATCGATTTGATTATAAAGAAGGACCTGATGCCGAGTTCAAGTTGACTGGACATACTTCGTCTTGCATATCAGTCGAATTGCATCCATCAAGCCGATACCTGGTCACGGGCGGAACCGACTCACTGATCGCGTTTTGGGAAACGGCGGAATGGAATTGTACCAGAACTGCAACCAGAATGATCGGCCCAGTTCGTACTCTCAGTACGTGAATTAACGTCATATGTTACGTTTCATGCGCGCTGACTTCTTAACTTAGGTTTCTCTTGGGACGGTCTCTATATAACAGGCGGAAGTGAAGAGGGTGAGTATCACTGAGCCATTTTCTTGCTGACCTAGCTAAATTTGTTGTCATACTTGCAGGATCCGGATTAGATATCTTCAACGCCGAAACGGGAGAGTTTCTCTACTCATACAAGACCACGACGGCATCTCCCGTCGTTGCCTGGGCCCCTAATAGGTATGCTCTTGCATACATTGACTCGGGAAGTCTACGAGTAATTGGGGCGAGTACCGGAGGGAAATAGGGAATTTAAGGCGCAGTTTAATTCGCAATTGGGTCTGAAAACGCGAAAACAAGAAAACCTAGCGATGATGGCCTTAGAAACGACGAGGACTAGAGATCGAGCCAAGACATTCAATTAGGTCCACGCAGGCAATGATGCCGGAACAATGATGCCGGAAAGATGTTTGCCACATTGAGGTGCGCATTGATTTGGGGGTCGCAATCAAAGAGCAGACTGAGCAGTCTCTAACTACCAAGTGGGTTAAACTAGTTTAGGTAGATAGGGGGGTGCAGCGTACGGAAAACTCAGCACGAACCCATGCTGCTTATTTTATCATTATAGGTGGATGTTGGTTTGACAGAGTTGGGGTGCGGCGCATGATACGAAATATGAGAGGCCATCTCGCGAGATAAAACAATGGCACTTCAACGAGAAGCCTGCTCGAGCAGTATTACTTTTCCCCGAGCTCCAATAACAGGAGTATTTAGACGGTGAATCCGCATTATAACGCTTCAAGTCGTTCACCATATTAATATAGTATTCTTTAGAGGATACTTATATCTCGTATCGTTGTACTTGTGGCCGTATGTATGTAATAACGCGCCTAGGAATATGAGACGCCGTCCTACATATAATAATTCTCCGTTATCTCCTTAAATGCGAGAGGCTTCGGACAACTGGGATATATTCTGACAACTTCTAGAAAATTAATAGCCAAGTAGAATTAATTACAGCTTACATACGTTTAAGTAGTGCTCAGCCGTTGTGGTACCGGTGCTAAATTGGGTTTTGTAAGTCCTATGTGTCTTATGGTGTCTTATGTGGGTTAATCAACTCAATAGGTCTAGAGCCCACTTCCGCTTTGTACCTTCCCACCGCCCACTGCTCAGCCCTACTTGCGTTACTTGGTATAAGGTACCTACCTACATAAGCTAAAGACAACTTGGAAGTTTTTCTTACATTATTAATAATTCATCGTTGGTTCAAGGTTTCTCTTTATCATTGGTAGGACATAGCGACCGGGATTCAATCCCATACATAGTTATACCTTTCGAATTTTGCACAAGTATGCGTAACTAGCATTAGTTACCTAAAAAGTAGGAGACAGTCATTATTTCTGTTGCCTATGCTCACACCTATGCCCACACCCGTTGCGTATATACTATTTTCTTACACGACGGCGCGTGGCTATTGTTAGGTAATCCCATCCTGGAAAATTGCGTTGGCTCTTTCAGCCCTACATGTTCTTCAACAATCCCATTGCAATTCCACCTAAGGTTAGGTAGTTATACATACAGGAAAGAGAGATTCTATTAAGATCATTCTCCACATTACTAGACCTGGGATCCCCCCTCCTGAAGACCCTCTTCACAGCTTTCATACATTTTCCCCGTCTACTCGCCAAATGCTTATCAATTCGATTTTCGGACGTAAGATTTGAAAATTATACCGCTCGGCCTCAACGACACGCATTGCAGCATCGAGACCGAGTGTCGGAAAGGAGGAAGGTATTTTAAAGGAGAAAATACCAGGTTATAGAACTGTTAGGGTCGAATTATCTCCGTCGCCGATATCTCGTTATACTCTAGTGTTCGAACCGGCGCGCGTACTCGACATATAATAGTGACCTGACCCCGAGGCGCATCCCGAAATACACGCGGCTCTCCCGTTCGGGGTCTTCTCCCGGCGCACTGCGGAATTGTGGTCGCTTTTCCGTACCGTCTAATCGTGTCTTAGATTATGTCGACTTCGACCGGCGAGGCCTCTGGCGTCGCAGCCAATGACGCCGGGTCTCAGGGTACCGAGAATAGTCCTACCGCCGACACGAGCCCGCCTGCTCAAACTCAAAACAACGGCAATGTTCCTAGGCCAAAGCGATTGGCGTGCATGATATGTCGGAAACGCAAACTTAGATGCGACGGTACGAAACCAAGTTGCAGCACATGTTCGAGGTTGGGACACGCTTGCGCTTACGATGAAGTGAGACGAAAGAGCGGTCCTAAACGGGGATATGTAAAGGCTCTAGAAGAGCGATTGAGTAAGTGTCAATTCAACAAGACACAAACTAGACCATGCGAACAAGAACTAAGGGGTCTTGCTCTTATTTAGAACAAGTCGAGACACTCCTAAATAAAACAACCCAAGAGCCGTCTTTTAACGTCGGTGCTGATGCGAATAAGGCGCCAAACGTTACCTTCGAGCAACCGAATCGCAGCCAACGAACCTCTGCGGTACCCAACTTTAACGTTCCAACTCCTCAAATAAACGTCTCAAGAGACCGTGATATCGACCAATGGAATTTCAATGCAGAGTCACCACAAGCGGCAGCCGGCCTAGATGAATTCAATTTTGGTGGTAACATGAACATGGCCGGTATGGACAGCAGTTTTACGTGGGAGATGATCGGTCTCGGGCTGGAGGAACCTCTTCCACCGCAGGCGACGATTGATGAATTGTTAGAGCCCCCTTGCCGAGTATACACACGATCCCGACTGACAGAAGCTCTTAGGCATCAAATATACTTCGATAAGATTCATCCGTCGTTACCCATGATTCATAAATACCGGTACCTAGCTGCAATGAATTTGTATGGCATACCCGTTGCATTTCTATTATGTGCCTATCCTTCATTTTCCATCCCGTAATCCGTGTTAGCCTATACTTATTCGCTGCTTAGGGCTCCGAGTCAGCGACCTCCCGTTGCGTTGCGATATGCGATTTGGACCCAGGCCTGTGCCGTTGCGGACAAATATGCGGATTTAAAAGACCTCTTTTACCAACGTGCTCGTAAGTATATTGAGGCAGATTACGTTAAAGGCTACGGTGAGCATATGATTTCAGTAGCTCATGCTCAAACTCATGTGCTACTTGCCTCGTATGAATTTAAGATGATGTACTTCCCAAGAGCATGGATGAGTACGGGTGCCGCCGTGCGCTTATGCCAGATGTAAGTTTCGAAGTGGACTTGAACGATTACATGCTCACGAAATCTAGGATTGGATTACATAGACTTGACGGGACCGGTCTCGATGTGAAGCAATGTCTCCCCCCTCCTCGCGATTGGACGGAACGTGAAGAAAGGCGACGGACTTTTTGGATGGCCTTTTCTCAGGATCGGTACGCGAGTATCGGTACCGGCTGGCCCATGACGATTGATGAGCGAGACATCATGACCAACTTACCATCTTCGGAGGAAGCGTTCGAGATGAGCCGACCGGAACAGACACAATCGCTCGCAGATTCAATGTGCCCCGCTGGAGCTGCCAAGCTTTCGTCATTCGGAGGCATCGTATTGATGGCCTGTCTGTTCGGCCGTAACCTCGTCCATCTTCATCGGCCCGATGCCGATGACCGCGACCACGACCTGAACGGGGAGTTCTGGAAGCGCCATAGAAATATGGACAACATTTTGTTAAACACATCTCTTTGTCTCCCAAATCACTTGAAGCTTCCCGTCGGGCTTTCTAACCCCAACATCGTATTTACTAATATGAATATTCACACTTCAACAATCTGTCTTCACCAGGCGGCAATCTTCAAAGCGGACAGGAACAAACTCCCTCCGTCTGTCAGTGCGGAAAGTAAAGTTCGATGCATCACAGCAGCGAATGAGATTGCTAGCATTATGAGAATGGTGTCTCACTTGGATTTATGCGCTGTAAGTATCGCTTAAACGAACATGAATCCAGACGAATTATATATCTAACAGTAACTCAGATGAACCCATTCATATCCTTTTGTCTATACGTTGCTGCGCGGGTGTTTGTCCAATACTTGAAGAGTCGACCAGATGACAGCCAGACTGCAGATTCGCTACGGTTCCTCCTCGCTGCTATGAACGCGTTGAAGAGGAAGAATCCTTTGACCGAATCATTTTTGGTACAGCTAGATGTCGACTTGGAAGCATTGGGAACGCGGATACCTAAACTCAAGTCTGCTTTCCCAAGGAGCGCGGATAGCGTAAGTTTTGTTCTAACTCATTCCTAAATGTCTCCAACTGACGATTTCAAGCCTGGTTCTGGAGTCAAGCTCCCAAAAATGCCTTACCGAAAGGATGGTGGAGATGCCACTTGCGCGACGGACCACGAATCGGGAGGTGGTGGCCTTCTTGCTTACCGCCACGCAAATATAGGAAGTGATAACCCACCAAGTGCTTCTAATAATCACCAAACCGAAAACCAGCATTCGATAAATAGTAGACAACTAGTAGACGAGTTCGCGAACCAAAATTGGCTTACGGGCAATCAAAATCCAGCTACTCGTGATCAGAGTGCAAGTAATAACAATTGCAATCACGCAACAATTCCACCCATAATGTTCCCAGGGTTCGTGGAAGGAGTCGCGAGCGATTCAAACGATATATCGGCATCCTCGAACACAGATGGGTCGTCGAACAGGCCAACACCAAACTCGAGTAGCGCCTCGGACAACCGCCAGGGTGCGACAGGACGTGGTCAGATGGGGAACTCAACCGGGCGGGCATCTTTCGACGCTAGTCCTATCGGATCTCACCAAAGTTTAGGGCCGCAAGCCGATATGAACGCAACCACAGCTGCTTTCTTTCAGATGGGGGGTGGTGGTACAGGCATGACTCCGGACCAAACTTTTGGCACGGGGGAAAATTCGGGCCACGGTTTCACACTTCCAGATAATTGGGCTGAGCAAAATGATATGACGCCAGTAGCCGAGGGGGTTCTTCAGCACCTGTTGGATGTGCGGATGGATCTAGGATGGGAACCAAATACGTAAAGCTACCAAAGGAAAATGCCATTTACTGATCAAAACTTGGCCATTCTTTCGATATAAAGCCGGAAAGGGGCAAGGCAGGTAGGACGTGGACAAGGTTGGCTGTCGGGCTAGGCAGCTCTGTCACGGCTTGGATATCTTGGGGCGTTTTAGGTGTTGCATATGCAATATCGACATGGAGGTTACGTTCATTTGGAGCTGTATATTAGACTGCCACGGCGCGAGGTATTGGGGTTGGAATTTTTATTTTTATTTTTGGCTTTAAAATTTTTTTTTTTTTGGCATGTTGATTACGAAAGGAACCCTTACCTCACTTACCCATATACTCCCATTCATATAGATGAATAAATGACGAAACCCTACGACGTAGGCAGATACCCAAAGAAATGCGTTACCAAGTTAGGTACCTGGTCATTTTGGTTCATTTTTACGAAGATGCTAGATTGGAGCTGGAAATCAAAGTTGGAGTCGGAGACGGAACAAATTAGATATGGAGGTAGGCATTGCATCATGCTATCTATCGAGACGATGAGTGGAAAATATGTTTTCTATTATCTAATGGTTCCTTATCTGTTAAATATTCGCGGGGCGGCGGGAACAGGCCAGTACCTAGTCCAGGGTTGGTAGAATCGATTGCCTATCACGTACCCAGGTTAGAAAAGCTGCAGATGCGGCACGTAAGCTCCCTTCGTATCAACGGACGCCAGAATTGCCAGAAATGGGGGGAGACATCTTTCACGAGGTGTATAATTTCAACGTGGCTCGTGATGAGAGGTTGATTCGTAGAAAGGGGGAACCAGACTTTGGAGCCATTCCTTTTTTTCTTTTTTTTTTTTAATTATTTTCTTTTCAGCTTGGTACTGTAGGTAGGTAGGTAGGTAGGTCGGTACGTATGGGTATATGTGGTATATGCGTGTGCTTATTCGGGAATGAGGGGTGAGGGGCAAATAGACAAGTTCTGCGAGTATAGATAATGGATGAGATCTTATTAGATCGTCAGGGTCCAATTCCGCTATGTAATGGTGATGATTATTGGTCCAGGCATATTACATGTAGGTATTACCATTACACTTACATATTTTATACGCCTAAGGATACTATAACGCAGTTAGCTTATATTATAGGTATTACATGTACCTTACTTAGGTATGCACATATGGACGGATGTACCTATGGTTTTGGCAGCCCTGGGTAATGTTCCGCCGGTAATCTTTATAGTGCAGAAGTATACCTATGCTCTATGTAGTGCAGTATTAGCGCAATTGAGGTAAAGTTAAGGACAGTTAGGTATGTATTAGGGAAGTTAGGCCCGTTCGCCGGCATGTGGGGCCTACGGGATTGATGGAACGATAAGGTCCAGAAGGAAGTTACCTAAGACAGCAGGGGACAGCCGGACAGACAGGTGTTCGTTTGCCACTTTAGGACTAGACTAAGCTTCTCAGGGAAGTAGGTCTGGCCGCCCTGGGAAACAATAGGAAATCTCGAATGGGGCAAATGGGGCAAGGGACCCGCAAGGCGGGGCAATTTCGCGAGCTGCACTTTTCAGCTTCTATCGGCGCTTTTGGCATTTTTGGCACTTTTGGCATATTTTGGTATAATTTACCTTTTTGCTTTTTGTTGTACCTAGTAAGGTAGTAATACATAGGTATTTTTCATCTGATCTTGCACATTATTTCCGCCTTGATGCGTTTCAAGTAACTTCTAGACTTCTCTTTCCCGCCTCACCGGTATCGCCCGATTCCCATACCAAATCCATTAAATTCTATTAACCCAATTTGTTAGCTTTACTTTACATTTACCACTTTACCTATCCTAGGCTTTTAGGTACCTTAGAAAACAAGTCAATTGTTCCAACTAGTAGAAGTCAAATCATGACGGCGAAGACACTTCGCCCACGACATCCGACTTGAGAATGGGGTAGAAACAGGCTTGGTGGGCTGCGCCGAGTTTGTTCAGAGGCACTAAGCAGCATCGTCACCAAGCAGCAGGCAGACTTTATATCCAAAAGGCATAACCATAATGGACCCCGCCTCCGTTTCTTTTCCACAACAGCCGCCGCCGCCACAGCAGCAGCAGCACCAACAACCGTCTCGACCGCCTCAACCGCCTCCTCCAGGTACTGAGGCTCCCTTGTCGCACGAACTTCATCTTCATACCCATCATCCACAACAGTCGCATCACTTTCGTGTTCCAAACCTTTCGTCGCGTACGAGCCTCGACCTATCCAACATCGACCCCAACGACACCGTCTTCCAACAACACCTCCAACGTTTACAAGCCGTACCATCTGTTGCGGTCGTTCAGGGCGATTATGCTCCTCACCCTCAAAATGGCTTCGACCATGAACCAACACCAGTTCATATTCTCCAACACTCCCATAACGAAACGACATCCGACCCCCGCCGAACTCCACACCAACACCACGCCTCCCTCCCACCATCTTCACAACCAGTGCCACCTGCTGCTAGTCATTTCGGCATTTTAACCCACAATGGCACGTCTCCACCAGGTGCTGTGCCGCAGCTTCCACAAGAAGAGGACTTGTATATCCAGTCATCGCAAGCCAATTCTTCAGCCGCTGAAGCTTCTGAGCAGAGACCACATGGCCAGTTGGTTAATAGGATAGTCGTCGACCCACCCGACCTTCAAGCTTGGCGCGAGAAGCTATTCAACGTCGACGATACAATCATCTTGACCAATGACCAGTAGGGAACAGGATTCGTTTCGGAACTAAATCCTTGTACTAATTACCAACTAGGTTCGAGACCTATTTCCCCCATATCGATAATGTCTATTCGCATCGTTCGACCCAAAAGTATAAACGTAAGCCCTTCATATCGCATTACTGGGACTGTCGAATGAAGGGACGACCGCCGGGAACGCCCAAATCAGATGATCCTTCTAAAAAGAAACGTAAGCGGAGCGCGCGCGAGAGGGACCTTTGCGATGTCAAAATCAAGATCACGGAATACTTCCCAGGGGCAACCATTCTACCTGGTGACGGGGACGCGAGCCTCAATTTAGTCCCGCCGAGTGTCTACCAATCTCCGCAACAGCAGATGTACAACGATGGCCTACCACGACCTATGGATGCTCATCTCAACGGAGAAAAGTTCTGGACAATACAAAGAGTTAATGGTAATGGCGGAAACGGTAAGGGCGACGGCGTCGCTGGTCCTCACAAGCATAGCCTAGAAAAGAGCGATGAGATCAAGAAGTCAACCGTGCAGAGGTATATTGCCGCGCAGGAGAAAGAAGCAAAGAAGATCCAGGTGGGTTATTCCTTGTATCATAGCCGCGATTACCTTTAAACCCGGATCTATATATGGAAAGCTTCTGTCGAGATACAAGCGATCTGGAACGGTAACATCTCACTTTAGCACGACAGAGAACAGCTATTTAAAGGGCCAATTAGTCTCCTTTGACCCCCCGTCATCCCTTATCCCTTATTTACGCTTTATATAGTTCTGAGACAACCAAAGAATACCCAATACTAACTTACTCCTGTAGAAACCTTTACCTAGGAGAATGTCAGGAGCCGCGCTCGCAACAGCAAAAAAGCACTCAAAGGAGCACGAATTAAAACTCTACGCTGCTAGCTTTTGGTAAGCCGTCATTCTAAATCGTAGAGTATTTCGCTGGCTGATGGTCCTTTTTCGTCAGCCCCTTTTCCCAGAGAGTTTGGATTGCTCTAGAAGCGAAGGGCATGCAGTATCAATATTGCGAAACGGATCCGTTCAAACGCCCAACCCAATTGCTAGAAGCAAACCCACGAGGCCTGGTTCCAGCTATTCGGGAAGGCGACTGGGCTAGCGGTGAAAGTGCCATTATCCTGGAATATGTAAGTCTTTCGAGCCGGATTATATTTATAGAGAGGTAGTCCAGTTACTGATCGTCCACCTTGCTAGCTTGAGGACCATGATCGGACGGTACCCCTCTCTCCTACAGATCCAAGATTAAAGGCCAATTGTAGATTATGGATCGACCATGTAAGCTCCTAGAAGATTTCATTGTGTATGTATAGTGTATAAGAGAATTCAGCTGACTCGCGTAGATTAATGCGAGGATCGTTCCAGCCTTTTTCGCTCTCGCAAGAGCTACTGACTACACAAAGCAATCAGAATATGCGGAAAGGCTCCGGAATGAGATAACGGCTCTTGTTCAAGCCGCCAATGACAGGGTACGTTACCCTCATCCCTTACTTCTCATTTTAACCCAATCTCTCTAATTCGTTGTCCAGGGGCCGTATTTTCTCGGGGAGGACCTATGCCTTGTAGATATTCACTTTGCTCCATTCGTCCTGCGGATGTCTCGTATACTCCGTGAGCTCCGTAACTGGGGCGACCCCTTGCCGGGAACTCGTTGGCAACAATGGGCTGATGCACTGGAGCAAAATCCACACGTCCAAGCCACAACTAGCCAGAAGGAGCTCTATATAGAGACCTTTGACCTCTTCCTTAACAGCCGTCAACCAAACGGCGAACACTACGGATCTTAATATCATAATGGCATGGACTATCTCCATTATAATCTTTTCTACATATACATATTGGGTATTTACACACGCATTGAATTCTAAGGGGCTTGCTATTAAATTTGAGGAGCATATACAGTACATACTATACACAACGGAACTAGGCAATACCGCCTAGGCTTCTTATTATTCCCCCTTTTTCCCCTTTTCATTTCTTTCCTTTTGTTTTTTGTTTTTTTTTAGTTATCCCCCCCACCTCCTCTCTACAGGACGGAGTTTCGTTCTGCGAACTTCAAAAAGGGAAACATGGGATCGGAGTTCGTGTGGTTTGGATACCACAATTTTGGGGATTCAAACTTACCTTTTTTCTTGCCTTAGGGTACATAGTAGGTAGTACATATTCATCGCATGGGTCGTACATCAGAGCATAATATACATCGAGCCACGGACGGATGGACGGCGGGAATTTGGAGGGGAAAAGTGTGCATAGAGGGTTCTCTTACTATTGCACATTCTTTAGAGGTTCGAGATATATAGGTATACATACATATTTTTGAGATGACCGTGTCTAGCTGAATAGTTGTTTGACTGTCGTAAAAGCGGGTTATAGGTATAGCTATCAAGAGACAACTCGTCGAGCTTTCTTGAACTATCAAAGGAAATAATTGATGGTATATCAACCTGGCATGAATTGTTCCAACTACTTGACGACTAGCATGTTGATCCTCGGCACTTGGTAGCTGATCTATTCCCCAAGAATCATCCAGGGTCAGAAGAACGTAGGGCTTAGTGGCACTGCTGAAGCCAAAGCATATCCCAGCTGACCTTCAAGCCGCACCGAGGTTCTCCACGGTGAGCGATTTGACGTATAGGACTTTCCATGTCCCGTCTTACTCTTATAATTGCCATGTATTCGCAAGGATGTATTTACCCATCGCCCCTGGGGTAAAGGCTGAGCTGTCACGCTGGCATACAAACGCGCTGGCATATACGCCTTAGTGCGAGAGCCCTACATGGGTAATGATACGAGTAACGAAAGTCGCTAAGATTCTAGGTCTTAGTACGAGAAAGTTTTGATGTGCTACTCGTGGGAAAAAAACATGTTCAACGGTTGGGTACCTAGATATGCCTTACAGTAGCGATGGCGAACTATGGAAAATGAATTACGGAAAACCCACACACCACAAGGGTGGCTACCTACCTCTCAGCTGGGCGGGATTGTCGAAGATGAATCTCAAATATCGATGAAAAATAAACGACAGCTGTCTCTTATACACCATAAACTTACCCACGAAACTGTTCATAGGCTACAAATAGAACAGAATGACGCTATGGTGAGACATGAAATAAGACACTAACGACGCATGGGATATTGTCTAGATTCTAATCGTGTAATGAACACAACGCCCAACTTCAACTTCATTTGTTCGAGGCATTCGGGAGTTGGGTAGCTAGATACGATCGTGGTGGTTGTGGTCGTGATACGGTTGTACCCTTGTGTAATCCATTATACAAATGCGCAGGTTATCCCACTAGATTCTACTCCTCAACAATTGCGGTTACAATGCTATGAAGTCTTTCGTAGGGGTTAACCCTGCTACGATTCGCTCCTTGCTGTAAGATGATGCGCCTCGTAAAACCGAGCTGCTCAAAACAAAACCCGATGACGTTAGTTTGTATGCAAATTCAGTTAGCACATATGTACATTGGAGGGGTCACCTAAGTACCTACATCGCTCTCGCCGGGAGGCGCAGTTTAGGACTTCCTTTTTGAAGAATTTGTCCAGACTCGGTAATAACTTTCGAGGAGCTATTTCCTCTTGATTTTTGACGGATTATAATTTTATATGTTTAAAACTAATTAGCGAGCTGAAAATAAACAATAAGTCAAAACGACCAGTGGTTTGTTATATTATCTGGTCCAAAACAAAAGACATGTCTTCAAAGACAAGTACTACGAATACGTAGTTGGGAATTGATTAATTATAATGCGGTAAGGGAGGGGTGATTTTTCTTTTAACCAGTTTAGTCTGGCGTACAGGGGTTGACTACGGTTGACGTCAGGTTGCACGGAGCTTTCAAGCTTGATTTTCGCCCGGCGCAGCGCAGCAGATAATTGAATTGCCCCGCACCAATTGCTACGCACTAAACAACACCACCATCGCTGGCAACTGCATCATATGCGACTAATACAATAGTACTCGCCCTAAAGGTACTTGCCCTTACCCCCCCGCCACTTCTTTCCATCCTTCGCCTACGACTGCTCTGCTGCCGTTTCAACCGTACATTACTCATAACTTCCCAACTTCGACTCAACTTGAATCAGATTAGAGTTTGATCCGTCTCCAACTACCAAAACTATCATACAACTAGTATCAATCGTGTATCGATCGTATAACAATCGTATATCAATCGTATATCAATCGTATACTATATCACACTATCAAGCGCCAAACAATGTCCGCGTACGACCCTCATGACCCTCCCCCGCGCGACTATGCTCGTCGGTATTACCATGATGACCGACGTGAGAGGGCAAACCCCCGCTACACCGAGACTCAGGAAACATATTACAGAGTAAACCCAACGAGCCGAACCGCACTTGTGCCTCGGACGAGGGAAGATAGTGATCAACTTTCCGTCGAGGAAGTTAACAGAGACTTCCCGCCTCCAGGTTACTCCCGAGATATCCGGAGAGCTAAATCCGCTGACCCTGGTTACGACGATGATTATTACTACTCGTCCCGTCGCCACGACAGTGTGCGGGATCACCGTTCTCACAGGAAACCTGCCAGCGTTTACTACGAGGAGGAAGAAAGAGCTCGCAAGCGGGTTCTGTCTAAGCAAGAAAAGATCATTGCAGCCGTCGCGGGTGGTTTACTAGCTGCCGGCGCCAAAGAGCTATGGGATCGTCGTGAGGCGGAAAAGGAAGGCGCAGAAGTCCATCGAAACATTGCCGCCTCCGCTGCACTTGGCGCCGCCGGCGCATTCGCTGGTTACCAAGGAGTTGACTACTACAACAAGCACGCTAATAAAGACGACAAGAAGTCAACCTACGTTGTTCACAAGGGGCGGGATGGTAAAGTTATCGAATACTATTCCGACGACGACGATGACGATTCTAGACACCAAAAAGGCAACAAGTCTTTTCTAGAAAATGCCCTGGCTGCGGCTGGATTAGGGGGCGCCATCAAGGCCTTGACTGGTGGCGGTTCTGATAAAGAGTCGAGAAGTCGCCATGGAAGCCGTCGTGGTAGCCCAGATTCGTACCGTTCCCGGGGTAGCACGAAGAGCTCTAGGGATACTCCCGCGGCTAGAATGCAAAAGGCGGCCAAGGCATCTCTCGTCGCAGGCGCCGCGGAAGCTTTCCGCGTTGCAAAAGAACCTGGCGGTTGGAAAGGAGAGAAGATGAAGCGAGTTCTTACCGCGGCTGCTGGTGCTGCAGCCGTCGATGCCGCACACGACCCTTCTAAGGACAGTAAACGTCACCTCGTTGAAGCCGTTATTGGTGGTCTCCTCGGTAATCGCATGCTCAATGGTTCGAGGAAAGACATTGAAGAAGATAGGAGGACAGGTCGGAGCAGGTCCCGCTCCCATGCACGTTCCGAGGGAGGCGGAGGGCCAAGTCTTGCGGCGCTAGCTACGGCAGGGTTGGGAGCTTTGGGCGCGAAGAAGCTTGTCGGCCGGAGTCGATCTCGATCTCGTCGGGATAGCATCGACTCCTACGATAGCCGGAGCCCCTCGCTTCGAAGGCACCGCAGCCGTAGCCGTAGTATCGTTGACAAGACACGTCGGAGCTTGGCTAAACTTGGTCTGGGCAATGGTCCCGACGATGAAGATGATGACCACTATGACGACCGATCTTCCCGCCGGAGCCGTCATAGAAGCCCATCGGATGACCGCTATGATGATGATTACAAGTCTCGTGCCTACATGAGAGGAGGCCGAGGCCCTGCGAATGACGGTTATGATGATTATGACGAGGAGGAACGTTCTATCGGCAGTGGGCGACCACGTAGTTCGTCCCGTTCACGCGGAGGTAGGTCTAGTTCTGCTTCTAGTAGCGATCTTGGAGATTCAGATGAAGATAAGAAGATGACGTCGAAGATGCGACGTCAGCAACTTGTTACAACGGGTTTAGCAGCCGTTGCTACCATCCATGCCGCACATAGTGTATATGGCAGCATGGGGCAGCGCGACGCAAGGCACAGAGCAGTTGAAGAAGGTAAACTGAGTCCGGAGGAGGCTCGAAAGTTGAAGACTAAGGCGCTCTTACAAGATGCGGCTTCCGTTGGAATCGCGGCACTGGGCGTCAAGGGCGCCATCTCGGAGCTCAAGGAAGCGCGAGAACAGGCCAAAGCAGTTAAAGAATGGAAAGAGGAGAAACAGAGGCGTCATGAAAAGCGAATGGAGCGACTTAGACGGGCGAATTCCAGCCATAGTGGCAGGTCTAGAGCTGACAATTGGCGCTCTTCAGCTCCACCACGGGAGAATCGGTATGACGATGGGCCTCATTACACTGACGGGAATCCTTATACGGCCCTACCTGCGCCTTCTGAGGGATACGACAGGAGGTGATAGGTAGGGCAAACCCACCACTATGCATCATCCCGCATAAAACCTCGTTCCCATTTTGCGTCATCTACATAAAAACTCGGGCTGCAGGGTATAACACCTGCCCTATAGCCCCTTACGACTTAACGATTTACTGCTGCTTATGACTTTGGGAGAAAAATATACAAGAATTGGTGTGTAGAGGGCGTCTGGATATAAGATGAAGACTGCTTGCCTCGCGTCATTGCTGAACAAACCCCGGTTGCTTTTTTGAGATAGAAACAAAATCTCGCTCGTCGCAATACTTTCTTTGTCTCTTCTGAATCTCTTATGATATGCGAAAATTTTACTATTATATATAACTTGAACCTCTCGCTGATCCTAATTAATGTGTGACAGATGGGCGTCATCGCCGCCACCACGACCACCATCGAGACGACTAATGTATATATCCCGCTGTGACGCAGCAAGGGGCTTGTTGTGTTACCTGAGTCTTACCCGCGTCACCGAAAATGGGCCCAGGCGTTTGGGGCACCGGGCTTCTTGCAGCACAAGCGCGGAGCAGCAACGTATGCTACTGGACGTTCCTTCGCTAACCGGATGCCACGGGTTTGCGTTTCTGCTTTCACGAAATTCGATTCGAGGATTCGGAACCAGCCAACGACGGTAATGGGGATATGCACGGTGACAATAAAAGGATCTGCAGGGTTTTTTTTTTCATTAGGACTCGGTAGGATCTAGGAAAGATGACGGGTTCCGACGAGTGGGAATGGAGGGGAAAAGGAGCAAGCGGTACGGACTAACGCACGCGTGGCATATAAGGATGGGATTTGATAGAACAATTATTCGGTTGGGAATCACAAACAGGATCTAAGGATACCACGACAAAATATATGTTACCCGGGGGCGGGGCGGTGAGTATATATACACTAAATGGAGAGGAGGAGGGAGAGAGAGGGAAATTGGGGAGACTGCAGGTTTTTGAGATCTTTGGGTATATTTCCGGGATGCCTATACTATTCCCTTGTTTGATGATGACGATGACGACCTTGGGATTATTTCTGATTGGACGAAGTCATGATTTTTCTTTTTTTTCCTTTGCCTTTTCTTTTTCAAAGAATTATACCTACACATATATATTCCTTCTTTTATAGTCTTATCAAACGTCAACATAAATTGAGGGTTTATTAGTTATAACTAACTAATCACTTATACATACCTACCTATATAATGTCCTTCTATATAGGTAGTACCGACCTGTTTCCATCGCTCTGCATACATGCAATCTTCATTGGAACGGATACCTGCTGGGGATCGTTGGGTCGTAGGTCACGTATAGCCCGTCAAAGGTGCTGGCATCGAACGTTGTCACGAGGACTGCGGTTTTTCCTTGTATGTAGGTAGGTATCTGTTCTGGATCATGACTGCACGAAGGACCCTTGTATGCAGCGATGTGCATACGCACACCTACGCACATACGTACCTGTGTGGCCCCGTTGCGTCCCTTGCTTGCATGCGTTTGGGATAGATACACCTAGGCAGATATAAGAGACCGGAGGAGGAGGCTTGTACATAGGTAAGGCCGAGGATGCCGGTGGGAATGGGTAGGTACTTGCACGGCACATATTCTCCCTCTTGGGATACTTGTCGCTGGAACTTGGCCACCTCCGACGCTGCATCCGTATAAAAAAAAAACCGGTATACCGCTCTATTATAACATTTTATTCTAATTTATTAGCGTCCTTATGTCTTCACTCCGATACCCTGGAGAGGCAAACAGGCGGGATATGTGCAAATAGAGCCTAGCCTAGCCTAGCCCGCGACTCCCATCGTGGGTAGATCGGGAGAAGCGGTACGGATCGGGGATCTGGGATGGTTTGGCGCCTCTTTGTTTCGAACGCCCCGAACGCCCCTAAACGCCTATCTATCTGTTGATTCTACTTCTGTAGTGCAGTGCATCTGTGTTACATGTGGCTAGCGGTAGATGACCCTCTTTTGTTGTTTCTGGTATAGGTATTAGATCCTCTTCCCTATTTCCTGCATTGCACTAAGGTTAGGAACAAGCCACTATCTTATTGCCTCTCTGCTTGACTCCTAAGATTAGTGATGGGGATGGGGATATGGACGGATGGACGTTATACGGCGGTACCTACACTCTACAACTGCCAGCAAACCAATGTCATGACATCATTGTGCTGACCGCCTCCCGTGTAGTCCCTTAACCCCCCGTGTCCCACTCCTCGACCCTCCTTACCCCGTCCCATTTGGTGTGCATACATCCCACGATCGAAACGAAAGTATGGGAATGAGGCAAAAAAAGAAAAAAGAAAAAAGAAGAAGAAAAAACGTGGGCGGACGGAGCATAGCTCCTTGGGGAAAGGGATGCGGGTAGAGTGGATAGGCGAGGAAGTACTCCAAGTACCTCGGGAGGATGGAGTCGGAGTCGGGTTTCCCCAATTTCTGGGTCATGGATGGATGGACCCTGGCCGTCTTGTCATGCGCCTCTGGCAGGTAGCTGTCCTTTGATATAGGTCTGTGTGAAGGCATATACCTCCATACTCCATACCTACCTACCTAGGGTATCTAAGTAGGTGGTAAGCAGGTATGTAGGGTTCTGCACGTGTACAAGTAGCTTGTCAGAGATGGGAGTGCGGTAGTACGATTGTAAAGGTACCTAACCTAGGTAGTACCTAGGTTAGACAGTATGGACGTATATGGTTTTCGTGTTACCTTCGTATCGTCGGCCGTAGGTATGGTACTATTCGGGAGTTGAGGATTAAATAGAAAAAGATAGATAGTATTTCATATATGAGTTAGAGAAGATTAGAAAGCCGTAGATTACGAGCCCCGAGAGTAGGGTACTGACCGACTCCGGGATGTAGTTCCTTCAAGCTCTATCGACGGCTTGGCGAGATGGAGGGAGCCGAGCCGCATAGCTATCCTCCCCCACCAGCTTTCTTGGCGTAGTTTATCGAGAGTTGAGTTGTGAATACTTCGATATCTCTGGTATAAATTTTATGAGAGAGAAACGTAAACGCAAGTAAGGTTGCCCAAGAAGTTGACATTCGGTCAGGTATTGGTAATTTCATATTCGACCTGTCCGTAAAGACCCTATTAGACTAGCTTCTTTACTCTAATTATGTAAAGCAGCCTATTATGTACAATATCCGAACTGTCGATTTGCATGATATCTTCATCTGATACGTCATAAGCAAAAGGCGCCAGCTTGTTCTGATTAACTGACAGCACCACCCCCTTGCTTCCAGGCTTGAGCCATGGCAAGCATCTTTGACAGGTCTTGTTTTTGTTCGTCGTCTGCAGGGAAGACGTAGTCGATGTATTCTTCGAACGTGTCGTCTTCCAGTCTGCGCCTGCGCTTCGTTCTCCTTGGCATCTGCTTCTGAACCTTTTCGATATCCTCTGCTGATCCGTGTGTGCGCTCGAACGATAGCCATGCATTGAGCAGGGAAACCCTCTCCTCTTTTAGTTCCTTCTCCTTCATACGCTTATGGGCACGCTCGAACACGCTACGTGCTCTGGCCTTGGCCTCCTCGCTGACAGGCCGTTCTTCTTCTTCTCCTGTTTCTTCCTCGTCTTCTTCTGGGATATTAATCTCGAAATGAGCGTAACTAATCCAGACCTTGACGTGATCTGTCTTCTCCAATAGTCTCTCGTATAGGTCGCGTGTCTTGTCGTATTCGCCTTCTTCTTCCTCGAAGTCGATATACGCCTTCCATAGCAATTCTGGCATGTCGAGGACCGGTTGGTTAATAGCAAGCTCGAAAATGGCTCTTGTCCTGTCAAGGTCATCCAATCCTCTTTCAAGTTCGGCGAACTTGATCCAAGTCTGACAATTGGCTGGATTCCACTCGATGTGTTTTTCGTAGAGCGTTCGACACCGTACAAACTCAAACAACTTCAGTTCCAACTCAATATAGCCCTTAAACAACTTGTCTTTCGGACACATGCCGATTGCTGTTCCGAGCGTCTTGCGTGCAGCAGTAAGTTCTCCTTGCCGGATCTCAAACTGCGCTCTCAGTAGCCAGACTTTAGCAAATGTGAATTTCTTGTGTGGAATCAGGTCGAGACAGAGCTTATAAACCTGGCGCGCCCTATCAATATCTTTCGCTTCCATCTCCTCCCAGATAGCATAAAATATCCATAAGTAAATATATCGACGCCAATGCCTCTTTTCCTGCGTTGGCGGGATTTGAGCCACAGCTCGCTCGTACACGTCTCTTACCCGATCCAAGTCACCTGAAGTCTCCTCTAACCGAGCGTAGTCGAACCATATATCGTAGTTCTTCGGGTTCTCCTTGATTTGGTCTTCATAGTGTCTTCTCCTTTTTGATAATATCACATCCTCAACACCATCCTTGTCTCCATACTGCTTTTCGAAAGTCGTATATGCCTTGTGTAAGCCCATCGACTTTGAACGCGGGAGGCGATCTAGAGCGTATTTGTAAATAGCCCTGGCACGCTCATACTCCTTGAGCTTCGTCTCGAACCTGGCATAAGCAATAAACAGTCTCTCGTCAACAAACTCGTCGCCCAAAGCCTCAATTGCAGCGCCAAAGACTTCTCTGACTAAATCACTCGTCCCAAATTCCTCTTCGAATTTAGCCCATTTAATCCAGTTACGCGGTTCTGGATGGACTATCGTGAAACGCTCGAAGACTTCCCGAGCACGGTCGAATTCGCCATATCGCTTCTCGAGCTTGATATACGCACTCCACGCAGCCTCATCCGGTTCCCAAGCCATCCACCTCTCGAACACTTGTCTTGTGCCAGGAATGTTTCCTAACGTCTCTTCCATGTAAACATATTTATACCATAGCTTATCGACCCTGGGTAAGATGGTCACAGCGCGATCCAGGAGGTTTCTCGCGTGATTGATATTCCTATTCTTCATCTCAGACTCGATATAACGAATCCATAATACGACGGACGTCGGGTCGACATCTAGGGCTCGTTCGAATATGGATCGCGCACGCTTGAATTCCTTTTGTTCGAGTTCCCATGCGGCATAGCGCATCCAATTGTTCATATTAATCGTGTTTCGGCGGACATAATTCTCGAACTCCCTTCGCTTCCGACCTTGAAACTCGTGAAGCTCTTCTAGATCTCCGAAACGCTGAGTCGGTGCTTGCAGTGAGGTCTCCTGTCGGTCAACGGCTTCCCGAAGCAGCTGCTCGGCAGAGATCTGAATAGGCGCAGCGGCCTTGTTTTTGACCCTCGGAGGGCCTCGTGAAGACTCCATCTTGGCTTCAATGGATGATATTTTGTAGTAACTTTATAAGGGTCAATGTGAGGAGTACAAAAGGAATGATGGTTAGAGTGGTGAGTGTGGTATGGCTATGCCAACCAAATTGTTTGGTTTTTTAGGCCAAGGGTAGCTTGTATGTTACAAGAAGTTGGCGAGGAGCGATTGGAGATAGCGAGCGCGACGAGATCAATTATTATTAAAGTGGAGCGGATCCTGAACCATCTACGGAATATTAGGTTTTACCGACCGTTAAACTTAGTTAATGAGGGTCATGACTGGTCATGATTGGCTACGATAGCTTAAAGTTCCATAATAAAATGCAGTCGCGACTAAGAAGTAAAAGTAACTGGAAAGCTAAAGAAAGCTGCGACTTCTACATCTTTTTTTTTCATTTGCTTGTCGCAATTGGAATTTGGCCACTTTCACATACAAAGAATCATCAACCTATCCCGGACTATTCCTCACCTTTTAGACCAACGTAGCGAACCGTATATTAATCTACTACGAACCCGATAACTCATCTAACCATAATACGCGATCGCCCGACGATAGGTTATCCTTCGACGCCATGTCGACCTTAGCGGAGGAGCTGTTGCAGGATTTCGAGGACTCGGGGTCCGAAAATGGGGAGGAACAAAATGACGTCGGTCTTGATCTCGATGGGCCGGCTATGGGCCCTCCGGCAAGTCACGGCGATAGCGAAATGGTGCTCGATGGCGATGAAGAAGAGCCCGACGAGGATGAGGAAATGGGTGGCGTGAGCATGGGCGCAGCCGAACCCGTAGAAGACGAAGAAGCCACCAAGGCCAGGGTCGAGAAGATGCAATTAGGTAGCGTCAAAGACATCCGCAAGGTTACTACGGTTATGGACAGATTGGATCCTTTGCTTAAGGTTAGTCTACCCTTTACTCCCTCACTTCACACTACGAACAGTGATGAAATGTTTACATCTCCTGGCTTGAGCTTTAGACCTGACCGACTGGTTACGACCTTATAGGACATCGCCCACTACCAATCAAAACCTCTCACACCACACACGACCAATATAGGTAACATCGAGGATAACCCCGAGTACAAGATCCTCACTGAATCCAATACTCTCTCTACTCAGATCGATGGCGAGATCATGAAGGTCCACAAGTTCATCAGGGACCACTACTCCGCTCGATTCCCCGAACTTGAAACGCTTGTTCAGAACCCCATCGAGTATGCTAAAGTCGTGGCCATCCTGGGAAATGGACCTATGGATTCGGATAGTATAAGAGCGCTTCAGGGTTCGGCCGATAATCCTCTGGGCGAATCGCTGAAGTCGGTCCTAGATGGGCCTTCGTTGATGATTGTCACTGTTGAAGCTACTACGACTAAAGGGCGTGAAATAAGTCAAGAAGAGCTCGAGCGTATTCTGAAAGCCTGCCATATGATGATTAAGATGGATAAGGCCAAGAAAACACTTACAGACTACGTGCAGTCTCGAATGAACATCTTTGCCCCCAACCTTACAGCTCTAGTTGGATCCTTGACTGCTGCACAACTTATCAATACGGCGGGGGGCTTGACTAATCTATCTCGAGCGCCTGCTTGCAATCTTGCTGCTTGGGGTTCGAAGAGGTCAGGCAACACGGCATTTGCCACGAATGTAGGCGTAAAACAGCAGGGTTACTTGTACCATTCGCCAATCATCCGTGGTATCCCCACCGACCTAAAGAAAAAGGCCATGAAGGCGGTAGCGGCGAAACTTGTCCTAGCGGCACGTGCAGATACTGGCCACACGAATCCCGATGGATCGTATGGTGAAGAGCTCAGGGGCCAATGTCTAGAGAGGTTAGACAAACTGACGGAACCGCCACCGAACAAGGGTCAGCGAGCGCTGCCGGCTCCGGACGATAAGCCATCACGCAAGCGAGGTGGGCGGCGTGCTCGTAAGGCCAAGGAAGCAACTGCGATGACTGAGCTCCGTAAGGCCCAGAACCGCATGGTGTTCGGTAAGGAAGAGAAGGAAACAGACTATGGAATTGGAGACTCTACTAGGGGTATGGGAATGATCGGGCAGACGAACGACGGACGAATTCGTGGAGTACAAATTGATAATCGAACACGAGCGAAGCTTAGTCAAAAGCATAAAGGCTGGGGGGGAGCTACGCCTATTGGCGGCTCAGCTTCGTCATTGCGCGGTTTCGGCCAATCAGGTGGTAACATCGACCTTCGTGGTAAGGGTCTACGAACTTCAGGGGTAGGGTCCACCATCGGAGGTGGTGCGGGGACAGCCTCGTCTCTAGCATTCACACCAGTTCAGGGACTAGAGCTTGTGGACCCCAAGGTCCAAGCTGAGCTTAATCGTAAGCGAAAGGCGGAGGAGGACCGCTGGTTCAAGGGCGGCACCTTTACCCAGGTGGCCGGTGGCGGGACAGCCAGTAGCGCCAACGGTGGCTTCAAGGTCCCCGAGCACCCTAACAAGAAGGTCGATACCGGTGCTGGCAAGATGGGACCGCCGGCGTTGCCCGCTAAGAAGTAGGGCAGGTGAGATGCGGCGCTGCTATAGGACCGCTTCAAGTGAAAGGTTCGTTGTACAACGTTTACGTGCGTACGCACCTAGACCAGGCGAATATGTAAGCAAGGCATGGCGTCTAGGAGGACGGTGGGGTCATTCGCTGGGTTTTTTTTTTGTTTTCTATTCTTGTTAGCAGCATGGGGTCGGTCGCATGGTAAACGGCGTTCTTGGACTTAGGGGGGAGGCTATCGAGTACTAGACTACGGGGGAAGGCCAAACGGGCTTAGTCTTGGTAGTATGGTGTAGTGTTTTTTTTTCTCTCTAAAGTCTTGCTATATACATACATACATACATACTATGCTAGGTATGCAATATGTGCGTTCCTATCCCTAGCGAAGGCTTTTGCTTTTCTAGAAAGTCAATTCTTCAAAGGCCGCGCGCCGTTTTTCTTCAAGAGAATATGCAATGTATTGCAAACTCACATACCTACTTTCCCCGCCTCGCTAATGCTGTCTTGTCTGCCGGTTTTTTCGTTGGTGTTTTTATTTTTTATTTTTTTTATTATTAACTCTATTCTTCACGTTAGGTGATGGTTGTTGTCTGTATACGTGCTCGCTTAGGTATGCGTATGCCAGGACATGGAGCCGGCCCCGAGTCCGACTCCGTCGCCTCTTGTGTGCGCTTTTGGGACTCGGGGATATACCTGCCTACCTCCTAACCCGCCTAACCTAGGGGGATAGCGTTTGCCTTGCCTTTTGCAGCGTTGCGGCTTTACGAGACTTGTACAGTGTCTAGTCATATCTAGTAGCTAAGATTATTCCCTGCCGAGTATCTGCCTAATGCACGTAGGGAAGAAGAAAATGAGACTTTGTTCCTCTGTCTTGTTTTTTTTTTTTTTTTTTTCCCTCGCCTTTCCTGTCTTGTGGCGTAATTTTTTTTGCTTATTTGACGCAGGCGCACGGCACGTAACGGCCACAGGGCCACGGGATACAAGCCACCAGGAGGGGGCTAGGGATGGGGCGAGTGTCACGACGTCGGACATGGACCCTGAAGGAGGCTCGCACAGATCTCGATCGCCGGGGGAAAAGGTCCATTGGGTCTGGGCCGGACTTTTATATGTATATGTATATATATATTATTTTCTCTTGGGCAGCTTAACTGGGGAGGGAAAGATGACAGGGGAGGGAGACAGTAGGGGGGATGGGAGTGGGAGATAGAGATTTTGATAGCGCGGCGCGCGCGTGCGCGTGGTCGTACGATACGTGGTCCCCCAGATTAGACATGTCGGTCTTTGATATGGCTGCAGGGTTGCAGCCTCTTACGTAGGTTAGGTTGGACGCGAGGGATATTTTACTTATCTGTGTGTGCATGTAAGGCAGGCATGTATATGATGATATATGGCATATGGTCTACGGATGTATGTACGTACGGCATAGCGTGGCATGGATGATAGATGTTATTATGCGTACCATGCGCAAGAGACTCTCGGTACTACTACTGCCGGCAGGTAAGTCAGCAAGATCATATGGGATTCGGTTTCGCAGCAGAAGAAGCGGTATCGAGAAGCCGTGGTGGCAGCAGCGGTGGCAACAGGCGGCGTACGACGGTTGTCGCACGTGAAGGCGAGGGGCGAGATGAGAGGCCGGGTTCTGGGTTTAGATAGATTGGGTTGGAATTGGGATTGGGATTAGGATTGGGATTAGGATTGGGATTGGGATTCGAAGAAGGAGGGTGGACGAAAAGGTGGACGGGACGACGCGAGAAGCGGAAAATGAGGGAAAATGGGAAAGATGGCATGGCATTCTGGTGAACCTGATACGTCCCCCCCTTTCGCCTCGAACATGGCAACATGGGAATCTGGTGATTCTGGATGGTCAGGAAGCATGGCGATTCCGAAGATTCGCATCCCGCGGGCGGGAAAAACAACAACTAGATAATACAATACGTATGATTATGATACATGGACATACATACACATACACACATACATCATACACAGGTATATACGTATATACATACCTACATACCTACATACATACCTAACATACGACGCGATACCCAGCTTGTTTTTGATGTGTTCTACACTACTTCGTACGATCGTACTGCGTATAGTGAGTGTATCGTGCGTGGCGCACGTACGCGCATCTTGTTATCATCATATATACACTAACCGCGCCATCCATCATACCTTACGATTATGCCATGCTCGTGGCTGCTGTGCAATTGGTGAAGCAAGAGGCAAGATAAGTAAAAGTAAGTACGGGTAGGTTGTTGAGTCATTGTTGGATTGGGGGATAGAGACGTTCCGAATAGTTACATTTTCGATGTTCTTCTACTGTTAATTCTATGTTCCCCCTTTTTTTTTCCCACCTCGGTTCTTTATTTTTATTTTTATTTATTTATTTTTTTGTTTTTATTTTTTTAAATCATTAATCCTATTGGAAATCTGCAGGGACTCGGCCGGGAAAGTTACATGGAGCTTGTTCCTTGTGCGCCGTCTATAATACATCATTACATACGCGCATATGTAGGTAGGTATGTAGGCAGGTATCTACATCTACATAAAGCGCCTAGAATAGATTATGTACGGATCCGTAGTTGTAGGTAGTGTAATGGTGGAAATAGACAAATCAGGGGTATCCCGTATTCCTTGTTCGTCCGGGTTCCGCACGATGGGACCGAATTGTGCTGAGCGCTGAGCGCCGATCTCTACGAAGGTCGTAACGCGAAAAACAGGATTTCGTCATCACTGATCACGGCCGACATGATCCAAATAATCCAAATATCGCTATAGGCAAGGTTTCGTCTGGCTCTGCCACCGCACGGTTTAAGATACGTACAAGCCCATAAGCCCACAAGCCCGCAGCGCGGGGTAAAGAGAAGAAAAGGAGGAGAAGGAGGAAATAAAACCGGTACCTTGCCATAGTTGTTCTGTCTAGTGTAGTAGGAGTACCACACGTTCCCACACACGGGACGCACATGTGAGGAGACGTGAGGAGGAGGACAATGTGGAAAGAGGAGAAACGAGGAGGAGGAAAATCGCATCCTTGTCTGTCCTGTCGTGCAGTGGTATCGTACTGGAGGGTTATCTCCATCTACATATGTATAGGTAGGCATGTATGTTCGGGTACCGGTTGTACCAAGCAAATGCCATTAACCTCACGTCCATGTATGGATGTCCTTGTCTAATGTATATATGTCTAGTTCATGTATTACGTGTTCTATGTAGTGTATACCTACCTACCTGCCTATGTAATGCACACATGGAGAGCTCGCGAGTCAGGCTCGTGCAGTTGGCTAATATCAATATAGAAATGCCCGGCTCTTGAGGTAGCGAGCATGTATCTCTCAAGTATACACCACATAAATTACCTAAGGTGTTCGAATATGAACGAGTGTGTGTCTGTGTGTTGTCTGTGTGTTGTTGTAGCGTATAGTTTAGAATCCCGTCGTTTAATAGGTAGTGAAGAGATAAAGACGAAAGGACCCAACCGACTGGGGTAAAGGAGCTGGCGGAATCTGGGTTCCGGACGATCGGTGGGAGGAGCTATGTGAATGAGTTACATGGAATAGGTAGTGCGATTTTCCTTTAACGCATGTAATACCTAGCCGACTATCAAGAAGAAGCTAGAGCTCTTGCTAGTAGAATCAAAGGGATCGCCGACCGTAAGGCTGTGCCGTCGGTTAGCGAACACGAGGCGTATCCTATCCTGTGGACCGGGTCAGAGCAAAAAGAAGCCCCTCCCCCCTCCCCAAGAAAACCCCAAGTAATCCCAAGAAAGAAACCCCAAGGACCCCACGATCGTGCGCAAGCTCGGCAAGGGGATGCTGTTGCATATACCGAAACGGCCGGTCGTTGTTGCAAGTTACTCGGCTTCGTTCGTGGCCGCGCGCGGAGCTCCGGGACGAGCGACGACTCGTAACGGCGTGTCCCGGGCACGACGTACCGCTTTGGACGGTACGGTACGGTCTGGTCTGGGTTTATCTGGGTTTATCTGGGTTTATCTGGGTCGATATACAGGCGAGCGTCTCGCCATTTAAATAAGAAGTTGGCTCCCCCCGACCGTTCCGTACACATGTTTACCACCACATGTTCGACACGGAGGGTCATGTTTCATGCGCGGTGGTTAGTATGTTACCGTGAACATGTTATCGTTAGGTCTTAGGTCTTAGGGGGTATTTTTCTGCAACTTTCCTGTCCCTGTAGCTCGTGGCAGTGCTTACACCTACTTTACAACAAGTCGACGTAGCTATCATCTATGGTTCAATTCCTATTGGTCTTATTCGCTTCGTAGTTGTATTTTTCTTGTCGTGATCCTTACCTACGGCCAGGCATCTAGTGCAAGCTTACATAGTATATCCTTACATTATCCTCGGTCTAACTAGTGGTACGTTGGGTAGATTGGTTTGGTTTTACTATAAAGAGCTTAGTTTGCCTTGTTGGTATAAGCTGTAAATGCTGTAAATGCTGTATAAGCGTTGAATGTGGTAAGTTTTGTCCCGAACAACTTTTCGGCTCGGCTTAGAGCGATACTATGTATGCACCTTGATGGAGATATTCCATGTCTGCGTTTTTGTTTGTTTGTTTGTTTTTTTCGAGCGTATACGTGTATAAGTGTATACCTAACGTAAGTAAGGTAGCATCGAGTATAGCATGAACGGGGGGGTCTAGCCAGATCCTCAGATATAGTGCATACGCAGCAAGTATGTAAATGCCATTGGAATCTACTGTATATGTATCTATGATATCCATGGTATCTATGGTATCTACGGTATCTGCGGTATCTACGGCATCTACGGTTTTCGTCCTGATCTTATCGCGAGATTCGCATGCGGCACGTAAAGTCGGGTCTTATGGGAGAAGCTCTTTGGGTCGTTCGTGACTCGATCGGCCATGTCAACTTACATATAACCTACATAACATGCATGCAAGCAAGTCGTGGTGTAAGCAATATGTATGCGAATAGGTAATCGAACGGCCGTTATAACACGATGATGTGGGGTATATTTGGGAAGTCTGATCGCGATGGTCGATGGTCGATGGTCGATGGGTTCTTTCGATGGGTTCTTTCGACGACTCGGTTTTATCGGCTTGTGGACTGATGCTCGAATGTTGGCCATTTATTCGTGTGGGCCAGTTCTTATGCCGTCTAGACCTAGTGTAAACACAGACACATAACCACGCACATAACCATACTCATACATACACATGTTAAAATTGTAGGTAGTTGATAGTTTTGTACATATTCTCAACAGGGGTTAAGCTCCTGGGCTGGGTTTTCTGGCTGGGTTTTCTGGCTGGGTTTTCTGGCTGGGTTTT
The DNA here is from genome assembly GCA_025201765.1 of Daldinia sp. FL1419. Taxonomy (NCBI): domain Eukaryota; kingdom Fungi; phylum Ascomycota; class Sordariomycetes; order Xylariales; family Hypoxylaceae; genus Daldinia; species Daldinia sp. FL1419. Next base: position 142,103 of record MU623390.1, read on the forward strand.
CTGGCTGGGCTTCCTGGCTGGGCTACTGGGTACGGGGTTCCATCCGGGCGTCCAATGGCCTGACTGAATTTTGCATTCCCGAAACAGATGGCATCTCGTCCCCGGGACAAGGTCCAGGCCTTTTTAGAACATACAAGTTGACAAAAAATGCGACCAATGTGACGAATTTGTAGATGAACGTAGAATGGTTGAATGGACAAGACCGCACAAGACTGGATAGACTTGTCTAAACCGAGTAAACACGAGGAAATTCCGAATTTCCAAGCCTTTTCCAAGCCTTTTCCAAGCTTCTTGAGAAGTTCCTAACTAAACCCTACGAAACTCTACGAAACCTTACGAGAGCCTAAGAAAGGATAAGAAGAGGATCCAATAAGAGGGGGGGGTTCGGGATCAAAGTTAGTGGATTAGCGATCCAAGATGCCGAGCCGGAAACAAGGCAACCACGGATGTGGAAGGATATCCAAGGTATCGCAGGTATCGAAGGTGGAAGCGATCAAATCCCCCATACGGAAGCGCGGCCGAGTCGCCTTTGCTAGGTGGACCTAAAGCTCCGAGAGAAAAAAAAAAACCCATGCCCCGTGTGAACTTCAAAATTTTTGAGGTCCAAGTTTCACTTGCGTCATCGTGACAATTCGCCATTATCTATTATCCATTATCCAAGTTCAAAACGGCCATACCGGTTATTATCCATAATTATGTGTTTGTTTGTTTTTGTTTTTTGTTTTTTTTTTTTTTTTACCGTATGTACCTAAATGCGCACACATGTGTATCGACTTGGTAGATGTAAGTTGAACCAACGTATATTTTTTATTCGTGTATAAAACTCATGAAAATGAAATGATGAGCCCGTCATCGATAGTTATGTAAAAGAAGGATTAAAATTGAATGTATAAATATGAATGTGGAATAGTAAGTCGAATACGCAGGGAAAAGGTCAAGCTCGACATGGCCGGAAATAGAAAATCCAAAATGACTCAAAAAGCTATTTAACAAAAGATTGGGATAATCTATCATCGGTGCCCTCGCCAGATAAGCTTATGGTAGATTATCTGTGATTACCTGTCACATACCGCTTTTAGAAAGAGTCTTGCTCTTGTGTCTCGGCGGTACTCGAGGCTATACATGACGGGGATAACACAAAAGAAAGATATTCTCGTCCGTCGTAATTGTAAAGCCCCGTTGAGACGAACGGAAGGGTAGTTTAGTTAGTTTAGTTCAAAGATCGGAAGAGAGAGAAAAAAAAATCCAGAGATCCTACAAGGCTCTCAGCATAAGATGTCGTCCGTTTCCGGGTACCCTAAATGGTCGGACTCTGGTTGGCGCGCATCGACAGGGGGGATATTCAAACAAAAACCGATTCCAGAATTCCAGGGACCACTCATCGTACCACAGATAAATGTACATGAGTCGGTTTCTTCCTTCGTTAACAAGCCCTGTGAGCCTACAAAGATATTAAAAAAAGAGCAAATGTAGTATTAGCAGACCGCCAGAAGCCCTCGGAATATCGACGCTGGCAATGAAGAGCGAGACAAGTGACGAATCCAGGGGAGCATGGCTGAATCCTAGTAACATTACTATATCTGTATAGTTATCCCTAACCTACCTACCTGGGTATGTATGTATATTGGTATGTATATTGGTATGTATATGTATATATATGTATATGTAGGTGTAGAGGTGGTATAGACATATATTGGACCTACATGACTTAACCGTAGGCATGTTATGGGTTTTGGATGGATTGTAATAAGCTCGTACCCAGCCCAGCAGCCACCAGACGAGCCATACACGGTCCATACAAGGCCATGCAAAGCTATTCGAAGCCATACATAGCCATGCATAGCCATACCTAGCCATACCTAAAGGTAGCAATGGAGATGTAGTTAATGTAGATGCGTGCATCGTTTGGCCGGGACCCTGGCTGTCAAACGATAAGTTGGCCCTATGAAAGATGCGAAGTTCGCGCCAAGGAATTTAAAAGGGGTGTCCCTGTAATGTGGACCTCGCCGGCGATCTTGCTAGCAATCGACGATTGCCCAACATTGTTTCGATCTCTGTGTTGCTGATGCGCGGAGCATATTCCTCAACCCCCTACAACTTTTTGTTGTTGCTACGCTTGCTGGCTACCGCTTTGCTTTGCAGGCCTCTTAGGCTGGCTGGGTCAAAAAAAGGCACGGGCGACAGGCGACAGGCGACGGGTTGAAGGAACTGCTGGCCGTCTTCCATTCCACTCATTCCACCTCATTCTATTCCGGTAGGTAGTACTCTTATTAGATTATCAACCGCATCGTCGTTTGTTTGCCTCTCTAATCGTACCGATGCGGCCATATTTTGATATGTCTGTACATGCATGGGTAACTATACTATGTAGGTGACTATGTATGTATATATGTATGTATGTAATGTCAATGCACGATAGGTAGGATAGGATATGTAGGATATAAGACTATCGCGAGAAGGGAACTCGAGACTTCTCTAGATGCGCAGTAAAGTTGCATAGGGAGAGGGGCACGCGGTATGCGGTATGGCCATGGATATAGAGTAGGTAGTGTATATAGTACTATAGAGAAGGCTTCAGACATAGTTATGTAATTAGCGCCTTGCTGAAAGGAACCCTGGCTTTTTGGTCAGTTGCAAGTCAGATAACTTAAATGTCCAGTATTAAACCCCTACTTCCTGCAAGGCTTATTCCGTTGTGTACCGTATACGCACTATAAACCCGTACGGTAAGGTTTAATGGATTAAGGGTATCGCAAAGCAAGCCACGCTGAGCCTCTTTCTTTTTTCTTTTCTTTTTTTTTTTTAAAAAAAAAAACCCCCCCCAAAAATGTTGCACATGTTTCCAAGTCAAAATATGTACCTAACCTAAAGCTAGTGTAAGTGCGCGGCTTTGTAACTTTTTGCGTGTGGGTTTTGCCGAAACAATTTACACTAGAACAGCCTCACTATACTTTGAAAAGTCCCTTAATACCGTAGCGTCTAATTTTTGTTTTATTTCTCAGGGTATCATGTTTAATAGGACTTGGCAACGGGTATGGCCATAATAGCAACCATAATAGCATCGACAAGCCCTAGCAAGGTATTAGAACGATTGAAAAAAAAAAAACCAGAAGAAGAACCCAAGTTCCATGTGGGGCTGAAGTGTCCGCTTTCATTCAGTCCCTTGCTAAAGTTCTGCGGCCCTCCATCAGGCGGAGACCGATCTCCCTCCAAAATCGAGATCGCTCCTAAATATCCTCGGGTCCCATCGTTAGAATTGCTGGCTATCGAAACAACCGCACACGGACACTCTCTCCTTCACTATTTGGTATCGACCCGCTCTATGCTTACCTTGACTCCAGGGCGTTTATTCATGACATCACGATTTTCCTCTCATTTCTCTCGCTTTCCTTTGCGGACATTATTACCGTCTAGGACGATCCATGATATTATTTCACGATAGTATTCGGAAGCCCGATACAAAAAAGTATCAACACTTATTTCTTCCCCTTATATTGTATCACATCTCCGGCCCTGGTTCCCCGCATAAAGGGTTTAAGAACTAAAGGGCTATTGCTCCTCTCTTTCAAAGACCCCTTAATAACAAGTCAGCGACTGCAACACATTAATACACTATACTACGTGTGTGTTGCATGAGTAGACTTGCCGAGTTGGCGCTTTGTGAGACCCGAAGGTAAATGTGGCTAATGTAGACTATCTGCTTTGTGTCCACTGTCCACGCCAGAAGAAAAAAAAAGTGATGAAGTGGATGGTAAGTGGATGTTGTAGTGGATGGATAGATGGATAGATGGCAGAGGGATCGAGATGGAGGGAAGTGGGGTGTGGGTGGAGACTTTTTTTTTTTTTGAGAAAGCATCGAATTCTGAAAAAAACAGAAACGGAAAAGAGAGAATGCCATGAGCGGCAAGCGGGTTGACAAAAAGTAACCTTACATACCCCGACTCTGTACCTTATCATATGCCAAATGCTCCCGTAGTCTTAATTCTATCAATTATCGTTCAAATCAAAATTATAGATAAGTAAATAGCTTGTGTGGTAAGTGACGACAGCAATTCATTTTTTAAATAGTTAATTATCTTGCGTCTTGCAGTTGTCATCGTCAATGGAGACGTATACGAATGTTAGTGGGCTTCGTTGGAGCGCATGCAACACAGGTTTACCCTTAGGTAAGTACCCTACATACAAATTTAGACAAGTATATGGGTATCTGGGTCTATCTGGATCTACCTGGGTCACTAGGTCGTAACTTACCTACACCCATGTATTCTGTCACTACGGACAGCTTTAGATGATCTCTGTCGCACAAGGTTTCCGACATGTACCTTCTCTAGTTGTTCCATGTACCCCGAGCTTCCCCCTGTCTTCCCTTGACGCCATACTTCTTGGCAATATCCCGGCGAATAATCTTCGATCTGTGTTTCCGACCAAGAGATTGAGGCGTCGAGAGCGTTAACGAGACCATAGGGCCACAACTAACACGCATCGGAACTTGATGCATCAAGGGTAGCCCAGTGTTCTAAGAACCCTGAAACTCTACCGTCTCCAGCTAAGTGTCAATGGATAGCGACGGCTTCTGTTTTAAGTCTTCCGTGCTTCCTTCCCTCTGGGCGTTTTGCTCCGGAGTGTTTAAGTCTACATACTATTATACCTGTGCCCGAGTGGATCGTTGTACTACTAACCTTAGCAGATATCAAAGAACGGGACAAAGACTTGGCAAGTCACGAGCCTCATTCTTGAGCTATGTAGTAAGGTAAAGGTAAAGAATCGAAGAAGAGCCATTTCCAATGTATCCACAAGCATAGTAATAACCTCTCATAAGCTTATCTTTCACCATGCCGCGGTAATATCTATGGTGACGGATGAACGGTACCTTGTGTACCTATTCTTTATACGTCTTACCGGCTCTATTTCGACAAAAAGTCCTATCAAACATGTATCCCGACGATATCCCCTATTGCTAAAAAGCCAGTAGATAGTAATACAGGAGGCTGATGTAAAAGACGATCAGAGCTACGGTCGGCTCAGATAGCTTCGATAGCCTCCTACGTCACCATGAACGAACGAAACCTGACGGGTGCTGAGGATAGTGTAGGCCCGCCTTATGCGACTCTGTTTCTCCTTGCGGGTAGATTTTGAATGGAGACCTGAAAGCACGAGTTTACTACTCATACTGGCAGATTGGAATGCCAATCAGGGACCCAGGCGACCGGTCTGGCGGTGCTGGCATCCTGAAATAGGCACTAGGTGAAGCGAGATATGCTAGCAAGATCTGAGCAATGCAACATCCAAAAGGTGCCTGCTGATCACCTGTACGCAGCCTGGCAGCGCGGCGCAAGGTGAGCCACCGCAGTGTACCCGTCTTGTCCGTGGCGTCTAATTCGTCAAATACCTTCTTCACCTACCCTTGTATAAGGGAAAAGAGGTACGTATCGACGTATCAAAGTATCGTGGCTCCACGGGATCGGCTTCGTCGAAGCTTCAATATTTCCTGGAACGGATCAACAAGAAACCTTCCAGCATAGCAACGACACAACGACACAACGACAACTAATACATTATATTGGAACGACCATGTGTATGCGTACGTGTAAACTTGTATTAAAGTGGTTCGGAATTTAAGCGTTTGCAGAAATAGAACGGCTCGTTTTCGTCCCTGACCGAGGAAAAATTAAGTTGGATTCGGCTACAAGGGAAAAAAGTCTCTCCTCAAATGCCTCAAAGTCAATGTTGCGGTGCGTCTTTGATAAAGTTCTATTCTGCGTATAGTTGCATGTAAGTCTAGTTGCGTAAAATTCATACATGCCTTACATATGTTACATATGTAGTTAGGAGCTAGGTAATACGAGAAATTTTTTAAATTCTTTTTGCTCTTCGGGAACGGTCTTGGATAAGGGCAGCCTGCATGCGCACATATTTTCCAGAATGATGAATCACGGCTTACCATCGCGATAAATGGGTTGTCATGCAGGATATCTGTAACTATATGTACAAGGCCATCTGAACATACACAGAAACCATACCTGCATGCCTACAACAGAAACGTTAGAATGGAACATATCTCGATATGTGTGTGGACTTTGGACAAGCAGAGCCTTACGATGTAACTCGGTACTGATCGGTTCAACCGGTCGGTACTGGTAGAAACCTCGATGTAACTTAGAACGAAATGCTACTAGTTAGTGTACATAGCTACACAGTTACACAGCTACATGAAATACAGAGAGATACGAAGATACATGTAAGTAAGGAAAATAAGCGGTGACGACGATCTTTTGGTTGTTCTTCGGCACTAGCACGCCCAATGCGCAAAGGGTACATTTGTGATACTCGCAAGACTCGGTCAGGTACAATACCTCAGTCCCATGTGTCTGCAACCGCCCCCCCGCTTCCTTCTGCTTTTTTGGAACCACTTGCTAGCATGTAGCGGGACCCTGATCCCTGTCATCTTTGTGCAATGTACCAAAGTACACCTTGTACCTTTTAGTCTCGTCTTTTTTGGTTGGAAATGTGGAGGAAGCTGGGAACTCGATGGGATTCATGCCTTTCCCATGTTTCTTTTTAACCAACTCACTTCCCGTCGTATCTCGCACGAAAAAGCTCCTCTGATCTTGCTTCACCTTCCAACCTTTATTCTCGGAACCCCCCCCTCAGAAATAGCTTATAGTACCAGTCAACCATACTTGTCTGTCTAGAAGCTATTCATCACAATTGTCTTCATCCTTCATACTTTGGATGAGAATAAGCCAACCCATTCTAGCTTGAGCTTAACCACACATACATTCTACAGCCCACATTACAACCTGCTGAACCGCACGTCTTTTCGTACAAAGACCGTAACCATCCCACCTCAAGTCGTCCTGTTACCCTTTTTTTCGACTCGTGCCAGTTTTAGCTGCCGCCCGCAAAGAAACGTTCTATGCGTTCAGAGTGTGCTTGACTTCAGCACAATTCATTCAAAGGACTTTTTTGGTCATCTGCTCACAATTACACAATTTTACTCCGCTGTGCCTTACCCTATTACAGGGGTTTGAGCTTCGCATACCTTTAATAAAAGAAGATCGAACGACGCAAAGCAACGCTTGAACAAAACCACAGTTCAAGCAATTAATAGCAATTGAATCCTCATCCCGCTCTCCGCGTCCTACCCCCACTCCCTACAGACACAATGCACGCCCGAGACGCCACCGGCCGTCAGGTCTCTCTTTTAAACGATGACCCATACGCCAGCCACCAGTCATACCACACGGCTATCCACTATCAGTCCGCAGGCGACCAATCGCCGCCGCCCCACACCCCAGAGCTTCTCCGTTCGGATTCTTACGATTCCAACGCTAGTTACGATGCTTACTCGCCACTAACACCTGGTCTTTACGATTATCCGTCGCGCCAGCTCTACGATGACTACCTTCCTGACCAGCAGGTTGGCATGAAACGTCCGGTCTATGTTGCAACCAGCCGTTCCAATTCGTATGAAGACGACAGTTCTACTAGCTCAGCAGCACCCGAGAAAACTGGCAAGCGCTACCCCTGCCGGTATCGTGATAGTCACGGTTGTGAGAAAACCTTCACTACTTCGGGACATGCGTCGCGTCATTCTAAGATCCACACTGCCGAGAAGGCCGTTCAGTGCACGTACCCTGGCTGCCACAAGAAGTTCACCCGCGCAGACAACATGAAGCAGCACCTCGAGACCCACTTCAAGGACAAGTCGAGATCTTCAGGTTCTTCTAAATCTAAGAGCTCCTCTTTATCTTCTTCTAAGCGTGGCTCCGTATCTTCTAAGTCGACATCTTCTCACGGCAGCGCACCTTCTCACGAAATCCAAATGTGGGATTCGGACCAATACGGTGCCGATGCTTCGCTACCATCGCCCGGTGGGGCTTGGGATATGCGTGGTCTCAACATCCCACTGATGGTTCGGCCCGGTGCAGCAAGAACCAGCAGCGGATTAGACGCACTCGCAGCAATCGCTTGTCAAGAAGGAGCTTAGGATTCTTATTTGGGTTCCCAACAGAAGCTTTCTTTTTTTCTAAAAAAAAATCTTTTTTCACAAGCCGACTTAAGACCAACATCTAGTAATGAAGGGGTAATGGACTGGTTTTTTTGGTTTTCCCTGCGTAAGACAGGGTCAGGTACGGCGGAAGATATGATATAACAAGGCGTTCGGGTATACTTGGAAACACAACTTACGACGGCATTATTGATACCACGGTGGCACGCATACGATGGGCGCACCATTTTTTTTTCACTTTTGCATCTTCGAAAGACGGCCGGGAAAAGTATTCGAGCAGCAATGGAGTGCTTCTCACGCTTCTCTGTGCTCACAACACGATGACCGGGGTCCATTGGCTTGTCGCCCCCAGTTTTTTCACTTGATTGGAAAAGGGTGATGGAGCAGCTGTATAAACATCAGCGAGGGCGAATAACGTGTGTACTTTGCATATTACACATGGGAGCTGATTAGCAGGCGCAAGCGGAAATGTGCCGGAGACCCGCTGTAAAGGGTCCACATACTTCGTCGGGCGGCATTTTGTCTGCAATATATAAATGACGTTGGAGTTAGGCATTAGATACCAACGTCCGCCCGGAACAGAAAAGGGGCGGATGGCATACGAAAATGAAACGCAATGTTTAATGATAAAACTCAATTCTCTATTACTTGATATTATTTTGCCACGAATTGCGTCTTCCGAAGTGACTAGTTCAAGTTTGTGTTATGGTGATGAATTTACTTTGTAACAACTTAAGCGTTCAGCATCTCCCCTACCGCCGATCCGGCAGACGGTCCGGTGTCTCTCGTTTACAGGACGGGGCTAATGAAATTTTAACGTCATTATTGCCCGCTGACAACACATCAGGGTCGGGATGATCTCCAGGGTTCTGCCGTGCCAAAGCAAGCGAAAATAATAATAATAATTAAGACTGACACTAAAGTGAGCCCTAGCCTCGGTTGATGACTTTACCTAAAGAGAAGCGCTGCAGCAAGCGGCCGCTGGCGCCTGCGCTTTACCCAAGTTTCTTCGCCAGTCAGTCCCTGATCTTGGCATGGACCCTGATGATCCATCCAACTTCTTGTTGTTGTTTGGGGGTTTTTTTTTATTCCATTCTTTCCTACACGGGAAAGGAGGTGCGATACACTATAGTACACTGCACTCCAATCCGCTTACTAACTGTACAAGATATTGTAATACATACAATACGTACGCTGCTATATACGTGGTGGTGCGCCCGGGTTACCGGCCGATCTGCGGTTTAGGGTAGGGTTCTTTCTTTCGGTACCATTTCTACGGGGCGGTCGTTTGGGAGATGACCGCCAGGTCGTTTTAGCCGCCTATCGATGCTGCTGTTGTTTTGCGCCGTTCCGTGGATGCGTGCGCATCTGAGGTATGGGTATGTGCGAATGCGGGTGTGTACATGGAACCCAACGCACATTACATTACGTTTACATTAACATTAACATGGACCCTAGGTAGGTCGAAGAAGAGGTGGGATAGGTAGCTTGGGGGAAACGTTGTCCTCGACGATGTGCTCTATTACTTACATACAGTAGCGTCAAGCGGCCTAGCTAATTTGGTAAAGGGGTCGTTGTGATCGAGGTAACGGTAGGCGACATCCAACAAAAAAACGAAGGGTCGTCTAGGTGGTTTTAGACCGGGTTTGGGTGCATGAGGCAAGTCCCCGTACGGAGGCTACGGAATAGCGTCGTCCGCAAGGGGGGCCGCACTTGCACTTGGACAACTTTGGATTGCGGGCAGGTTTTTTGGGTTTTGGATTTGGGGTGTTTTTGGTTTGGTTCCATCGTGGGAAGCGGCACTATTATTACGCTCCCGGGGGACCCCTTCCCCCTCCCCCCTTTCCCCCCCAATAGACGTCATCTTGCATCAGTACGTCATCGTCGTTACTTATGGCCCCCCGGACCTGCCCTGTCTGTTGCCTTGGACCCTGTTACTTTTTTCTTTTCTTTCCCCATCGAGCCAAAGTAAATTTTTTTTTCTCTTAGTCTAGAGCCCGGTCCCCCCCATCCCCTCGTCCATGTCCCAATTCCTAAGCCTTAGAAAGAACCCTTCATCCATTCAAATCGAAGAATCCTTCTAAAACCAATCTTCCACTCCCTCTCCCGGCCCAATCATGGTTGACGAAACCCCATACAAGCGGTAGTTTTAGTTCGCTCACCCGCGCTAGATAGTCCAGAGGATCAGGACCCGACAAACTCCACAGCCCGCTTTCCCTCTCGTCACAAGTCACTTTTCCCAACGATCTGCTACGAAAGATCGTCGGTGCTGACAGGCGGGGGTCACCCTTTTTTTTTTTTTAACAACCCCCCCGTGCCTGTCGATCATCGGTTTTATTCTTTATTTAGGCGGGATTTTTTGTTCCTTGGAACAGGTGGACATTGCCGGCGATCCCGAGGTTTTTGAGCAAATTATTCCTCGCGCTCGCGGGAATAGCTTCATATCCCGCCTCACTCGCTATTCCGACCCTTGTTGTCTGGCTGTCCCTCCCCTTCCCGGTTTCCTTGTTGCTTCTTGTTGCCGTCTACGCGTGAGCGGGCCGCATGGCCTCTCCTAAAGCACGCGGCCGGGCTCGGATTGCCAGCCCGGATGGGGAATTTGATGATGCTTCGTGCTGTGATCGTCGCGGGTCAGCAGCAAGGTGAATAAAAAAACACAGCAGCAAGATTTCATCGATCATTTCTATAGCTGGATATACAACCCTTCCCCCTAAGCTAACATGTTATTTCCCATATTACATTACCCCAGATTATTCCCAAATCCATCCCACGTATGGCTCTGCTCCTAATATGCAATGCATATAATGCTTGTAGTTTTTATATGTATCTCCGAATCCCGCACGAGACGTAGACAACTATCACGTGTCGCATTCACCAAAGCTCGTCGTTGTCGGCGCAACCCCTCGCCATCTCGTACTGCTCGTCCGTGCGGCATACCAGCGTCCTATGTCTGGCGTTCTTGGCGCCCACGTCCTGCACGACATTTGAGATCTTGGCCGCGTTGAGCGTGGGGTCGATTCCGAATCCAAGGCACGAGGCCTGCCCTACCACGGCCGCCCGCAGCTTGTCGCTCTTCTCCCCGATACCACCCGCGAAAACTAAGGCATCCACCTTCCCGGCTAGGGACACGTAGTACGAGCCGACGAAGGAACTTACGCGGTCCGCGAATAGGTCGAAGGCTAGGCGGCACTCGGGCCGGTCTGATGCTGCGATCTTGCCGAAGTTGGTGGTTCCCGTTAGGGCTTTCCATCCGCTCTGCTTGTTAAGAATCTCTTCGGCCACCGAGATGTGCAGTTCCTTGGTTGACGACGGCGATAGCTTACCTACGTCGCTCGCGTAGTGGAACACTAGACTCGGGTCTACGCTGCCGCTGCGCGTTGCCCCTGGAAGCCCGGCCAGCGGCGTTAGACCCATACTTGTATCCCAACTGTGGCCACCCTTTATGGCGCATGCGCTGGCGCCGCTACCCAGATGCAGGGCAATTATGTTAAGATCCGCCGGGTCCTTGCCTAAGTACTCGGCCACGGAACGGGTAATGAAGGAATAACTAATGCCGTGGAAGCCGTACTTGCGCAACTGGTTATTCTTGGCGATCTCCTGATCGATGGGGTAGGTGCAGACATGGGCGGGCAGCGTCGAGTGGAACTGCGAATCAAAGTATGCGACGTTGAGGGCGCTAGGAAGCTCGTCCATGCACGACCTGATGATGCGCAGGGAGTTGGCGTTGTGCAGCGGCGCCAGATCTGTCAGCCGCTCTAGATGGTGGTAAGTATCTTGCGTGATTATTTTGGCCGTTGTGTAGTCGCCTCCATGGACGACTCGGTGACAGGCGACTGATATGTCACCCTTTGCAGACAACTCGGGTAAGTCCTGGTCGCCAGTAAAAGTATCGAGCAAGATCTTGAAGGCGTCATCTTGGGTCTCGACTTTTTCTTTCACCTCCTGATGGTCGAGGACTTGAACGTCGCCCCTCGAGTACGTAAGCTGCGCCGGCGGCGCTGTCAGACCACTAATCTGGGCTTCGGCAAGCTGCTTCGGGGCCTCGCGGCGCTTAGCCGAGTACACGGAGATCTTGACGGAGCTTGACCCCGCGTTGATGGATAGGATGATCTTGGTCATAGTTTCTCTGCCCCTATTTTTCCTCTTTCTTTGGAGTATCTCGGTATATGGTAGTACGAATGCTGCTGTTGCTGAGTATCAATGCTCGGTGCCCTATAAGGAAGCGCTCGCTTGACGGCGATGGTAAGTGTTTAATTGGTGGGTGTATTTAGTTGGTTCATATGAGTAAGGTACCAAAGGTATCGATGGTATCGATGGTAGTAATGTAAGTTAAAGCAATTGTAACCGTTGCAATCTCGTGTAACGAGGCGATACGATGGTTGTCGGTCCTTTTTTATATATACACGTAATCATTCCGGCGTCTCACTTTGGCGATCTAACGGTTAGAGATTTCCTCTTTTGATTCTTAGTTTTGGATACCGTACCATAGCGGTGGTTCGCAGGTGCTTGGGGTGTCTTCTTTTGACCCCGCTGTTGCGACGTTCCCCGGGCGTACAAGACCATGTGCTGCTGCATAGAACCTTGCATGGCATGATCGTCCCATGACGTTTACATATGGCCTGATTCCTTTCTTTTCGTTATTCGCCCATTCCTAACCACGCATTAGCCTCAGCGCCGCAGTCCGATGGCTTACATATGGGCCGGTCGTTACGGATGCTCTTTTTTTTTTTTTTTTTTGGATGGGTTTGTATTGGTTTTGATTATTTGTTGGCTTGGCTTAGCTGGTAGGGGATTCGGGCCGTAATTAGGGATATAGGGAGATCTATATCGTGTTATCGCTTTCTGGTTTCTTTGTTTTGACTAGTAGGTTTGTTGAAGGGAATGGGTTTGGCCCGGTGGTGGTTGGCTTATATGGTGATGGGAGTTGTAATTCCAATAAATCGAACAAGGTCTATATGATTTTCTAACATGATAGGTACTACCTATATGGAGATAAATATGAAAACGTATATTTCGAGTTATATAAGAACCTTGTCAGTTCTATTTTCGACGTTCACCAGTTAGGGGCGGCAGCTTGGCCACGGCCGAATATATTTCATCACACATCGGCTATAACAGCATTGCACGGATTCAGAAGTGCTGAGGGAATATGATATGTTCACGAGGTTGACGGTTCACCTTGGAGAATGTTATGGTGATATTTCGTACCTGTTAGACAAGACCTTCAACTCTCTAACCTAGGGGCAATAGGACCTTCTCTCGAATTTAAAACCTACTCTTATTTCTATAAAAGTGCTATTTCTCACAATCTTATGAGACGACCCCTATGTTTAGAGAGCGCATCCTGAGAGAAGTAGGATAGGAACAAAAGGGGAGTCTTTGAGTCCTTCCCCTATTTCGACACCTACGGCTTTCAGGCATGTGCTTCCGTCCTAATACCGCAAAGTCATAGGAGTATAAGTCTATATATCGTCTAAATAATAGTAATTAACCCCCACCCCACCCCCCAGTTTACTATACCAGTCGCGCAACAGAGTAGCTGTCCTTCGCCACGCCGACTTGTCGTGGCGAAGTAATCTTCACCGCAACTGTATTCAAGCTAGTTATACAAACTATTTGCTATCTGCGCTGCTTTAGCTTCGCCTAGCTACTGATGAGACGAATGCTTTCGATAACAGACTATCGTAAATTTATACGAGACTATACTCGGACATCTGCGAACTCTGCTATATACCCCCATTGGCCGAGCTTATATTATAGGTACATAACAACCAAGGGCTATGCATAGCTACTAGTTCCCAGACACTCGCTCCCGTTCTATTAAAATCGTGAAACAAGTACTGTATCGGGCCTTTATGAAAGCATAGATAAACTCAGCGACATCCCCCTAGGTTAGTAAACTTACGCTGGGCCACTCTTCCTAAACCCTAATAACCATCCCACATATATATTAAGAGAGCCTTGTAGTATCGCCCTTTGTCCTCCCCTCTTGGTTTTTTTTTTTTTTTTGCTATTCGTAAAAGTAGTAAAAGGTGTATCGTAAACCGTTCAAATTAACATCACGAGCATATATATCCAAGCCATATTTCATAGACTATGCCTCTAGCCCATAGCCGAAAAATGGCCAATATCGGAAAGGGCATAGCATCATCACGAGACCCAAAACGTAGCGTAAAGGGGACAGAATCCCCCAGTTTATATAAGTTAGGTATATACAACCACGAACTATTCTAATACTATGTATGCCAGGGACGAAAGATGTACGTATGATTAGTATCCCTAAATAACAAACCACAAAGGCACGGTATTAAGGGGGCGCTTGTGGGCCAACCCTTACGTAGAAGTAGAAAGAGACACCCCCCAAAAAAAACCAACCATAAGAAGCAGTTCATGGCATGTAGTATACTATGCTCACGGGATTGCGGCGCCTGGAGATTAGTATAGTCCCACCAGAATAAAGCTTGTCCACGTCGTGACTCTTTAGGTATCTTATAGGCAACAACGGCAAAATAGGACGGCAGAGCGATATCAATGGCGAAAGACGATGGGATGGATGCGCGGAGAAGACGTTTCGGAGCACCTAGATGCAGCACTCAGATATCTCAAAGTTCCGTTGGGTTTTGTTTTTGTTTTGTACTTTCCTACTCATACATCATATAAACTCCATAAGAGAGAAGGTCCTTTTTGTTTCTCCTTTTATGACGTCGAAGTCTATTTGCAAAATTCTCCATTCCGTGAGGCCTTCCTCCTATGCGAACAATCCATGCCGCAAATGCAATTGCAAGAAAGAAGAAAAAAAAAAAGAAAGAAAAAATCAGTGCTCAATACTTTTGTCTAGCAACAATATGCTAACCTCCACAAGTGAAGAGGTGTCTAAGGGCTAACAGATCCGCGGACGAGTAACCCAGGGAAGGACTAAAAGAATCGCATTGATCGCCTACCCCCTAGACATGATTCTTAGTAGAACCCATATTCTCTGCCAACAAAAGGAAGGACTTGTAACAACAATCCAACTCTGATGTAGGGGCCACTATTATACGTGGTAGGTGGCTTGCTTTTCGTGAATAAACGTAATAGAGAAAGTAATTGTGGTACCAGGCTTATATCGACTGAGCTGACGAACTGGTGTAGTAATTAACGAGCTGAGACCAGTCTCTTCCCGCTTATATGATAACCATATCAGCAGATCGCAAGGATGCACGGCTTCTCAATCCTTCCATTTTTAGGGGTATAAGTACTCCCAGGGGGCCGGGAGCCCATCGTGTACTGTATACTACCGTTCGTAATTGCCAACGTGGTAAGTCCGTTGGCCACAAGTCCATGTATTGGCAGGTCTCACAACACACCTTATTCAGATGGTATCCAGGAGGTTTTCATTGAAAGTAATCGGCCATTATTGGCGAATGGGTATCTGTCCACTGACCGCACCAAGAAAATTTGTCGAAATCACGGGGCACCACCGCCTCGGCTCCATTGTTCGGTGTCAAAACCAGAAGGATTAGAAAATTTTGATGATTTGGGTCAAGAAACACGATTTACTAGGCTGTAGGCCCACAATCTTGTACAGGACCCATAAGATGTAGAAGCGCCACATAAATTTCATCATTTGGTGATTCATCATAACGCTAGAGTCGAGTAGGGTAGACAGAAATCGGTCTTAGGAACGTGACATGGCTATCTAGGCCTCATGAATCATCTTCATAGTGAGTCCTTCGGACTGAGTTAATGTGCCTCGAGTTCGTGGCTCTCACTAATTCCGTTTGTGGCTGGGTGATCGCTTACAGCGCTATGAGAGGCATTAGGGAGAGAGCCAACTTGCTCGCCGAGGGACAAAGCTGCGGGCTTGTGGTCGGTGTTATCCGATACTAGTCCATTGCTAGAGGACTCCGACAAGGCTTTGCTTTGCTGGCTTGTTACGCCCAACCCATGGTTGCCCACTGGAGAGAACTCCGGGACGGCTGCAGACAGCTGAGAATCTGAGGGACGAGTATAGCCATTGACCCCGTTGCTCGTCGGAGAGACCACGCCATTTCCATAGAGGTAAGGCGCAAAATGAGCCTCTGCATTGGTTGGTGAGAACATTGGAGGCGCTTCACCCCCATGCTGATTTCCCTGAGGCCAAAATATCGGGAGGTGAGATGAACGATAGTTCGTTGGGCCATCGTTCTGGGCGGTCTGGAATCGCTTATCCTTCTCTACGACAAACATCTCCCACTTCTCGCGACGTCGTACCTTCTCCTGTCCATCATCTGTTATGACGAACTCAATAAGAGAGGAAACTTCGCAAGCTAAGCGAATGATTTGATATTCGGCTATTTCTTGCATGCGCTTGAAACCGGCTATGACGCCCAAAGGCACGAAACCTTGGGAGTCCATGCACTTTCGAAGGTACTCATCCTTGCAGAGATTGTCGATGGAGAAGTAGTACTCAACCTGTGATAATACCCAACTTAATAGATGATTGGGGTCAAAAAATCCACTCAATGGAACATGTGGGTACATTGGAGATTCGTACGACATGCCCATTACTGGGTAAGAGGTGGCTCTCGCGGATGGGTGTCTAGAGTGCTGTGCGCGATTGGTTCCCGAACTGGGTCGACTACGGTGTTGGGGTCCCGTCGTTTGAGCAGGATATGCACCTCCATACGGCGCTGGCATGTAACCATTAGTGTATGGATGACTGGCTTGTCGCGAGTTTCCATTGTTCGGATAGCTGTAGCCGTTAGAACCCTGGCCGAACTGGGACTGCGAGTGGCTGGCTCCGTTCACGGCGGAGTGGCCTCCACGGGCGCGGGCACCACCTCTTATGCGCTCGTTGCGGCCCACGGAATTCTGACCCTGGAAGCCAGAATCTTTAGCACCGTCCCTTGTGGGCTGCGACGACCTGTGTGTCTCGTCGGCCCGCTGGTTTGAGCTTGCAACACGAGCAGGAGCATGCTGGTTCACAACTCCGTTTGCTGAGGGATCAGGCGAATTCTGCTTCGTCGCATCCGCCTTTGAGCCGGCCTAGAGGCAATGTTAGCGATTTAGGTACTTATATGGTTTCCATGGCTATTTTTTATATAAAAAAAAACTGTTACTTACGAATTGTGCTTCGCCTGAAGTCTTTCCCGATGCTGCATGGGCCTGCGCTTTTCGGCTATCCCGGACAGTTGACACATCAACAGACGCGCGCTTAGATGCTGATGATGTAGCCACAGCTGCCCCCGTAGCCGCTCCATTGTACTGAGCTCGATCTGGATAATGTTTAGCAAGTCGATAAGCCGTAGAGGAATTTGGCGATTTACCAAGTGAGGCGGTGGCAGCGTGGTTACCCCTCGCCGCAGCATCTCGTCCACCCCTCAAACCACCACGACCCCCCCGCGAACCGCCTCTTGAAGGCATAGGCGTGTTAAATGCCACGCTAGGTACAAATTCTATAGGCTGCCATTCCTTCTTGCTCCGGGGCTTGCTTGGGCCCGAATCCTCCTTCTGCTCCTTCTCGGACCTTCCAGTTTGAGTTTGGGCTTTCAGGCCACTCGCCGCCGTCTCGGGGGTCGGCCAGGACGAAGTATTAGTACCTGCAGGACCTAAAGCCTCGAAAGAAGCGCGCTCTTCGCTATTATTTAGTCTGGAGCCCCTTGGTGCCGATCTGCGGGGTGCTTGATTACCGTTGGCTCGGAATTGATCGAAGAATTCCTTCTTAGACTTCATGCCACCAGATGACTGCCTGCTGTTTGCTGTGCTTACTTCAGCGCCCTCATTCTGCGAGGTCTTCTGCTTCTGGTCTTGTATCGCTGCGTTGAGAGGTCCATCAGTTTGATTTGTTACCACACCACTGGAATTATGTGGTTGTGTAGTGGTGGGGGGAGCAGTCTTGCTCTTTGCAGCCATTGCTTCCTGTCTCTGTGTCCATACGTTAACTGCTGGCACTGGTGCTTCAGACAGCTCTGGCTTAGGAGGCACATTCTCCTTCTTCTCCCGGTCCTGATCTTGACCAGACTCCTTCTCAGTTGCTCTGTTCTTCTTGCCCTTTCGGCCCCTCTTGCCGTCGCCACCATCTGTCGTTTGCGAAGCAAGGGTCTGGCCACGCCCCCGCCTCTCGGTACTTTGAGGCGCAACCTCGCCCAGCACTTTCTCAGAGCCCGAGCTCGGTAGGTTAGATAATTCCACTGCTTTGTCGCTAGTAGAGGTAATGTCTGAATCGGTGCTATTTAAGCTAACGGATTCGGCCTTAACAGAAGAACTTCCAGTATTTTGCGAGCCTTCCAATTCATTCGATGTTGTCGAGATTGCGACGGACGGGGCACGTGTGCTAGGGGTAGGGACAGCATCGCGACTCTGCATGCTTGTCGTTGATGGCGCTTGGCTTTGCGAACTGGACTGGGACGCAGAAGAAGACTGCATTGTAGTAGTAGATTGGCCTTTAGCGGCCTGGGCGTATGAAAATGCTGCCGAGTTAGACATGATGCGGAAACTGGGCCTAACGATATTCGTATGTAGGTCCTGCAGTTGATTTGGGTATACAACAGAGTAGCGGCAAACCACCGGGCTGTCGCGTACCTCTTAATAGACGAGGGGTAAATAATCTACCCACGCCCACCAACACACCAGGCGCTCAACCAACCCTGGAAGCACCTCACCAACCGAGGGTGGCCCTCCAGAAGTATAAATTCAAGTTGATCAACCTTCCAAGGGTAAGTGAAACTTGAGTCGAAGCTCAGATAGACTTAGCAGCGATACGATAATAATAAAATCGTCAATGCGAAAAAGCTGTTACGCTAGTAGTAGGATTTCTCGTCGATTATATTTGTGGAATTAACGATGGGTGGGAGGATGAGGGACCGACAAGAAGAATTTTTTTTCTCCTTCTTATAAAAAATTTTGTCCAATGGTAGGTGGGTTTATCAATTTTTTGTAAGTGAATGCGGGGTGCAATCAACAAACCTCCCAGGTGTAAGTCAACAGAGGACAGGGAAGGTAGGAAAAAAAAAAAGTGAGTCAAGTGTGATATTGAATGGGAGGGATTTTTTTGAGTGGAAGAAGTAGACGACACTACGACTGCTAAAATAACCGTTGGCTGGTTACGTGAGTGACCAGCAAGTGGTGTCGTTTAGGTTTGGGAGGATTGAAGAGGGGAAAAAAATTATTGAGGGAGAAAAACGTGACAAGTTATCCGAAAGATGACTGTGCTTGTGTTTGGGGCTGCAGCGGATTTTAGTTTGAGAACCGAACCCGATTTGGCCTGACCAACTTCAACCTGCTTAAGTTAGAAATCCCATAGATTTCGTCCTAGTTCTTGTTAGTGACTGGACGCTTTGAATTGCTGATCTTGGATGGTGAAATAAGAGAAGAGCGGTTCGGACCGTAATGGTTGCCCACAGTTTTTTTTTTTTTTCTTCCTCTTTTTTCTGTGTACGTGAGGGTGCGGGACAGTTCGCTGTAGTACCTGTAGGAAGACGGGAGTAATAAAAAGGTGTAGACGTACCTAAAGCTGATGATGACAGAACAGAATAGAGCGGGAGTGGATGGTAAATGTAAATCTAAGTAAGGGAAGACAAAAAGAGTAACTACCCAGTAAAAAGCTGGATTCACAGATTCGCAGAAGCGAAGTGTAGACTCTGATGCTTCTTAGATGTGTATCGTCTTCCTTTTTTTATTCCTTCCCAAGAGTCGCCGTACGCAGGGTTGAGAAACTAGGGTTTTAACAAATTGCAGGGTAATAAATGAGGAAGTGTGTGTTTGCAATGTTGTAAGAGTACGATTGTGTGTAAATGGGATTATTTTGTGTGCAATGGAAAAAAAATTTAAAATTTCCCTCGTCTTTTGGTCCCTTGCTAAACGACCTAAGAAAAAAAAAATCCAGCTAAGATCGGGTAGCCGGTGGTTGTACGGGTTGAATTGGGAATTTCGTTACCTACAAAAAGGTACGCCGCGGTCAATAATTTAGCTGGAAACTGGCAGCCACTGATGGATAGGTAGTACTCGCTCCGTATCGGGACCCTCCACTTCAAGTAAGGTACCTAACAAATATAGTACGTCTGTGTAAATTTAACCTTTCTGAGCATACATTCAAGGTACAATGTACATGTAGTATTTCGCTGATGTATGTTTCTAAAGTCGGGTTAACAGTCTTTTATCTGGTAATTGCGATTCTATGAAACAAAAGCAGCATGGAGCAGGCGCTCGAGATTGTATTAATACCTACCCAAATACGTATATTGTAAAAAGGTAGTTGCAACTTAATAATACAAAGTTTTCTAACAAATGTAGAATAACAAAAACATTGTGGTAAGGCGAGTACTTAACCTAGTTAGGTAAATTCAAATAGGTACTAAGGGTCTAGGCGGAAACAAGGTTACACGCTCTTTCACGGCTGTTGCTCGGCACAGGTAAGGAAATACATTGATGGCATCTTGTAAAACTAGGTACCTCCTAGGTAGTAAAGTTACTTGACATGATGTTGTAGCTTTGGGGCTTTAGATTGAAACGTTAGGGGGGGGGGATACCTACTTAGGTACACCTAGTTAATGAAATGCATCATGTACCTTGAAGTAACTAGGTTAGGCAATGAAGTAATTAGGTTAAATGTTTCCAAAGATTGTTAGTGTTACTGTGTGCTACTATGTAACTGAGAAATACACTAAAAGCATGACGCCTAGAGGCACTAAAAAGTCCACATCATTGAAGGTAATTCGTGGGCACGTACATGAAAGCTGCATGGTTCGCAACAAGACCCAGCACTAGAGCTAGGTGGTGTAAGAAGAATCTTCAGACTTGGAAAATAAAAATAATTAAGATTGAGGGAATACAAATGCGTTGTCTTGTGCTGCATTACGTTTGTAGGAGTAGCTAAGTACAGTACCTCATAGCATACTCATATACTTTACAGTCTGACCGGTCTATGTGATTAGACAACAAATTCAACGTATAAATAGGTATGGACCATCGTTGTTAGCGACAACTTATTATCCAAAAATAAGACACGTAGGTATAGTTGTAGGTATAGTCTAATTCCTCGCTGTACTTGAACCATTAAAAAAGAAAAAAAAGAAAAAAAAAAAAAAGATCGTCCTCTATGGCTTATGAGTGAGGGGCACGGGTTATCTATACCTTGCCAACCCGTAACCAAACCCGTAGCAAAGAGGTAGTTATACATATCTAGCTACCTACTTAGGTAATATCACCATATTAAGAACATACCTACCTACTGCCTAGGTTAGGTGCTTTACAGAGTATGCACAGAGTATGGGAATTTGGAGTAGGGTCACACCCAATTAAAACCGATATTTGGGTGCCTCTCCCAGATTGCAACAAAGTTCATCATGTTTGATTTTACTTATCATTTCTCTAAGTTTCCCCATCACCCGAAACTGTATCTACTTCCTGGTAAAAATATACGATATCTCAAGTACTTGTCTAACTGGTTAGGATACCTGTCATATTTGTGTATTATTTCATTTTGCGTAAAGAAGCTTCTGGTTAGGCTGAAAAGGGGTGCACCAACCGCATCTTATCTTCTTTAATGTCTTCCGTCCATCCCGTGCGTATCCCATACATATAATACCCCCCCTCATAGGGCGAACGGACCTGATAGCTTTCAATCGTCTTCTAAACAAATTCAAGGCCTTCTATTCTTATATTACTCATCTATTACTTATCGCTCTCTGCGTGGGGGTGTTTGAACAACTAGATTGTCTTTTTCATTTTATTTATCTTTATTACATATTTCCCTGGACTAAACATCCCTCATTTTGCCCCGCGTAAATAGAGCTTCCGTTTTTAGATCAATATAACATGTGAATCGTATTCCTACCTTCCGGTAAGCTCCTTTTGATATCGCTACACGGCCTCCTAGTCGAATTCTAGATCCCCTTACCGCGTCATATCTATATATTCTTTGTAGTATCGTAACCATGTCTTAAAGCCGTCGTTGATTCCCATGCTATATATTCTGCCTGTGCGACACTCAGGACCAGCCACATCGGCCATCGTGTTGCTCCGCTTTCTCAATTCGATCATCTACCGTATTTTTTATTTTTATTTTTTAATTTCTTTTTTAAAAAAAACGTACTTACCTCGTCCCTAAATTCGCTCCGCTTCTTCCGCCCGCCTTGAGGGTTTTTCTTGGTCTATTGTAATACAGCATTCGGGAATTGTCTCAGTAACACACGAGTAGTAAATTAGACACCTAACGTATCGTCGCGAGCAAGTATTAGCAAACATGTGTTCGATTCGAGTCTTGAAACATGTCTCCCGCCAGTATGAGTTTTACCTGACCGGCTCTTTCTCTGAAGTTCCTTATGCTTAGTAGGTATTTCCAAATTGTCTAGGTAGCTTCTTGGCTCGTTTTTTTTTGGCCAGACCGTAGGATAATCTATCTCTAGGCAAAACGGGGCGCAGGCTCCGAGGACCGCGGCCGAGGTTCGAGAAATTGAACAGGGGACGCCCAGCCCCAACCGGTGGTCCCAAATAAGTAGGTAGCCACGCCTTATCCGTGGCGCTCGTTGAATACTTGGAAGAATCGACATTCGAAATGGACACATGAATATGCAATTGAGACTGATTCACGTCAAAACAGAATCGAAATTAAGATTTTATAGAATATCATCTGATAGATAGATTATGCTTCTTATGTCCTGTTTACCTAATACTTGAAGGGGGTAAGTATTCTTGTCTTATACCCCTATATCAATACCAACCACCTAATCATCTATAATGCAAGTTAACAGAGATTTGAGATAACACAGACGCTTTACCTTCGCTCTTATTAACCATATAATTCTCTCTCGTCCTAGTAAACGTGTCCAAATCATCGCAACCTGGAAGCGAGGCTGATAGACTTCTAATCGCAATACGAGCAAAATACAATAATATACAACGTGTCAGGTCTAGCCGGTCATCCACGTGGCTGCCCTCCGCGCCCCAAAGCTGGTAGCGATTCGAAGGCCACTTGAACCCATCGGGAAATAGCTGACGAGGTACCAGAGAAGGCACACAATCTGGATAATAGCGGCTATTAAAGTAAGGGGACCATTGTGAAGCTGTAAAAAGTTAGTCGTCACGATCTTCCTTTAGAGCGGACGGGCAATGACTTACACCCATAGAGAAGTAAATAGTCAATGCAATCGATCCGAAGTAAGCTGCTGTAAATGACAAACGTGGTCCGGATGTTAGGTGCTGCAGATATGCCATAGGACCCATCATGGCACCAAAGGAACAGAGAAATAGTATGGAACCGAAGGTCCATCTAGGAGGCAAGATACTGTTAGTACATTATCCTCGCGTCGCACATCGCCCGCGCAGAGCGCAAACAAGGAGCAAAAAAAATGTCGTAGAAAGAAGCTTGGATCTACCGGGCTGATCACCCGTGTCTTTATGCAAGATTGATACATATGCAGCAACGGCTGCTTGCAGAGATCTTCATCTTATCCAGTGTCGTAAGGGTGCTATCTTTGACCACGAGGACAAGATGGCAGGGGGGTAGAAGCTGGGAAGCTAGGGAACTAGGAGAGTCTTGGCCTTACAAGATGACGAATTTGCTGGGCTTGGTCACGAAGACCGGCCACAAAATAAAGCACAGCAGAAAGCAGACGAAAGCAGCCAAGTTACAGGCACCGAATATTAGCAACCGGTCCCATCGGCTCACTAGGTAGAAGAATCGGGATTTCAAGTCAGTCTTAAGGAATAGCTACGGTGGGTCGCTGCGTCCATGTGCGAATGTAAGACAAGCCGCGCGCCGCGCGGGAGATGCACGTGGTGACAACCATTAAAGGTCCGCCTAAAGGTCCGCTGCAGGGGAAACTATAGGACTAAAAACAAGGAGGGAGAAGTGGGAGGAAGACTCACGGACAAACCATCCTTCCTCTTCTTCACGACGATTGCTGGCTGGTAAAGGAGCGCCAGCGCTCTCTGTAGTGGGTAGTTGCACATATCCGCGGTCTCCAAAGGGATTCAACGACTGTATCGACGATAGTAAACCGGATCGCTGTGACGTATTGGCCGGATATTCGTCACGGCGCGACCATCCTAGGGAGTTCATGGATTCCCTAAAGGATGCAGACGCCATTGTATATAGATTGTCTCTCGGTCGCTTAATTTTAAACTCGCCGTCGCAATTATTTGGTTCCGCGACCGCAAAAGGACGGCGATGTCGGTCTTGGTAGGTACGAATGTGGTGAGAGTTGCGTGTGGTATGGAGATATACGGGAGCGGATCGTGCGGGAGATGCTACTTCGTAGTGGATGTTACTATGCGTCAAATGACCACCTCTCTTCTCGTTTTGGGGCTGGGAGGCGCTGATGGAGGAGGCTGTGGGTTGATGGAAGATGAGATGCGTCGATGTGTCTACTTGGACTTATTTGATGTCGCGTTTAAAGAAGCACTAAAAATGAAGTGTGGTGGAGAGTGCCAGAGTGCGTAAGGAAAATGCATCAGCCCAGAGCCATGAGCCACACGAAGACAGATGCGGTTGGTGGTCTGTGCGAGTGGGGAGTACTGGTATAACACTCAGATGTACGTCATTGGCTCATTAACCTGCATGTGGCTTCAAACTGATCCCGCTAAGATGAGACCCGCTTAACTTTGTCCTACATATCCGTACATATCCCACAGATACCTTGTCTCAAGATACTGCACGTCTGCATACCCGGTACATATCTATCCTAGTATCTACCTTGTAGTACCACCTATATACCTTCATCCATCTACATATGTATGCCAATGTGTGTAGCGTAGATAATGCTGTATATATGATTGTGGTTCTTTAAAATTAAAACATGTTGCCATACTTGAAGGGCTCGGAATATTCTCCTAGTCGTCATACCCGTAAGAACTTCCAATTTAGTCTAAAAAGTGGGCATGGATGGGCGCATTAGATGGGCGCATTAGATGGACGCGTGGTTTTTGTGAATAATCCCATGGTAGCCTGGATATTCGCAAGTTAGTTTGTCGACGCAACTCGCTAATCTGCTTCCCACCCTCGTAAATCTAAGCATCTGCCTGCCTACTCCGCAGGTGGACGCATGCAATACCCCCCTCCCAGGTAGATCCCTATCAGGTAGATATTCCGAGTTGCCTGCGAAGTCGATGTAATTTATACGCAAGTTCAGATGGTCGCGTAGATTTGTCGGTTGAGCGCTTGCGTATACCACATCGATCTATACATACAGACACACAGACACACACGAAATCTATCTACCTTGCTTATCATCAAGGTGTGTTAGAAGCGACGCATCCTATTGGTGGTAAGCGCTTCAGTCATCTAAACTTGGGTTATACCTCTCCTGATGGTTGCAAGACCGGCCAACTTCTTGGGGCGCGGGGAGCGCGGGTAGGAAAGTTGTGGAGTTTCTACTAGGTTAGGGACTTATCAAGGAGCAATGCTTGTTAGTATAAGACGATAGTAATAGATAACCTGCGTAGATAATATGAATAGTATGGATGGTATTAGCTTGGGGTTTCATCGTAACCGATCATTCTCAAATTAACCATCATGTATTTTCATTCGACTTGTCTCGAGTTTGCCAAGTCCATAACTAGCTATTAATACTGTTTTTTGTTTCTAAAGAGATAAAAGCCTTACCCGTCTATTTGAAGTGTCAGCTGGGTCCCTTTAATTGCTAGGCCAGCTGGGATTACCAATCACGCACCGTGCCGAACGGACGCTATCCAAACTCTATCTATGACCGTCCGAGGTGCTGGATGCGCTACGAAAATGATTGGCTCCTGCTGTTGATGCTGGGGGATGCAGAAGCCGCGGATCGTTATGGGGAACAGGCCGGCAACATTTGGGAACCTGCAGCCTTGAGTTACATCGGAGCTGTCTTCGGCCGGCAAAGGCCAAGACTTTTACTCTTATACTCCACCTACCACAGCTTCCCTTCACGTCAACCTGCTGCCATTCTATAGAGCATGTAAAAGTATGTATGTTCCAAGATCTACCCCTCCATCGTCAACAGATCATACTACGTTGTATATGCAAAGAGACTCTATCCTACCATTCGAAATGACTTCATCGTCTTCGTATTAACACGAAGATATTCCAGAAACGCTGCTGCCGCGCGGGGCCCTTTGGAAAGATTGAAGATCATCAACTAATTCGCCTTCTCTTGCTTTGAGTATATGGAGCTCCGCCTATACACTCTACACGGCGCGCATGATTACCCCCCTGCACGGGAAATTTATAATGGGCTAGGGACCAAGCTTAGTATAGAGCAAATAGAACATGGAGCCTAGAAAGTACCGTTCGCGCACGCAAATGCTACACCCCGCCGTCAATAGAGTAGAAACGAAGAAACGACACTTACACGCGCGAGTTCCCTAAAAGCGGGTTCCTTACGCAAAAACCCAGATCTCGCAGTCTTCGGTCAGCCTGCTAACCGATTCAAGGCATGGCCTCAATGACAGTGACTCACATATCGCATAGGGATCATGCTGACGATTTCCAAGGTTTTGTCGTTCGGATTGCCCAAATTCCCATGTCTTCGACCACACTAACCACACTTTCCGATAGATCCTCGTTTATAGCCTTAGGCCAAAAATAAAGGGGGGAAGAGAGAATTGTGTCTCACCTAGGTGGGTGGGTTGGCTGACTTCGGCCGGGTCACGAGTCTAAGTGCCGCCCACCCTTCCCCTTCTGTCTTTTCTAGACAGGGGCCCCTCTTCATTACAGTATGTATTCTGACGATAAGATAAAGCTCGGTTGCGCGGTTCGCGGTTGCCATGGAGTGAAGTAACTTCGTATGAGTCCGGTGAGAGTTGGGAGAGACACATCCTTCCCGCTTTCCACCCTACACACCATTATCAGTTCAAACGGGGCGATTCCAAGTTTATACCAAGTCATAAGACGCGTGAATAACCTGTTTAGGTAGAAGAAGAAGAAGAAGAAGTGAGAAGAGGTTTGGGGGGATTTTTGTCATCTCACCTGGGGGTATTTTTAGACGGACATAAACGTACATAGATATTCGAATATAAAAAGCTATGCACCCCACGTCCATAGCCCAATGAACGGATGTTTCTGTCATCTCAACGACTGTAATTAATCAATAGGGCTGACACGACTAATTCATGGATCATTTTCCTACCAACACAAGAGATATCGCGATATTATAAACACAGTAGAATGCCCCCGAGTACAAGTTGAAAGGCATCCGGAAACGACTCTCCTATCTATCGAAGACATCTGGAGCAGCGGGCAGATAGCGAAGGTTTTGAACCATCTCCTGGCGCTAGTAACTTGGACCACCTTCTCCAACAGGACTTATTCAAAGTTGCGGCATCGACACAAACGCGCGATCGACCTTGCAGGAGATCTGATCAGGGATTCGGCATCACCCCGCGGAGCCTGACCAGATACACACACAACAGGCTTCGATAAGGACTTGGTTTACATGGACGATATTGCCTGCCTCTACTGGACTATTTCGACTTCCTCGTCCAGAACACAGCATTACACCTCGAGTAATACAAGACGACCAGTACGATTAGTACGGCGACAAGGGCAATTCGGAAGGTCGGAGATCTGGTCGGTAGTGCCCGAAGGATATCTTGGAACGGTGCAAAAGCTCCGACAAGACACGATCTTACTCTGCCGATTCCTATCCTCGACTATTCGACACCTGACCCTCGTTCGGGAAAGGTGGTTAAGCTTGGGTCTTTTGGTTACTTCGGTATAGTCGATCGGAAACCGGAGTCACTAGGTACTGCTGATACTGCTTGGTGCTTTCTTGTGCTGCTGCATGTGCCTTCTGACATAACTGGTTAGGGGCATACGCTAGAGTCTAGCACTATCACTCGCTAGCATCGAGACCTGGGACTTATCTTACACCCTACACCACAGCTGCGCTACGCTAAACTACCCCTAGTAACTTCCTAGGAAGTTCCAGTATCACTGCGCAACCACCCCCTACATCCCTACATCCCTACATTTTACATAGTACCTTCACACCTAAAAGTCACCCAAAAGCTACCAGGTGTTCGCTCAAGGGTCCTTAAGCCTTTGTGGGCAACCAATCAATTGACTAAAAACAACAGGGAAGGCACATAAACGGTGCACTTGCATTGGCTTTGCACTACCCTGTTCACCTTGCTCTATCCCAAATTCTTTCCCACCTCTTTTCCCACCTTGTCCGACATCAGATCGCACAGCTTCAAGGTACCTTGCCTTTACTTACAACTCATTTCTCACTTGAGACCGCCTTCCTGCAACTCACCGCACGATTCCATTTTACTATATCTACCTCCCAAGGCAGCTTGCGTTTATTCCCAACCCATAAAATAGACGACTCTGCTCTGTGCGGCCACCCTCGTCTAATCGAACCTATCAAGTAGGCAACCTTTAACGACTTCAGCAACCTCAGCAACCTTAGCAACTCTTTGGTACCTGGTTCCTCCTCGTATAGGACTTTAACCCCCGGCGTTTTTCGGCTTGAAGCTTCGCCCGCATAGCTACGCCCTCTTTATCTGGAAGTACCGCAAGTAGACAAGTACGAAACGGGAGAGCTGACAATAATTGCCCTACTAACGGGAACTTTGGGACTTGTTGCTACTAAATAAACCTTGCCAACCGAGTTCACCCAACCCAGGCTAGGCTACCTACCTACATTCTCCCTCCAGTTCAAAGGAATCCAATCTAACACATCTTGTACCTTCGGCCTTTACCGCCTCAATATTCCTGAGGATCCTAGGGTCCTCTTCTCTTCCTCTTACACATATAGCAACATTCCCAACCCCGACCATTTCCCACACATCTAACCGAGCTTCCCTTTGCTCATTATTTGATCTACACGGCTTACCAGTCAGTTATCTTGCACTTCGGATTTAAAGACAGTTGTTTTGATCTGATATACGATCCATCAACTCTCGTGCAACTGGCCACATTGATTAAGAGCCGACTAATCCCGGCGTCACCTCCGTGCTTACAGTCTGACAAGTCTCATCATTTTTAACCTCCCTCTTCGTACGCTACTTAGGTGTTACCTTCCGTACCCTGCAGTTGATCACTCTTCTGAGGTCAGAATCGCCGTCATCGAGGGTTACCGGCATTGCCTCGGTCGTCTTTCACATCTTACTGGTGTAGGGATTATAGCGATACCGCCTTTCAAATCCGACAAGGCGCAAAATATCTCTTCACTTACCCTATCCCTGAGGAAGCGAAACTTTACTTCCTTTTTTCCCTTCTACTTCTTTTTTCTTTCCCACAAAGTAAAGCGTTTATTTGAACCGACCAATAACCTACCCCAACATCCATTGTTGGCCATGCGCATTCATTGAGCCGTACGTATATTCTCTACTTGATTCATTCATCAGTCTTCTCTCCACATCTCGGACTATTCGCGTCGGACTCAACAGAACAAGGGACAAAAGCAAGAAAAAAGGAATGCGAAAAGGAAGAAAAAAAAAGAATCTACGCACAAATTTCCCAATTCAACCAAGCTTGGATTCACCTCTAACCAATACATGCAATAGATATACCTCAACTCCATTTCACCGTCCCGCACTTTGCAACCCCCGTCCCCCCGTCCCCCATCCTATATACTAGCTTGTATCCCACAAGATATTTTATCTAGGCGACCACATTCGCGCAACGTCGTCCGTTATTTATCTGCATGGCTACGTAATTTGTGGCCAAAGTTCCAAAAACCATTCTTGCACAACTTCGTGTGCCTTTTACCCGAGGTAGATAAAATACCTTTTTTTCAGGTTCACTCTGGTCGTTACAGAAATGCCCCTACAGTATTGACAGCATTGGCAACATTGGCGACACTCGCGGTTGCCTTCTATTAATACTAGTTTATTTAGTTTAGGGTACTTGTGAGCTGAGTCCTCCTCGGTGTATCAAGTGTAGCAACCCATACCTTAATGCTTCCTGCCCCACACACATCCCACTATCTCCCACTACCTCCCACTACCTCCCACTACTCTTCATATCCTTCCTTCCTTCCAATACCCACTCACCAACTATATATATATATATATGTGGATGCGGGGCTGACTCTATCCTCTACAGAATCATTATACCTGACTCTCTCAATTGCCGACCGTACTCAATAGGCATAGCAGCCTCACTCTTACTTCGCCTCCCCTATAAGTCAGTCAACAGTTTGAAAGGCTGCACATAACTGATCAACTTCAAACTCTATCATTACTATTACCTTTATTTTCTTCTTAACCCTTTTTTTTTTATATTTATCCAACCCGACGCAGGACGTGATGGCACAGCACACCTTCAACCAGTTTGGTGGCGGCCAGAATGCCGGTGGTACCAACGGCAGTATCGACCCGAACGACTTAGCGATGTCCGGAACATACGCAGCCTCGTACTCAAACAACTTTAATGGAAATAACAATTCTTCCAATTTCTTTGGCGATGATGAATTACTCGACACCCTCGGCAGCCCGACGGATCCCATGTCTAACCAACCCGGCATGCACAATCACGGTCAGGATTATGGTGGCATGAATGAGATGAACATGGGATTTTCTCACGGCATGTATTCGCATCAAGGAAGCCACGGTATACCGATGGATCAGAACCACATGAACGGATATTCCAACACGCCAGATGGTGATCCCATTCAGAGCCCATTCGTCCACAGCCTCGGCCAAGCACAGTTTCACCAGATGCCCCAGCACCAGCCTTTTGGGAATTCTCTCCAATCGCCGATATCATATTCCGGCTCTCCTCTAGCCGGCTCTGACTTAAACAATGAAGGTGATCCTAATTACCTAAATGCCAAGTCCCGCCCACAGCTCTCCAACATGCAGCGCAAATCCTCTAGTACCCGAAGCCCCCTTACGCCCAAGACCGCCGCCATGTCCGCTTTAAACGTAAACTCCCGGGAACAGCAAGGCTTCGGCGCTCAGCCGATTCGAACCACAAATGGTCATCACGAGAAGTCTCCTTCTGGGCAATGGATGCACACCCCCAACAGTCTCTCTTCTTTCCCTGGCTCCGGCTTCTCTTCACCCATGCAACACAATATGCAAAATCCTCAGATTGCAGATGTATTACGTGGCGGTACTTCTATGCCTACCAAATTAAATACGCCACCAAATGCGGTTACGTCGCAAGAAATGAAGAGGAAGCGACGTCGTGAATCGCACAACCTTGTCGAGCGACGACGTCGAGACAACATTAACGAGAGGATCCAAGATCTAAGCAAACTCGTACCAACGCACCGATTAGAGGACGAGAAAATCAGAAAGCTCATACAAAATGGAACACCTTTGTCTCCAAGCCTAACCGGCATCTCTCATCCAGCGCAGGCCACTTCGGGATTAGCCGGTCCAGGCGCAAAGCGAGCGACGGGTGTCGGCAATATTACCACCGGCCTTCCTTTAGAAGAGAAGGACAAGGGCCCAAACAAGGGGGATATTCTCAATGGAGCTGTTAGCTGGACCAGAGACTTAATGTGGATGCTACACTTGAAACTCCAACAGCAAGAGGAGCTCATCAACACTATTGTAGAACTCGGCGGAAGCGTTCCGCTTGGCCTCACAGAGGATGAAAAGCGGATGCAAACAGAACTGATGGAAGCAATGACCAAGAATGGCCCGCATACCTTTTCGTATTCTCGCTTTGCTGGATCGGGTCTCCGAGTGCCTCAACACACTGATTATAGGGGAGACTCCTTGAACGGATCTGACAGCGCGATTGCCGCCACATCTGTAAGCCCTGAGGACCAGGATGGTGTAGATCTTGCGGCGGATATGGGTGACGGCGGCCAGTTCTGGAATGATCCGGATGATGAGGACAGCGGACCTGCGTCGATTAACTTCAAGGAAGAAGACGAGTTCGGGATGGATCTCTCTCACGACTAGTTATTTTGAGAC
Source organism: Daldinia sp. FL1419 (assembly GCA_025201765.1). Classification (NCBI taxonomy): domain Eukaryota; kingdom Fungi; phylum Ascomycota; class Sordariomycetes; order Xylariales; family Hypoxylaceae; genus Daldinia; species Daldinia sp. FL1419. The sequence continues at coordinate 173,928 of MU623390.1, forward strand.
CTTTCGTATCCCTTACATGGCAGCATTTTCTGGCGTTAGCCAAGCCTTTGGTACCTCATTCGATTTTACTCCTTCGGTCATTAAGCATTACGGTCGTCATATTTGAGTTCGGGTCTTTAGGCATTTGTTTTTTTCCATCGTTCCGGGCATTTTAGTCGAGGGAAAGGACTCACTACTGCATACGGCGGCCGTTTTTGGGTGGAATGGACTGGCGTTCTATCTTACAATACCCCAGGAGGTGGTGGGAAACCCGGCTCGGAGCAGCCGGGGATGGTTCTATTATTTTCATGATATCTCACGTCCGAGACATCCGGAACAATGAGGGCTCTCCTTTCGCTTGTTTCTAACATACCACCTACCTTTTTCTCACGTCTTTTTTCTCACCTGGTCTTACTTTACTATGTCCCTCGGGCATCGTTTTCATATGTGCGGGCTGGGTCTGGTTCTATTTTTTTTTCTTTCTTTCTTCCAATGATACCTCGAAGGCGGCGGAGTTTACGGGGAGGGGGGGACCATACTTCTGAGAGATTGCGTTCTTTTTTTTTTCTTTTTTTTTTCTTTTCTTCGCATTTGCATCGTCACATCGTTGATCGGGGAGTTCAGTTTTTTTTTCAGGGTTCCTACATGTAAGCCGTTGCGACCCGCCCGCTGGCGTTGGCCCTCGGCATCGTTTAATTCTGTTGTATTCATTGACATCTCGTTGAAATGGGAACCCGAATTTGGTGGGAAGAGAAAGGCACACGGAAGGCTGATAGGATCTTATATACGCCGCTAGCATAATCCCCGGGCTATCCTAATATTCCAATACGTTTACTTACAGCGACGACGCCGATGTTGACATGCACTGGAGTGACACTGTTTTTTTTTTTGTTTTGTTTTTTTTCCTTTTGGGATAATTTATGTCTTGAAGATTATATATGTTGTGCCATGTTGTATTCATCTAACCATAAGGTAAGTTGAAATGCTGTCCAAGCCGGCAACTAGTATTATCCCTGACAGTTAGTATACTACATATGTACCTAATATCTATAGGTAGGACCCGAGGTAGTAAACCCGGTTTTCCTTTTTCCTTTTTTTCTTTTTTTTCGGTCTACCTGCCGTGCTACGTGACCCCGTTTTCCCTTTCGCCCGACTTATTACGTAAATGCGTCTCCTACGCCCTACCGTACGGAATTACCACATCATAGTTACGTACGTACGTATACCTCTCAAGGTAGTGGGTGGGTACCTACTCATGTAGGTAGGTGACACTAGACCATACTACACAACACACTACCAATGCCTCACGCACAGGAGATACTCGCTCATGGCGTTCAGGAGGTTCCACGCGTCGCGGCGCTTCAAGTCCTCGTGCAGGGCGACGCGCTCGAGGGCGTAGCGGCCGTTGAAGTATTTCCAGAAGTCGGGCCACTTGGCGCGGGGGTTTAGGTTCGAGCCCCCTGCTCCCCCCATTCTTGCTCTGTCTTTTCCGTTGTGGTTGCCCCCGGCATTGGAATGCGTGATGCGCTCGGGCAGGCGCCGGGCTATGGCTAGCAGGTACCGGGAGTCGCGGTCGCCGACGCGGCCAGCGTCGGAGATTATGATGGGGGTTAGGTGCGCGAGGTGGGGGGCCGTGTTTGTGGATGGGTGATCGGTTTGGTGCGGTGGGGGACGGCGGGCGTGGGCTGCGGCTTTTTCGGCGGCGGCGAGGTGTGCGCGGGTGGCGAGGCGGTCGAGACGGGCTTGCTCGGCGGCTTGTTCGCCTGCTGTGGCTGTTGTGGGGGATTTGATTGTTGCGGTGGAGGATGTCATCGATATGGATCCTGGAGGAGGGGACGATAGCGCCGCTGGACTGATGCTGCCGGGGTGGTCGTCCGTGTTCGGCTCGGCAGGGGAGGTTGGGGAGGTTGGGGAGTGCGGTTCGTCGGGCGACGAGTTAGGGGGTGAAGAAGATGTGTGAGAGGAAGATTCGGCAGAAGGATCAGTTGCGATGGAGCCACGGGCTTCCTGGAGAAGCTCCTCGGCTTCGATCTCGTAGTCAACTTCGTATAGGATCTCAGGCCAGACGACAACGTATGCGAAGGTACATAGTTGGGTCACCCAGCCGCCGCGCATGAGCCAGGCTAGCATGGATAGGTAAGTTGGGCGATGGTTCTTGCTAGGTGCAAACAGCTTGTAGGAACGAGGCGCTGCCGATAGAGCCGCGAGAAACTCGGGGAGGGGGGGAGCAAGAGGAAACGCTCGTGCCCACGCTTGGCTAGCTTTTGGTAACCTGCTCATATCGCTATTGGGCGATAGGATATAAATGTCTCGCGCGTGTAACGGTGGGACGGCGATGGCTCGTCGCCAGAAGATGAAATGCTGCGCATATTTGCGCACTTGAGCCGGCGAGAGGGCTGTCCCTTGACCGATCTGATAAAACCTATTTAATATAAGTATTAATAAGTTTCCCTAATGATTTGGCTGTTTTTACTTACGACATTGTTGGCTTCGAAAGCCGGACAAATTCAATCATTGCTGCCGTCGTCTCATCCGGATCAGCCTGGAGCTCCGCGATGATCTTCTTCTCGTCACTCATCAATAACAGCGCAAAGTTCTTATCGAGAAAAGCGGGATCATTAAGACTGTCTTCTTCCACAAAAGTATTTGCAGTAGTGATCCATAACCCTTTAGTGCCGTGCCCGTCGTCGGGTGGCAGATCGGGTAGGTAGAACGGCACGGGAATCTGGACCGAATGTGTAACGGTACCTTCGGCGGTGTCTAGCTGCAAAGCCGCGATTCTGTTGTGGGAGACGGACTCGTATACGTCCTGCATAGACGCTGCTAGAGATGATACCTCTAGGATTTCCCTCCATAATGTACTCATCTTGGTTCCTGCGTGTACTCTGTCAGTTTGCCAATCCCTTGTTATGTATAATGGAATGCTTAGACACATACTTGATTCCCGTCCCTTATCCTTCAAAGCCAAGATTCGCTTCGATTCTTTCCAGACGAAATCGCTCTTTTGCTGGCTATACTTGTAGGCCTTGTTAACCTTCTTGATGATGTGAAGGTAGAGATTCTCGGCCAACTCCTTGGCCTCGTGCTTTTTGGGACTCAGGATGAAGACCAGGTTAAACATAGTCATTCCGCTCTTCTTCTCGTCAGCCTCATCCGGCGAGTTTCCGATAGTGGCATCTTCCGCCATGTCCTTGGTTTCTATCTGCGATGCATCACCTACGACGGTAGAATAATCTCCGTATTTGCCCGAGGGCTGAGCCTCAGTGTTCTCGGGCGACTTGGGTGATTGATACTTTGGCTGTTTCTTCTTCTTTCGCCAAATCCCATTCTCTGGAACGTATATGGGGTACGATGCGAAGCAAAGCTGCTCTAACGAGACATGAAAGAGCTTCTTATGAAAAGCCCGGTTAGGTGTTAGAAGACTCTCTAGATCCCTAGTAGGATAACCGGCGACATGCTCCCAGGGTACTATCTGAGAACCGCTATCGGTTTCCAGATGGTCGTCATGGTTCCAATTCTGCAAATCGAACGACTTAGGTAGTGATCCGGAAGGCGCCTCAAAAGGGGGGTGAGACATCTGATTCAATAGCTCGTCGTCGTCGTCTAGCTCATCCCTAGCAGTATCATCGCTAGAGGGAGAAGCGCATGGCCCCTGGATCTGAGACGGATAGTGAAAGACAAACAAGGGTCCATCGCGCAAACGGTTGACAACCAAGGCGACGCCCAAGAAGTTGGAAGTATTTGGTAATATAGGAGACGCCATGTTCTTAGGATCTGGTATGACAGACGGCGACACAGGTCTTAGACGCGATAGTTATTTCCCCAAGCCTGAGGGTATGTGTATATGCTGCGGTCTCCCGAGGACCATTTCAGCTGGCTCGTGGCGTCGCATGTACAGGCTTCATTTATGATTTGACTGCAACTAAATTCAAATAATGCCTTTTCAGTAGTTATTAGTAAATGAACCCGTTTTATCTCATGTAATTCTCTGTAATTTTATTTATTATGTGTTGGCAAATCTCGTCGATAAGTCGAGTGATCCTGAAGTTATTCATGCAAGTATCAAGTATTGAATCCCTCTCGCATGTGAAGGCGCTCTATCCAATGAACTAGTACCTCTATCGGGCACGTATTGGTCCCACTTTATTAGAGTAGGTACTTAAGTTCCATGATGTATCACCTATCGATAGGTAGCCAAGTACCTAAAATCAATTCCATTCCTGTCCTCTTACAAAAGTAGCCTAATCTAATAACATAACATAACCTAGCCTAACCTATCACGTTCAACGACACTCGCCATATCATTTGTTATATACCAGTTATATACTAGAGTAATATGCTAGTTATGTGTTTATTTTAACAATCTATCGAAGCCGTAGCGGCTTGTTATGCTCTTGTCCTAACCCAGGTTACCTACTGTTCCGAGACGGATTTTGGCTTATATGGCCACCGGTTCATGAATATCTCTGAACCTCCCTGGGCCGAATAGCTACGTAGGCACCTAGATCCCTGGATTAGGTATTGCGATACCTGGGACACAGGGTTCCTTTTCATATAAGGCATAAATGGTTATATACATTATATCATATCAGTAGTTTAGTCTTGATTACGAAGATAAATAAATAAATAAATAAATAAATAAAAATATTTAACATGAAGCTTATAATTTTTTCATGCTTGGTTGGAGTCCTTCTCCCGAATCTTGCTCGTATCTTCATAAGTGATCTTCTTAGTACTATCATCATCTATACCTTCGCCCCAGTGGTTTATACGGCCAGTAGATACTCGCCTTTTGAGCATCGTAGGTGGTTGTATATTCTGTACCCTCAGATAAGCCTCGAAATAATTTTGTCGCAATTCATTGGGCTTAAGGGGAAGCACTTCCGATACTTCAGGCTTTATAACTGGTATCGCCACTTCTAGCGCGGGTATAAGAGGCTTGCATTGCGCCGGCCGTATAGGCTTCGGCGCTACCACCTTTACTATGCTCGTAAACTGGGGGGCTTGGTCGGACATGATGGCTACTGGATAATTGATTGGGATGGGGCTGGATAATGAATACATTTTTTGTAAAAGCGGTAATTTTCGAGTTATAAATAGGAATGATTGTGGCGGCAGTGATCGAGTTGAGCAGAACAGATCAATAACTTGTTCTTATACCAATCTAAACGATATTCGAATCACAAAGGGTTGTGTGTTGAGCTCAAAAATGACGTTTAGAAGAGTCCCCAAACAACTCCTATTGTCTAGTTGAACAAACCACTCTAGAAAGGCATTGTTATATACAAAGCCAACTTCGCGGCTGAGCCAGTAGCTTTTCGTAGTCGTAATTCGATAGCGGGTATGCTCGTTGGGTTCGTCACCGTCTATACACGCTTAGCTAGGAAATACCCGAAGACGCATTGTACTTTTTCACAACTACATAGTCATAGGGATCGAGCAAATAAGCCTCAATATGACGTAAAGTGATAGTCCTGATAGTCCGTTCTGAAAAGCTCGTTGAATGGTTTTATTCATTTTAATAACCCGCTGTGCAAACGAGATCCCGTCCCCATTCCCATCCTCATCCAGCCCGTCTGATGTCCAAGGAAAGTGATCCCTTCATTCGTTTTTATGTGCAAAACCCCCAGTTCCAGATTATGAGCACATATCTAAATACGCCCGCCAAAATATACACACATTCGAAGAAAGCCATAATAATTCGTGACGTCATTCAATCAGCATTGGAATCCCTAGAATCTGAAGCCCATTGGTAGCTCTGTTTTAAACCCGGGTTGCCCAGCTGTAAGTCATTAAGTTAAATGATCGCTCAAATATACCCGCTAATCAAGCCCAGACAAACGCCGGCAGCGACAACGGCTATAGAAACAGGGGCGGGCCGTGCTGCAGTATTCCCGGTACCGATAATAAAACCTCCGGTTGTGCCAGCTTGGGTGCATTGGGCACTATGTAAATTATAACAAGCCTCGGATGATAAGCTCGAGCACACGGACGTCGCCGTCGCCGCCGGAAGCCCGGTGGCTTGCGTAGCAGCAACCGTCGTTCCACCTCCTCCCGGGACCACGATAGTCACACCGTACGCCGCACTACCCCCGCCTAGACCCGAAACGCACGATGCGTAGTTCCTCGAACATTGGTCGACGGCCGAAGTGCACGCTACTGAGTTCGGAAACGAAGTCGGTATATACGGGAACGAGAAGTACGTGTTGCTCACGTAGGACACGGAGGGTGTTGGTCCGGTTGGCGCTACTCCGGTGCACGTCGCTCTACAATCCAATAAGATACGTAAGTTTCAATCCAACAAGCTGCATCCTAGAATGTAGATGATATCCATGAGATTACTTACGTGGTAGGGCAGCAAGCTGCTGATTTGTAGGCATCCAAGGCGCATAATTGGCCATTTTGACAGCAAGTCCCTTCGAAGACGGGACCGCGATCCTCGCAACTGAAAAAGTTATTTGGGCAATCAATCGCCCTCCTATGGACGGGGGAGAAGTCCTCGAAAGTGCCGTACTCAAGCGGGTTAACGATGGGATCGGCGAGCGCGAGAGTGGTCGCAGCAGCTATCGAGAGGAGCGCAGCATGCTGGCAGAGCGTCAACCGCATCTTCTATCCGGATATGTTCGCAAGCATCAAGTTGGACGATCACCTCCGCACAAGGCGGTCGCGCAGGTTTATAAACCGAGCGAGGATACTCTGGAACAGGTTTATGTGGTATTCCGGTATTCCAATTCACCGCCGAGCTGACGGATGCTGCAGACACGAGGTGGGGAGATCGTTGGGTGGCAGCGCTTTACTGGCCTTGATTGGCTTTTTAGGTAATGTTATCTTTAGGTAAGGGTAACAAGTCGTGGTGTAAGTGGCTTTACGCGTTGGCTTTACAAGTTGGCTTCACGAGTTGAGCTGTCTGGTTTTGTGTAATTAGAAGTAAACTTGCAGCCACATTTTCTAAGTTGGTTTTTCGAATAAGAAAAAGTTGGATATTAAAAGAGGTAGATAAGAGTTATCTAAGCGTAGCATGCATACAAACAGCAAGAAGTATGTGCTAGGTTGGAGAGGTGCATGGGAAAGATCAAAGTGATGTCAAAAAGTTAAGTCGACAGCGGTTGTTCGCCCAGCAACCAGACCACGCACAGCCCACTAAGTCCACTAGCCCACCTAACAACCTTGGAACGATTGCCCTGATCGACCCCCGGAGATCCTCGACCAATGTGGGGGGGAGCGGTTGAAGTTAGGTACCTTGTACATGCGAGGTACTCGACGATTTAACAAATGTTCGATATATCAACAGGTATTATCTTTAACGTGTACCAATTTATATTTTTGGAAATATCTTCCATTTTTATATAGCACAATATACGATACTTAAAACTCCTTCCAATTCCTTATATTAGAAATGACTGTATAATATACGATTAAATCCTGTTAGAGTTACCTAGGTTAGTCGAATGTATCATGTACCCAAGTACTTAGCATAGTACGAATGATAATTTCTAGCACCGTCTCTTCAAAATTTCGGCCCTTCACATTTGACTTGACATTGAATTATCAAATCACGAGTTGAAACCGAACAAGAACATATCACACCGAAACTAGCTGACTGAAAAACATCCGACTTCGCTCGTATCCGATTTGATCACAATTGACGAGCCAGCAATAATAAGATAATATTTTCTCATGAGCACCTTCGGCAGTCCCGGCGCGGGTCCATATACCGGAAAGCCTACCCCGTACGTCTCCCGGATATCAACCTATTCATGGAGGGAGGAATATGCTGACCCAAGTCACCTGCCTTTAGGCCCCAGCGAGGAAGTTTTCCCTTGGATCACGATGGTAAGCATATTCCATCATTCAAGTACATTTCCTTTCATTGACCATCTATTCCTAGGTGAATGCAAAGCTGTCATGACCAAGTACCTCTCGTGTATAAAGAAGGTCAAAGGTGTCAATGACGAAGAGTGCCGCAACATCGCCAAGACGTACCTATCTTGCCGTATGGATCGGTAAGTTTTAACGCACATCCTAAGAGCGTCTGGCTTCTTTCTTACTGTCTAGGAATCTCATGGCGAGGGACGATTTCAAGAATCTAGGGTTTGCCGAGGAAATGAATACACCTTCAAATCCAGAGGACAAGGGACGGTAGCACGGCAACAGCTTGCAATTCAAACTTTTTCATTAAAACCCGTAGAAGAGGCCACTCAAGGTTATTCATCATGACTCCGGATTCTTACTCTCTTACGCCGCCAACCGCAGGTTCTCTCGCGGCCGGAACGTCGGACTGGCAGTAGTCTCATTCCTTACCAGCGAGAACTACGAATACCAATCCTAAAGTTCGGTTTAGGGTCCTACTGTATTATTAGGTATACTAGGAGCCATTTTGGGATATTAGTTGAGAACGAGCGGAATTGTCGCTCATATTATGTATTACGAACTAAGTATATCCAAAGGCATACCCTCACGTCGAATGTTTATACCATACTGCCTGAGACCTAACCTTACATACATCCCAAATCTACCATACAAATTTACATCCAACTAAGACAGGTAGTCTCCCCATTTTATCTTACAAGACTTGAATACTTTAGAGAGAACATAACTTAGCATATTGTTTATTAATGTATAGCTTCCGATTCTCGTCGTGATTAGTGAAAATTAGGCATATCCGATTTATTCCCAGAATTGGCAAGGTTGAAAGACACCGGGTCCGGTGCCGGGCTAGTTGATTCCGAGTATTAAAGATCATATATAAAGGCCAAAAGAATCGATGATCTATCAGCCTTCAGGTTAACTACCTACCTTATAATAATATGATATAAATAACTATACTCTCCCTTATACATAGTCCATTGGGTATTTGACTACAATTAACCAAGACGTTTCAACAACATGCTCCGTAACGTCCCGGTCTGGCCCTCGGGGCATGTCTCCATCATCTCCTCTCGAAACCCCGGTTCGTCACGAGCTCTGCTTCAAAATCGCCGTTATTTGAGCTCCAACTCTAGATACGACTCGACTCTAAGTAATCTCAAGATTGGTAGCCGTACACGGGTTATATTTCAAGGATTTACAGGTTTGTCTCCGTGGTCTCACAACTCATATCCACTATCCAGTCTACATACACCATACTCATACATATTCCAGGAAAACAAGCCACAGCCAACGCCCGCGAATCCATCGAATGGGGTACCAACATCTTAGGAGGGGTGACCCCCGGCCGTGAGGGCGAGCATCTGGGCCTACCCGTATTTCCTACTGTTCGCAAGGTATGGGCTGTCTATGACGAGATGATATACTGTACGAGAAAGCGGTACAGAGTAAGAAGGGAAATTGACAAATCATCTCTCCCCTAGGCTGTAGAAGCCCTCAGGCCAGACGCGACAGGCATCTACGTAGCCGCACACCAAGCAACCGGCGCGATCGAGGAGGCTATCGAGGCCGAAGTACCACTTATAGTTGCCGTGGCGGAGCATATTCCGCTTCATGATATTCTTCGAGCGAGTAGCCGCACCGGTCCTATGATAGCTACGAGACTTGACTGACCACGGGCATTAGGTTCATTCTATACTGAAAACACAGTCTAAGTGCAGACTTGTCGGCGCGAATTCACCCGGTATCATATCGGCCGTAGGGAAATGTAGAATCGGTTAGTGGTATTCTAGAATCTAGACTGGTGCCGTTGAATAGACCAGCAGCTCATGGCAGCCTTTTATATATAGGATTTCAACCACTCCCCTGCTTTGAGCCGGGTCGGATAGGAATCGTAGCAAGATCAGGAACACTAAGCTATGAAAGTACGTCCGCCGTCCATTTCACGAGCGCGTGATATATTCTAACCCTCTTTCATAGCTGCTGCCTCGACACTGAGATCCGGTCTAGGTCAAAGCATGTGTATAGGCGTCGGCGGAGATATTCTCCCAGGCACAAGCCTAAAGGAAGGCTTACAGGTTCTCGCCGGGGACGAGAACACGGAAGGCATTGCATTAGTAGGAGAGATAGGGGGAGAAGCTGAGATCGAAGCAGCGAATTGGATTAGAGAGTATCGGGCTACAACTAAAAACCCAAAGTGAGTTAACTACTTCTACATCTCAAAGTCCGAGACGCAAGAGCAGTAAAATTGACCAGCATAGACCGATCGCCGCCCTCGTCGCCGGCGTAAACGCAGTTCCGGGACGAATCATGGGCCACGCCGGAGCATTCGCTCTGCCCGGAGAACCATCCGCATTAGAGAAAATCGAGGCTTTGAAAACTGCGGGAACAGCCATCGTCAATCACCCCTCCAGATTTGGACCAGTATTGAAATCCATGCTAGACGGCGTGACACCCACAGGCTCAGGCATCGCTTCTCCGACTACTGGGTCTCAGTGGAGAGGAATACACACTATGGCTCGCCGCCCTACTCCATTCCAACAGGCCACACAATACTCTCCCAGAGGCCAAAAACGAAACATTTACCTCCCTCCAACCACCGCCCTCGACCTTCTTCGCCAACACGGCCTCCTCATCTCCAGCAACCCCTCCGCTTCATCTCAAAAACTCCTCGCAATATCCATCGACCGAACCAACAAAGCCCCCTGCATCATCGCCTCTCCCACCAGCGACCCCTCCCAATCCGCCAAATTCGCCCTCATACCCACCTCCACATCCGCCATACTCCACCACCTCAGCCTCCCCTCCACATACACCCCTTCCCTCGAGTCCCTCCTCACCACTCTAGCCACCATCTTCACCACCCACGAAGCCTTCCTCCTCTCCACCCTCATCACCCCATCTCCCTCCCCCACCTCCACCCTCCCCATAACCTCCGCCCACCTCGGCTTCGACGACGCCGCCTACCACAGCTGCAAGCGGCAATCCACCATCCACTCCCTCCCGCGCGACGACGACGACCCAGCCGGAGTCGAGGCAGCAAAGCACGGCATCGTGTACATCAAGATATCTGGCGATGGCAGCATCGGCACGCTAGTCAACGGCGCCGGGTTGGCGATGAATACCGTCGACGCGCTAGCCGATGCCGGAGGCCGCGCGGCGAATTTCCTGGACACGGGCGGCAAGGCTACGAGCGAGACGGTGAAGAGGAGCTTCGAGGTGATTTTGAGGGATGAGCGGGTTAAGGTTTGTCTTGTCTTTCCCCCTTTCCCCCTCCGTCCCATCTCTAATCTTTGCTTGGATGCTTCTATACTACCCCCCCCCCCGCCCATACGTACGTCCCCTCCTAAACCGAGCTATAAACTAATAGATCGACTAACCCACATTCCGTCTCCGTATCATAGTGCATATTCGTAAACATTTTCGGCGGTCTAACCCGCGGGGACATGATCGCCGAGGGCGTGATCCTAGCCTTCCGAGACCTGCAGATGTCGGTGCCCGTGGTAGTGCGCATCCGTGGGACGAACGAGAAGGAGGGGCAGAGGATTATCGCCGAGAGCGGACTGCCGTTATTTGCTTTTGACGACTTTGATGAAGCAGCCGCAAAGGCTATTGAGTTGGCGAATGAGGGGTTATAATGGCAGAGATGTCTTGTATATATGCTATGTTTTCGCATCATTTGGCATAGATATTAAATATATCATTAAATATGTACATGCAGATTTTGACGCTGGTGTGTAAATACTCTAGTAAGACTTTTATATGTCTTGTCTTATTTTTATAAATCTTTGGCGTACGATCGGTATTCCGTTCGGGTAATCATAGCTTGTGGTTATTATGTTGTTTATACCCGCCTTATAACCCAGAGTCCCTTGAGTATCGATGACCAACCTCGAGGAGGAGAGCTCCGATCATTATTTTGAGATTCGCGCTCTATCGCCGAAGATAGGACGCCTTCGTCCCGAAGAGCAAGTTCCTGTTGCTCCTTGTCTAGTTTTACTTGTTCTAGCTCCCAAACCTTATAAGCTCTAAGGGCCCAGCCTATATTGTTTCAAGTTAGCTAATTAGATACACAATGAGAATATACGAGCGTTACTCTAGAAACTCGATCGTTTTAAAGAGGGTCTACCTTGGCGGTGAGGCTTACCGAATATAAAAGCACCAATATAACAAAACGCGGTGAAGAGCTGGACGTGGAGATAGCCCCCTGGGCCAGACCGTCTGAGGCTCACACCGATAACTTCGGCGAACGTCGCCGGGAGGACTAGCACGAGCCAAGTCATGGATAATGCTACCCAGAAGTTAGTTCATCGTAGCCAGGAGCGTTGACGGAGTTAACGAGTTGAGTAAACGTAATGGTATGATGATTAATACTGGGGATCGTTAGCTTACCTGAAGGTATCAGAGCGATTCCGACAACTTCGGCGCATATAGGGGCGACCGTTGCCCAAATCACGCCGGCAACGCTTCCGGCAAGAAGAGCGAATACGATGCAAGTAGCTAGGCTTTTAGCACCGAATATCCAAAAGAACATGCAGAGGAGACCACAAAATAGCGTAGAAAGGTTAGCGATATTCAGGCGTCCAACCGAGTCGCTTGATAAACCTATTGCAGGTCGTCCAAGTCCTTGAGATACTATGTTCCATAATTAGTATTGCTGGATTTAACCTATAGTCTGGACGAGTAACTTACAGCTGAATAACGCTCCTACCAAAGAAGCTTGGGAAGCCGTTAAGCCAACGGTTTGGCAGTAGTCAACGATGCTGAAGATGAGGATGATGTATCCAAGAATAGAGAGGACCATCCAAGCCTGGAATAAGAGGAATGCTGGCCTCTTGAAGAGCTTCCAGTTAAAAGCCATATGAACCGAACCGATAGCATGGTTACGGTCGCGGATTAGATAGCTAGCGACGGTATTTACTACGAAGCAGATGATAGCTATGATGCGAAAGGCCCAGGCTAAGCCGATATTGGCGATCATAGCATTGGTAGCTAATGAGTAACATAAACCTCCGAAGCCCGACCCCGAAGCGGCGATCGAGTTAGCAAAGGATCGGCGCTTTACAAACCATTGAGGAGGGACAGCAGCAGAGGAGACGAAGCATAGTCCCATTCCAAGGCCAAATGATACGCCTTGGCTCAAAATCAGGTGCCATAGCTCCGAGGCAAATGATGAGCCGATGAAGCCAATCCTATGAAAGTTTAGTACCTGGACCATCTCCGTGTAAATCGGCCGAACCTACGTCTCAAAGATAGCCCCAAGAAATATAGTTAGTCGTGTCCCGCACCGCTTCGAGCCAACCAGAGTGGTCGCTAGCGGAGAAGCCAGGAGAGCTATGCCCCCCGTTAGTTAGAATCTCGGCAACAAGTATAATTCACGTACCGATCGAGATAGATAGGCCGCCTACGAAGGCGTACCCAAGTTGACTTGCCCCAAACGTGCCAGATCTAAGGTAATAAGCAAGGAAAACAGCGAAACTCTGTTCGTAGTCGGAGGTGGTCAGCAAGTTGGGAGTACCTTCTTCGTGGACGTTAAGAGTAGACTTACAGAGTTGAGGCCCCAAGTATGAGCATTGAGTATGAATACACCGAAAATAACAACCCTAGATAAGAGGTGGTAGTTAGTATAGATAGTTCCCCCGTTTGGGCAAATGAAAATTCTCGAGAAACTAACCAGCCATAACCACCCTCCTTGAATTCTTCTTCCGGTTGAGGATTCTGAGCTTCAGGGTTCGTTTTGACCGAGTCATTACTATCCTGGCTGTTGTCAGGGTCCTTGTCGGGTATAGCCATAGTAATGGTCGTTATAAGAAACTGTGGATTATTATATGATTCTTATTGTTAATACGAAAAAAAAGGCATATTTTTATGCCCAGTCAGGTATTGTCAAAACTTCGATGGAGGTTCATACCCAGAGTATATTGTGTCTTTCGAAATGTCTGCTTTTTGATAGCCTGCATTATGTAAGAGTTGTTCGGGAATAACCAAAATCGGGAATAACCAAATCTTAGCATAACAGTTTTGATAGAGTTAGTCATGTTTGCTGAGCCGTACTCGATCTAACAGCTAGTCCGGTGCCGACCCCGGTCCGACTCCCGAGTTATCCGCCCCACGGGGTTCAGATCGCGGTTAGCGAAGGCAGTTGACATCTTCTACTTCTGTGTAACTATCGCCTCCGCATCCGGCAAGACATATTCACCTATTTTACCTAACTATTACACTCATAAGCATCATCATCAGATAAGAGTAAATAGGGCTATATTAGACACTATCACCAATAATCGTAATTGTACGTTACTAATCGGAGGGAAGGAAACCTAAGCAGAGCTCAAGTCTCTGCTTACCCTGCGGATGGCCGATATCGAACGTTAGCCGTACTCGAGAACAAACACTCGTACAAATAATCGATTCGAGGACCATTGTTTCGTCCATGAAGCTCGTTCGTCTACCCACGAATCTGGAGGATATATGCCATAATACCACGTTAAATGTCGGTGTTTGATGATCTCGATATAGTTAGATAACTTTTGTCTTTAAGAACTACAGAACGAACGCAAGGATAGCATTCGAGTATACTATTAGATAGCATCCATTCTGCAAGACCGACGCCTGATAAAAGAGCCGTAATCTATAGCACGTGGTAAATGACATCTGCATGCATCGAATACCAACAGTGGAAACGTATGTGAACCCGCCGAAGTGGATTATGAATATGACGGAGACTGCACTTGGTAGGCTGGGTATAACGGTAAAATCGAGGCGAACCAGCAAAACAGCACGTGAGGTTGCTCGGGCAGTAGTCAGGGCCAGATGTTTTTAAATGGGCGCCGATGAATTAGGATTGGTTCTTCCGAGTCGCCTTTTACTGCGCAGTTCCTGCCAATGTCTTAGATAGGCATGGTGGTTTGACAAGGGGCGGAATTGCAAAGTGGGAGAAGTGATTTTGGAATGGTTGAGGTGGACCCTGATCGAAGATTCCAGGCAAATTCCAGGGCTTCCCTGCATCTTGGGTAACTAACGGGTATCTAATAGGGCATCTAATAGGGCATCTACTACTAGTCCATCTACCTATGTAATTCCCTACCAGGTACTACAATACTTGGGCTAGGAGGGCAGTTGCCTACTACACACATGTATTGTATGTAGTAAGAGCAAGGGCAGATCTGACTGAACTGGCTGAATTAACCTTTTTGATCCTTGGCAGCTTCCGGGCTTTAATAAGCCTTTTTTTGCCTCTTGGGCAGCGTCGCCAACTGTCGGAGTGGGGAACCTTGTAAGAATAACAGACTCCAACTGCCAGTTGTCTTACCCCGAGGTAGGTACGCTGAAAAAGCTACCCGCCCAAAGCAGCCCCGTCTCTCTGTAGGTAGGTAGTTCCCAAATTCCCAGGTAGGTAGCCTAGGCGGTATCGCAACGCCCTACTAAAGCTGCAGCGGCTGCCCCGGCAACGCTTGGACGGTAGTACCAGCAAAACATTGGACCAGCATGAACCGCCAAAATCTCCCATTCCTCACTTTACCCAGCCAGGCCAGCCCGACCGAATAAAGGAACTTGGGTGGACACTTCATCATGCGTTATGATTTTCCGTGAAACATTATTTCTTGACCTGTCAACCTGTCAACCCATAAATAATAAATACTCTTCTTCTTCCCCTGCCCCTAGAAACATTTCGGTGGTTGAAAAGAAGCTGTTCTAGTAAACAGAATTACTAAAAAAGAAAAAAGAAAAAAGAAAAAAAGAAAACCAACCATTGCACTAGAAAAAGAAGCTATTAGTCACATTTTCTCAACTCGCACCCCGCCGAAACTCACAACAACTCCATTGTCAACAAACCACCGACGGGATTGCTCACGATAACAAATATTGCAAAATATCGTCATAGAAAATATTAATCTACCTTCGCAGCGATGTTGCGAGGCAGGTCGAAGGAAAGATCTACCAACAGAAGAGTTACACCGCCCTCGCCAACATATATGAACAATGAACAATTCGGTTCGTAAACTTCTAAGAAAACATGTGATATATATATACCTATATATAAAGTATAGCACTAATATCGAACACACGGTTATAGCTGCGTATCTAGCAAGTCTCCGAGATAATCGTGTGAGTCGTCCGGGTGGTGCACGGCCCCTTCCTCCCTCGTCAAAGCCACCGCACCGGGATTCAACAGAGCGACTCGCCACCGGCCGCCCGTCCCCCGCAGCCCCGTCCGTCTTATCTGAAGCCCCCAGCAGTAATCAAAGACCGCTGTCCGAATTGCCAAGACCGCGCGGTAGTCGCCCAGGTTTCTCACCGAGCGTAGTCTCTCGTTATTCCACCATATCTTCCCTCGGAAGAGATTATTATCCAGAAAACCCCACTGTTCCGCCTGTGAAGCCGGGTGATGTCATTCCCAGTGCGACGTACATAGAGCGCGGGCAGCGATGGATGGAAAAGGAAGAGGCTGTCTCACTTCGCGAGGCAATGGACGCTATGGACGCCATGAATGTGAAGGACGAAGACAAGGACAAGCAAGGAAATAGTGAGCAACAACCGGACGACGACGAAACTCGACTCTACAATGCGGCTCTCGACGAGGCAGCGGAATTGGTCTGGCAGCATCAACACGGGGTAAAACCACCTGAGCCTGGCGCTCCTTACCGGTATAAGTCTCACTTGCGAAAAGACAGCTACGCCCATGCTCGTGCCGCTAGTGCCGGACGGTATGGTAAAGAGATCAGTCCAACCGGGCTCGCAAGGGACTCTGTTCGGTCATTGTCGGGTAGTTCGTCGGGTAGCGACAGGGCACACTCGCCGGTGAGCGGACGCACAAGCGCGGACCAACAACGTACCTATTCTATCGGATCAACCAAGTCAAAATCGAAATCCTATGGCAATATGGGTGGCAGTACGGCACGTTCGAGTTCTGGTGGCCGACGTCTCAGCAGTTTGAAGCGCAACATAAGCGGGGAGATTGAGAAACCCTTTTCAGGCGATCAAATTTGGGAAGAGCCCGAGACAATTACGCCCGAACGAACTCCAAAACGGGCCCAATCGCCAGAGAAGTCAGAGCCTCTAACACTTAAGGCAAGGGGTATTCCCAATAGGGTTCAATTCGCGCCGGCTTCGGTTGAGGATGACCCCGACGACAACCCTTCGCCATCGCCCACCAAGTTGTCAAGATATGAAATCCACAGGAATCCCCCAACACAATCCCGCAACCCGGCCTACACCACAAACACTCCGTTACAATCGCCACAGAAGCCTCAAGAAATTCCGACGAAGAATGGGATGGAGATTCGCAGTGATGATATTAGATTGGCAACGAGCATGCGGCTTAGGGACCGCAGCGCGAAACTCCCTACGCCCTCGGCAGTCAGCGACAGCCCGGGGCGTCCAATCGTAAGCTTTGACAGAAACTGGAAGCCCCCAGAGGAAGAGGCGACTGATTCAAAATTAGAAGAGTCCAAGCCCAGCAGCCACCGATCTTTCGGGGTCGTCGGTAAAGAGCGTCCGGGCCAGAATCCGCAGCCGCCTGTCCCTACTATATCAGTTATGCCGGATAGCGAAGTTTCGAAGCCGTCGTCTCCGTCGCGGCCTTCCCGCGCGCCGGCCGTCCCCAGTATCCAGATAGATGGGATGGACGATGGTCCACAGGTGCCGTCAATCTCCGTTTCAGGTGACGGCCCGGCTGTTCCCACTATTGTACTACCTGGTGATGACGATGACAATAACCACAAGACCCCCAGTGCGCCCAGCATAATTACCCCCGAAAGCAGTAGAAAGCTTCCCGCTAGACCCTTACCGGACCCTAAAGCACTCAACAACGTACAAGATCGGCGCCGAAGCCATTGGTCCCCAGCACCAGGAGTGACGGGTCGTCGCGCGACAGCGATTTGTCACGAGTGTGGACTCCCTATCGAAGGCCGCTTCGTAGCTTTAGCTGGAGCCTCGGAACGATTCCACCCTCAGTGCTTCCGATGCTACTGCTGTGGCACAGCCCTCGAGGCATTGGAAATTAGTCCCGAGCCGGATAACTTCCGAAACGAGCGTCTCGACCGGATCCGACGCAGGGCCGCAGGAGAGATTCTAGACGAAGAACCTGGGAAGACGATGGCGGAGGACGGGGACTCACGACTACGTTTTTACTGCCATCTGGACTGGCACGAACTTTTTGCGCCGCGCTGCAAACACTGCAAGACACCTATTCTGGGCGAGCACGTGGTAGCCCTAGGCGCGCACTGGCACTACGGGCACTTCTTCTGCGCCGAGTGCGGTGACCCATTCGAGCAAGGGGCCACGCACATCGAGAAGGACGGATACGCATGGTGCATTAATTGTCAAACCAAGCGCACCGAGCGCCGGGCTCCCAAATGCCGCGGCTGCCGACGTGCCGTCATCGGCTCTTATGTTCGTGCCCTAGGAGGCGAATGGCACGACGAGTGTTTCCGATGCGCGTCTTGCGCGGGCGGTTTCGACGACGGCCAAATCTTCCCCATGCCCGAACGAGGAGAGGGCGTCGTGCTGTGCACGAGGTGTCGCGCTGCGGAACTCAAGATGTGATGATGCGACAACGACTTTTACGAACGAACGATACGACCTCTGATTGATTGTTAAGATAGATATTTTTTTTATAAGCATGCATGCTCGACGGAACGAAATAAGGCAAGGGCATTGAGTTTGCGACGGCGAAGATTTTGTGATTTCCTTTGCGATGGAGTAATGGGAGGTTTGATTTCGTGCCTCTTGTACTCGGGATATCTTCCTCTTGTTTTCTACCCTTCCCCTCTTGGTGTACTGAGAGTTGAGGAGAGTAGGCAGGTAGGCAGGGAGAGTCCAGAGTAAAAAGATGGTTGGTGGGTGCTGTTTGTCATTGCTTTGTTCCTGCTTTCTGAGCCCTTTATACGGTTGTGCATTGCGTTTTGACCTGCTCACCTTACAGTAATATTTGATTATTCATACATCCCATCCATCCATCCCAAGGCGTATACGCGAGAACTCGAGTTTGATATTGGTTCCAGGTTCGGTTTTTGATATTTAATAAGGAGGGAGGAAAGGAGGAAATTGCTTTGCTTTGCTTTGCTTCGTCGGTGGTGGTAATTGAAGGCGGCGTTTGTTTTTTAATATCGGAGTCGAGAGCAATAGCAGCAATAGCAATACGCAATTCGGAAATACAAAAGGGCTTGCTTGGTTTCTCTCTTCATCGTGTTAAGAATAATATTATGTGACTTAATGTAATAAGCCGCGAATGGTGTAGTTTCTAAATTCTAAACTTTTATCTCTTTCTAGTCTTTTGGATATCTTCTAACCTAGATCATCTAAACAGATGACGGCCCCTTTTGCCTTGGCGACTCTAGGCATCTCGTTGGGGCCCTCAAAGCTCTCCAAGATGACGTTGACATGATGCGTAATATATGTAGCGCTTTTCCCGCTCACCAAAAGCAACGTAGAAATCTTCAGTTGGAGTTAAGAGATAACTAAGGCCGAAAAACAGTAGGTTTATTCCCTCCAATGCATAGGGCTGCTTGGAGTCTGGTTAAATCATAGATAAGACAGCGAAAAGTAAGCAAAAAAACATGATAAATAACTCCGAAGATGGGATAGTCAGAGCTATAGATGGAAAATATTGGAAGAACAAACGCGGCTTTAATCCGAGATCAGCCGCCACCTCGATTGATAGAAGAAAGTACCTTTGGAAGACTTGTAACGCAAGAATCTACATGATAGATGCTCTCCAACTCAGGGCAGAGAGGAAGGGTGAGTAACCGAGGACACGCAAAGAACCCCCGAGGGCGAGATATCTCATTCATAACCCGTCCCTGTTGTTTTCTACTGTCACCTGACTTAAATCGGGGATGTGGTGAACCCTTTTTGAATCCTCACGTCCCAAATCCCGTATTCCCATCTAGATATCATGTCAATGGCCGGAGCAACCCACCAATCAGCATGGGATTGGTCATATTAGCGGCGAGACGCGCCTCCTACTTGTTCCTGGTGCACTTCCAAGGTGTCACCGTCCGCCATTTCCAGCTACCGAGATAGTTAGCTTACGTAAGGCCAAATGATGCGTGAAGAATAGAATCCTAGGATAGTAGCGATAACGCGTCGAGGCGGATAGAAACGTATCGTGGTAGACTTAGAGAATGCCATGAAGGCGCAAGAGCCAACTTACCGAATCGGGTGTATCGCTCTTCTGAACTCGCTGGCCCTCGAATAGGAAACGCACGGAATCGACGTTCTTGCCTTGACGCTCGCAGAAGGCCGTCATGAGCTTTTCTAGCTTGGTGGAACGCTTGATCTTGAAGAAGACTTCGTTGTTATTGTCGGTCACCTTGATGTTGAGGTGCTCGCTGCCGCCGGCAGGTGCATCCTGTCGCTCTGCAGCCGGGCTTCCGCTTTCGTTCTCTCCGGACATCGCGGACGGGGTGTGTGAATACGTTAATCTGAGGACGGTTTGAGTCTAGTACGTCGTCCTTTCGGGAGACGGTGAAGTTTCTAGCTCTTCTTATAGTTAGCGGAGAGTAGTGGAGAGTAGTAGAAAGTTTGCGTTCTGACTCCTAGGGAGGATGATTCAGGAGTTGTCGGTTTCACGCGCGTCGGAAAAAAGTGAGACTCACGAGCAGCGTAGACGGATGCACTAATCGCTCGAGAAGGAAAAACTATGGCGGTGGAGAAAACCGAGTGTGTAGAGGCTTACTGCGCTCAACGCGATTAATACGTAAAAATTTTATGTAGTGGGGGGAGAGAGGAAAAGGATTGAAAAAATGGCGAGTGGCCAAAAGAAGAGAAGTGAAGTTTGAGAAGTATGCGATTGCGGTGGTGAAGTTTGGAATCAACGCGAAGGCTACGTGAGGCGCCTTCCCAGCAAGGCCCCCAGGTGGAAACAAGGACCATACACCCACGCTAGATGCGGGGCACTTGCTTCAGGCGTATACTGGCAAGGACGTACCTTTCTGCAGGTCATACTTCCATTCCTTATGGTACGTGTCTGGGCCTTTTCCGTGGGTACCTGGACCGCACAGCCTTTTGCTTTCAGGCTAGGCTCACCTGAAGATACCTGGGACAACCTATCACCCAGGTAAGTATTGTACAGGCGGTAGGTACAATACAATGGATTAATGGATACTGTCTCTGGAAGAGGGAGGGTCTAACTCCATGGATGCAAACTCATTCTTTTAGCTACACGGATCTAAAATACCCCTCACAGTGCCACTCACACCTCCTTGACGTTAGGTTCATTAGCCTTTTTTTTCACGTTATATCAACTATCCAAGTAAACCTTTCCAATACACGCCCTAAACGCCTTATATTATTACCAGCGTCTTATCGTGAGAAGGCTATGGGATCCCTACGTATGTGCTTACATATGTAGTTAGTAGGCAGATTTTGACGTTGCTCATTCTGATTCGGAGACCTGACAACCTATGCATCTTTTTAAGAATTCCTGGTTCATTGGAGACATGGTCTTTATCTCCGATTCGTCGAAAGCGAACCCGTCGCTTTTGACGAGGTGAGACATGCAGATAGATTTGATAAGTCAATACCTGGGATTTTAGCCTACGCACTCCGGCGCATCCTATACGAGAATCGTGCACATACCTACTTGGATATGCTCTGCTGGTAAAATTAAGAGTAGATGTTGGCAGGTCTAGCCAAAGCATAGAATGCATAATTTGACGAGTATATATCACAATATACAGGTACCTACTAGGTACTGCTGTTTTTATCAGATCTATAAAACGAACTGAATATGCCATTCTTTTAACATCTTAACGAAATATTCGCCAATGGTTGGTTTGCTAGTTGAGCAATTTGACTCTAGTCTCTAGATGCGTCGTAACCTAGCTACATCTAGGGTGGCTATAATATGGTGATATATCTTCTTTCCCCAATAGAGGTCGGTATAGTATGTATGTAAGACTAGTCGATAGGCAAGAATACAGAGAACAACCCTGGTTTTATTCATTTCTTCAATTTACCACGTCTAATTATCTGACCTAACGTACAGATCCGTACCTAGGAGGAATTATACCGTATGGCATCTGAATAAATACCCAGAATGGAATACAAATGCCCGACTTACAGAATTCCGTGACTACCAAAACCGATCATTATTTATGATGTGAGGGCAAGTTTTGAGGATCTTCTCTAAGCTTTATAATAGACCCGATCAGGTTAGCTTTAACAGTCTACGTCATATTTGATCAATCGGTGGCATGTAGGTATCTAGGTACCTGTTGATCTTACGGTCCAACTCCAAGATAAAAGTGGTAAATACCAAGCAGCCGGAGTCGCATAGTTCGGTTCTCTCGATAATGTTATGTTTAATAAGTCTATCTAATTCTTATTTTTCAATATCAATACTACCGCTTCTCCACACAGCCCTATCAAAGCCGCTCAGTGTTTCATAGACTAAAAGATATGGTATGTCGCATCGATGTGGTGATGTGAATATCTCCGATTAACTAATAATTCCATAGGGGCTAAAAGAAGATCTCGAGTCGAAACCTCCTTGTCATCCTCGCGCTGTGAGTGTTCTAGAATTAGAAACTTCCATATATATACCTAAGATATCATATAGAAGTCAGGTCGGTTAGGCCTCTAACATGTGCGTAACTAACATTCACCACTCCAGTGTGCTATTCAAGGTATGGAAGTTTGGACCGCTTGGGTTGCCCCTCGATTTTAACGTCGATTCTAGACTGTCTCGGGAAGAACGGCTACAGCGAAGCAAAATGCTCTCGCTATATCGATGCCTTGTACGAATGCTGCGACGCTTTCTATAAAAAACATGGTGACGCTGCAACAAGTGCTAGTTGCCCAAAAGCAAGCCTTTTACGTTTAAAGATGAAGCAACGACAGGAGGAACACAGCAAATAGAGGGTAGATCTTATATAGACGCGTGTATCATTATCTGGGCGAACGAGCCAATCTAGAATCACATTTCGTAAAACATTCCGTCGCTGCAATAATCAAGCACTACGTACCGGTACGGAGACGAGTGTGGTATGTTCTACATCTCCTTCTATGCGTCAACCCAAATAAAGAAGTTAGGCAACATTTACGGAGAGTAGAAATCGTTCTAGGCGATCATTGAGCGCGCAAGAGATCCGCATGGGACCTGGACAAGCATTGAAGGAAATAATGGCTTGTCCCGAGACTCTAATATGAATGCCGATGACATTGATGAAGAGAAAGGAAAAAAATTGAATAAAATTTTTGGCAGAGAAATTCTTTTGTACTCCCCTTGAGGCCACTAAGGCTAATCGAATGAGGCTAGTGCGTTTTCTTTTTGAAGGGCTGCTATTGGCTAGTCTCTTCAAGGTTCCATCCAATCAACCCGATCTGCTAACCTGCCAACCTTATCATCCTATCACTGTTCAATCACCTTTAAGGTACCTACTGATGGTACTTACCTACCTAGGTCAACTGCTACCGACACGCATAAGGATTTGAGTCGCGTTGATTCTTTTTAGTTTGAGAGCTTGACAAGCTCCATTCCTGACGACACATCAAAGTAATCAATCGCACGCATTTACCCATTGTTTGAAGAACACCAACAACTACCCCAAAAAAATTTCGCCTTCTTTACCTTCATAATCAATAAATTCGCGATCGTTCTTCTTCTTTTTATTGTAACCGTAGGCAATTCGGAGGATGCTGGCTTGCAACCAGCTCCTCGCCTAAAGATTATTACTTTCTCCTTCAACCACTTCATCGCCTTCTTCCTATCTACAAGATGCTGGCACAAAGACCCCAGCATTCCTTCGGCCTCCATTTTGGGGGGCGAACACCGTCGCCAGGCGATAATCAAGGTACAACGCCACTGCTATTATTTAGACTTAACGATTGGTTGGAAACTAATAATGAAATGATAACAGCGTCGCCTACGCCTGACGACTCGGCCCGGGCCGCCGAAGAATTCGCCAGAGATGCTGAGGAGTTTGCTAAAGGCCTCGACTCTCTCTCTATAGTGCAGAAGTCTAACGCCGAAAAACGAAATGACATATTCGGACTCGTCGATACTTACTACCAGTATGCGGCTGGCAAGGTTTACGAGTTGCGCCAATCGCAAGGATATTTATCTATGACCGATCCCCGCCATTCATACGAAACCACTAGCCAGGACTCTATGGACCTCGATGACGGAGACGACTTGGAAAGATCGCCAGCCATGTCCGAAAAGCTTAGGAGCTGGGAATTGGAAGCACAAACATGGGATATGTTGCGTCGCCTTTTACCACTACGATACCCGAACAAGACCACTCCCAAGCCCGTGCGTCACGATGTATCAAGATTTCAATCATGCGCGCAGCTCTGGGAGGAGTTTCTTCAGACAGATTCTACCGCCCAGGAACGCAAGGCGATCCTGGAATGCTTCCAGGCCAGCGCGGACGAATCGCGGGTCGATATAGATGTACTGGTCCGGGACTACCAGCAACGGGCAGAAAGAGGCGATATTATCGCCTATGGATGGCTTCATACGCGGTCCGCACTCAAGATGCAGAAAAACCTGAACGGTTGGTCCGGAGCCTTAGATCCTCATGCTACCGATGTTGTGCAAAAGCTTCGGAATAAATCAAACCCTCTGGTAACTCAGCTCGACCCTGATGTAATAACACGACAGAATCGCAAGCTCCAGCCGCAGGATGAGTATTTTGAGAGGGCGATCTGGCTTGGATGTTACGAATTGCTGCGAAGAGGGAGAAGCATTACCGAAATTCGGGATTGGTGTATTGAAAGGACCGAAGTCTGGAGAGCTGTTAGTATGTCAGCTATGCCCTTGTCAAAGGACGAAGCCGAGAATCAGTTTAGCTGTGATCCTCTCTCCATGCTTCTATGGCGGCGTACCTGTTTTGCCTTAGCAAGACAGGGTGGCACTGACGACTTCGAGCGCGCCGTCTACGGTATTCTTTCCGGCGATATTCCCAGCGTCGAGAAGGTCTGTAAAGATTGGGACGATTTTGTCTACGCTCACTATAACGCTTTGCTACGAACACAATTCGACGCTTACCTTATGAAACGGTCCTTACCAGACGCAACAGCTGCCATTACCCAATCATTCCCTGCTTTCAATGCCGTTCAATTCCATGGCGATGCCACTTCTGTCGGAGAGCGTCTCGTT
Source organism: Daldinia sp. FL1419 (assembly GCA_025201765.1). NCBI lineage: Eukaryota > Fungi > Ascomycota > Sordariomycetes > Xylariales > Hypoxylaceae > Daldinia > Daldinia sp. FL1419. The sequence goes on from MU623390.1 coordinate 198,880, forward strand.
AAGTCGCTAGAGACAAACTCCAAGACTTCCACAGAAGCTAAGACACCCATGAAGATCTTACAAGCGGCTATTATTTCAAACAACATGGACCAGTACACCTATGAGCTAGGACTCGCACTTGGGAAAGCAGCGAATACTGGGGGTACCTCCCTCTTGATACCAAACTTCGGTGCATCTGACAAAGATGTAGACGAAACCAAATTTATACAGCTAAAGGATCGTCACGGCTTACGGCTTTCCGCCCACATATATCTGATCCTATCGAGTCTCGAGGAGCTACAAGGTGGTTCGTACGTGGAGGTTTCCGAACGCCACAAAGCGCGAGAAAACATAGTCGCCGCGTACGTTAGCACTCTACGATTAATAGAATTATCTGATTTGATGCCGTTATACTGTAACCAAATGAAAGGAGACAGAGGTTTCTACACGCTGAGCAGAAACGTCGCCGGCTTGCCTAGCTCAGAGGATCGAGACATAGTCCTGAAACTCATGGAGAAGCTCGGCATGAACACCAAGGAATTTATTCAGTTTCAGTGTCGTTCTCTACTCCAGGAGCACGCCGAACCCGAGGATCACACTCCGGCATTTGGTAAATTTACCGTTTTCTCCAACGACCCGTCTACCCTTAAGTATGGACGACCTCTAAAGCCTGATTTCCTCGGCGAGCCCGAAGAGCTATCTTCCTTGGACGAGCACTTTATCCAATCGTTGGAATGGTTCCTTCTTGTCGAAGATCTCTGGGGAGAGACTTTCCATTACGGCGTTGCCGTTTACAAACGCTTCCTTAGTAAGTAATCCCCTTTACTACGCGCTAGTGACAAGACTCCTAATGTTGATATTATATTAGAGCAATTCAACTTCAACGCGATTCGTTCGTTCTTAGACCGATTTCGGTGCAGTATGGTTTTCAAGAGAAAGGCGCATCTTCCTGAAACCGATGATTCGGACCCGTCGTGGTTCGACGCGTTCCGAACGGACGTTGCGAATGGCAAATTGGAGAGTCCTATTAGCCCCGAAGACATGGCACTCGCGCAAAACTTCTTCGAAATGGAGTGCTTAGTCCGAGCCTTGGACTCGATGGAAACTATTGCTTCAATTGAGCTATTAGCCCAAGAGTAAGTTCTCATAGCCACTGCTGTATTGTCTAGTAATGTGAAGCTGACTCTTAGCTTAGTCCCACAGAGCAACCGAGCCGAGATTTCTGGGCTAGTGCTGGACGTGAAGTTAAGAAAATAAAGGGCTTCATGGAACCACTATTAAACAATTGGCTCTTGGATACCGCCCAAGGTTAGTTATATAAGCGAAGCGAAGACCGAACAATTCTAACTAGAGTAATTAGAAGACGAAGATTTTACGTATCTCCGAGATGCATATCTTCCCGAGGTGATTATAGGATATGTCAGCGTGCTACATTTTGCGGGTACAGCTCTGTCGCGTGACAACCTACTGGAATGCATGGAGCTTGCTTCCCTCATCGCCAAAAAGGATTCGGATGTAGCAGCGGTTATCATGAAAGCCGGACGAATGAAGGAGCTCGTAGAGGGCTTCGCGAATTGCAGCAAAGCATTGGCCATAGCCAGCACCGACAAGAGGGGAGCCGGAGCTATTAGTAGCAAGAGAATAATGCGAGAACACGGATGGACACGAGAACTATGGTCGGTTCAAAAATGAGAATTGGTCTGTAAAAGGGACCGTTACAGGTCTACTACGTGGGGTGGACGGGTATTAATGCTTGTAATGCTTGTAATGCTTCTTTTTCCTTTGCATTTCAAAGTGGCTATGGCTTTGCTGGCGTTGGTTCTTCTCGAGGATAAGACGATGTCTATCAAAAGTGAAGGCGTTGTTTTAGGGGGCATATGAGAACGTCCATAGTTTATGTGCAGCACAATTAGCATTAAACCATCCCAACGGCGTGAGCGATTCTTCGTTGCTTTTCCCGTTTCCTAAGCAGGACTCTAGAACATGAGAGTTAAAATAGTGCTGCTGCAAAAAGGGGGCATGAATATTTCGTAGTTGTTACCTTGGCTGCTTGAGGTAACCCCCCCCCCCTTGTGCCCCCTGTGCCCCCTAACCTAACGCACCTATGAACCTTACCTAAAGCATAGGCGATAAGATAAGCAGGTGACGTTAAGGTTACTTCGTAACTCAACCCACTTCATTAAGTTACTTCACTACTTCACCACTTCATCTAACAGCTCCCCTCCCATAGCTTGACCCGTCCATCACAACCCGTATCTTGTTCGTTTTCAAACACCAAGTTTTCCATTATCGTAGTAGTATCCCCAACACCAAACTACAATACGATCCATCATCATAACCCCCAATAAGAACCAAGAGTCCAACAAGATGTACACCCCAACGCCCCCGCCTCCCATCCCGCCCCCGAAACCGAGCAGCCACGACGCAAGCCGGCTAGGCACGCCCTCGGCGTCGAACCCACCCCGGCACCCGCCGGCGGTGCCGGACGACGCGTTCTCGAGGGCGATGGTAGAGGGGAAAGGGAAGGTGCCAGCGGCGGTGGATGCATCAGGGTTGATACCGGCTTCGGCGACGGTGACTGGGGGGGGTGGCGGAGGGAGGGAGAGGGATGTTATTCCCGATCCGGGGGATCAATGGTTGCCAAAGGTTTTGGAGGATAAGTCGTAAGTATTTTTCTTGGTTTTGCGTATACTGCATTTGATATTCATGTCTACTGTTGAAGTATACATCTACCTATCAACCCATCTAATACACTCCTCAGAAAACAAGACCTCGCGGAAATCCTTTCCAACAGAGATATCCTCAACGCCCTAACAGACGCGCCGTCCACCGCGCACCCATCCCTAACCAGCACCCGAACTGCGCTGCTCTCCGCCCTCGACGACAATATCGCCCTAGCCACACACCTCACCGAACTAGAATCCCACCTGACCCAACAGCGCGCGCAAGCACAAGCCCAGCTCCTCTCGACGCATGCGCTCGAGCGCCAGTGGCGCCAGAAACAAGCCGAGATGGACGCAGCGCTGGCGCCGTTCTCCCCGGCTGCGCTGTACGGGCGGCTAGGACAGAGTCTGGCGGAGCAGGAGGCTGTGTGCCGGGCGCTGGAGGAGAGCTTTTTGGAGGGAGGGGGTGGGAACGGAGGGGTGGAGACGGGGGAGGAGTTGGCAACGGAGAGAGAGACGTTGGAGTGGGTTAGACGGTATCGCGATGCAAAGAAGGTGTTTTATTTGAGGCAGGAGAGAAGGGAGAGATGGAATGAACATCGTGTGGGAGGTTGGCGATGAGGAGACTTACTCTGGGAGATGGGTCTCACGTGCTTCTGCTTCTACCAGAAGAAGGGACTTTATGCAATGAGCCCTTGTGTAAGTCGAGCTAGTTACTCGTGGTACATCCTGCGATACGACGACTAGCATGATTATAGCCTCATTGCACCTCAAACGATACTCACGACGACGACGACGACGACGACGACGATCACATACAGCCTACCCGGTGTTAAACCACATGTTTTCCACCGGATTGGGACAAATAATAATCTACTCTGGCCGTCATATGCGACTCAGAGAGAGGAGAATACAGTTTTGTTTCCCACCGCAGCTTAATCCTCAATTTACTCGTTCTACTCTGCGGCGTGCGCGTAGACGCACGTGCTACGAGAGACTATACTATCCGTGTCCTAGAGCCGAGCTGATACGATGTCCCTTTCTTAAGCGCGGAATCGTGGACGAACCGTTTCGTTGGACTTTGAGGAGAACGGTCCGACTAGAGGCTTAAGGGGTCTGTGGAAAGAGGTGTGGATGAGGCAATGCAGGGCAGGACGAAGCACGGCGGTTGGTAAGATCGTCGTGCGTTTGTATCCCTACAGAGTCCGTCGCAAGAAGTGGCTTAATTCGGTTCACATTCGAAGACACTGCTAGACGCTTCGCGGGTTGTTAATCCTACTATATACTAGCTTGGCGACGGACCTTCTATAATAGGACAATGGCCGCCTACGAGTTCTAAAAAGGCGCAGCGGTCGGTGGATATTGTGATGTTATCAGCGTTTCAGAGCGAGCAAGCAATCCTAATTCTCGATTCTCAATCCTCGATTCTCAATTCTCAATTCTCAATTTTCAATTCCCAGTCCCAATCACGAGAAAGCGAGTCGGAGACGGGACGGACAAGGCAGGGTAGCGTAGGGCGGGCGGACATCACATACATGCCTACATGCCTACATACCTACATACGTGCGTACCTAACTAAGATAGTATGTACAGCAGGGCGGAGCTTGGACGAATCGCAGCTGGCATGGAGGCGCATACGGGTTTGCGATCGATGGCGGAAAGAGGGGAGGGGGGGATCCCTTATTCGGACCGACGCACGTATACGGGTTACAGCATGTGACAACCACAAGCACACGTGCAGACGACGGACTCCGACGTTGTCGTTTTAAGTGTCAGATACTCTACATAGCAAGTCATGGTTATTTACGGGTCGTGGATTATGGATTGGGGGTTTATTGATTGCTAGGCGGTGGACCTGTGGACGTTGGTTTTGGGAAGGATGGATGGTATACATGTGATGGCCCGAGACCGATGGAACGGACGAGGTAATTATTTAACCTAGAGAGTAGGGGTATAGGTACTGGCCCAGAGTATCGGGGAATTCGTAGACCAGTCATCCCAGGTCGTACGTACGTACACAAGTACGCGAGTGCGCAAGTACGCATCGTATCATGTCCAAGGACTAGGTGTCCGACTAGAGAGCTAGCTGCTAGTAGTCGATGTGTTGGTGCAGCGTGAATCCGCCGTCCGTCCCGGGACGTAAGGGGGCGTTAACGTTGCGCGGTAGGCAGTAGGCAGCAAAGCCAAGTTGTACAAGATGCTTGGTATGTATAACGTATGCCATGCCGGACGGCGTTTTGGACTAACCTCGAATCTTTCCTTTTCAGCTATTTTCAACCTTGACTTATTAGTTCTGTGTTATGCTTGTTATACTAGGCAGTTATACTATATCCATCTACGACGACGTCGTGCCGCGTCCTGTCTTATCGAGGTTTGCTCTATACTACCCGCTGCTTTAGGACACTTACTCGGTCTCGACCTTTTTCTCTCTCTTTTTGTTTTTCCCTTTCTCTGCCTTTTTCCTATCTCCATCTCAATTCTCCACTCCAGACCGAATTAACCCCCCCCTCCCAAAGCTCATCCGGTAACCGAATACACATCGTTACGGACTATTCCGACTCCCAAGTCCAAGCCTAAGCTCTACGCTATTTTTTTATCTTCCGCGCAGCATCCCTAATCCATACCATACCATACTATACCCTATCTCCATATCCGCCATGACACGCATCCGCGCGGATGCCGAGTGGCTGGGTAAGGTTCCGGCAGTCTGGCGGTGACAGGGCACGTGGGCCCCTCCCATCCCTATTCCTTACCTTTTCCCTATCCTCTCCTATCCCATCCCTTCCCTTCCCGTTTCCGGTACTCCCGACTCTTTGGTTCTGGCTCCTTGTGCACTCACTCCCCTACCCCTGCCTTGCCCGTTTTGTACTCCTGTTCCCACCCAGGCACGGACAACCAGGCACCTTCTCCTGCATGGAACATGGAACGCGGAACATGGAACATGTATGTATGTACGCCCCCCCGATAGAAGGGCCAATATGTATGGATTTTATTTTCCTAGGGCGGGTTCCGTTCTTTTTAGACTATTGGGTCCTGTTCCTATTCCTACTCCTGACTATTGCCATTATCCCCTTTTACTCGTCCACGCCACCTTTAGTATACTTTACTTGATTTCATATCATTACTCTCGATTCGACCCTATACACCAGACTAGGTTCTCTCTCCCCCCCCCCCTTTCTCGTCTACGCCGTCCCTGTCTGCTGTCTCAAGTGAGCTCCCACATCTATCATAAATGAATTCTCTCTAGTATTAAGTCCAACACATACATCCCCACAATGACCTATCTTCATCTCGCTGAGATATCGCGTAGATATCGGATCCTTCCTTCGCCTATCTCATTTGAGAAGGCTGAATGGGCTTTTGGCTCCCATGTCGGGACTGCGCGGGCTCATTGGCAGCGCGAATAGCTCATCCTCCGTCTCTTTGGTCTGGGTTGTAGGCGGGACAGCAACTGCTTGCCCGCCCCCACCTAGAACGGCGTCGAGGGACGCTACATTTCCCGTGTCCGCGCCTGTTCTCAACGCTATCGCCTCTTTCTTAACTGGCGGAGGCGGGTTGCGCTTTGGGATATACGGGTTGTGTTGGTGAGAGTAGTGAGCAGCACCTGGAGAGAAGGGTAAGTCTTTCTGACACGTGAATAACAATACGTCTATGGATTAGGTAGGTGGAAATCTCGGAACCCCTGGAACCAGTGGCGAGAGGATTGTGGGATAGAAGAAAGGAGGCGGGTGGAGAAGACAGGGGAAAAAAAAGAGGATGCCCACCTGAGTGATTGGCCAAGTCTGACGGCGAAGTCGCCAATTTCAGCCCTTTCAGCTTCTCGCCTAACCGGCCACCTATCGGGGAACGCGGGCTTTGTGGAGGTACCTGAGATGCGGAGTCGTTATCCGCAGCGTCGAGCATGGCATCAGGAAGGCGTAGATCATCCAGTCCGAAATGGTCAATGATCCAGAGGCGCTCTTGGATAGCCATTTCAAGGCCCACGCTCTCGCTGTTGTCTCGAAGCTCCTCGCGGATCTCATCGTGCAGCTGTCCAGCTCGCAGTCGCGCCCATATCGTGTGTAAAACACCCCGGCGACCTGCATCACGGGACCCAATCCCGAGTCCCGGCGCGAATATTGCCGGCATCGCCTTGGCTGTTAGTGCTCGGCCCGAGCTAGCGTGAGAGATGGTAACTGCGGGAGGTACTACTGCATCCGAAGGTAGTAGAAAGTAAACACGTTGCCGTCGCTGTCCTTCCTTTTCGATACTCTCTTCGTCATCTTCTACTTTCTCGGCGACCGGAAACGTCGTCGTCTTAGTTTCCCACGTGACTACCCAACCGTCCTCCCCGGATGGTGTCGGATCCCATTCCACCATCAGGATTTTGGACCCGTCGTTTCCGCGGCCAGCCTCGAACTCAAATCGGGCGAAGGCGTTGGGGGAGGCGGGCGATACCGGCGAGTCTACTACACATGGTTCCGAGGAGGCCTGGCCGGAGGCAAAGGATGACGGGGTAGCTGGATCGGATATCCGGAGAGGACCGATCCCGGACAAGGTCGGCTGAGTCGGCGTAGGATCCATGGCCATTTGTATGATTATATGTGCGCGAGCCCGGTAGCCCGCTTAATGTGAGAACGAATGTGAGGTTACCTCCCGAGGCGTGTAAGTAAGGTAGAGGACCGCCGCTAGAAGCGCATCGAAAGCCAATGGGGATGGCTGAATAGACAGTCTCGAGAAAGGGGGGGAAGGAAAGGAGCGCGCGTCTGGCGCAAGAGGATGGACGACGGGCCAATGTTCCCTGAACACGCGCCGTACACACGCACAAGAACTTACTCGCGTAGCCGCGCTGCGGGGGAATAATCTGTCAAGTTGTCTCGGGAATATTGTCTAGCAGCGGATGAATCTACTGGGTAATATCAAACGGTAGCGACAGGGCCAGTAAGGTAATGTAGGCCCCCTTCTCGGCTACTGCCCGCTACTCCTCATGCAACGTAGACATCGGCAGTTGAAAAGGCGACGACAGAGAAGAGGGAGGACAGATCAGTTTTCAAGTCGCAAGTCGCAAGTCGCAAATCGCAAGCGAAGACGAAGCGAAAGCTGTGCTTATTATGCCTTAAGGCTTCGACACAGCGTGGGGCTAACAATAAGGGTAGGGTATGGGGGTAAAAGGGTGGTTGAAAGACGAAAAAGGGCCACCTAGGTGTGCAAAATTAGAGCCTTGGACAAGTAACAAAATGGTAAAAGTTCCCCCCTTGGCTCTCCTGAACACGACTACTAGGGCTACCAAACGTAGGCAAACTTTGTATGTACCTTAGCCTCACTCGTGTAGTTTGAAATGAGGCTACTATACGTATGCGGGCGGGTAGGAACCTAGAATGTGAGGAATAGTAGGCGGGGAGAGGAACGAGATAGAAAGAGAGAGATCGAATGGTCCTTTTTCCCCCAAGTGACGACTCTCGTGGCAGAAAAGGGAATGCTCGACGTCTTGGCGGAGATGATGTACGGTACGAGAAAGGGACTCGTAGGGTGAGCGAGGCTCGTTATGTCGAACGCTGTCTTTGGCAGTCATTTTGGTCAATCTTGGAATGGCATCCATGTCACTTACAAGTACCTATAGTAAGGGGACCGGGAACGCCATACCACGGAGTGAAAGCGATCCAGTGAATAGAAAGTCGTGCCAATCCACGCATACATGTGGCTTTCTAAAAATAGATGTCACCCACGCAGTCAACCCGTTGGTTCGGGGCTAGTCGGTCGTTGATCTCGGTTGCGTACTAAGGAGAAATCGGAAATTGGGGAATAGCTTTTTAGGTGAGACTCGCCAGTGTGTCTGTGTGTCTGTGTGTCTTTAATGTCCTAATGAGGGCTAATGAGCAACGCTGACGAGCATGGGGGGGGGGGATGGGCCGCTGTTTACTCTGTAAGCGTGTGCCCATAACCATTCCTTTCGACAAACCAACTTCCTGATCTGTTCATCACGTCGAGCTGGGATCCAGAATCCATCCTTGGAATCCCAGTAGCCTGGCTCATCGTGCTTCTCGTGCTTCTCGTACTTCTCGTAGAAAAAAATAAATAAAAATAAAAATAACCCCCCCCCCTCTCTCTCTCTCTCTCTCTAAAGAGAAGCCTCATCTAGAATCATTCTAGATGCTCATACGCGCACACGCGTCCCTGTGCTCGGGAATGTAGGGTTTCGGGCTAGATCAACTCCGAATCGGCAAGTCGGTCGAGCTTCTTGATAGGGCTGATTTCCAACCCCCTTTTCCTTCTTACATGGCTTTGCTTATTGGTGGTCTTTTCTACACAAATGTGATTCACTGAGATTTATGCGGTTGGGGGATACAGTTGCTTTAAGGGACAGAGACGGGCCGCCATTAGTGGCAGGAAGAGATACAAGAGCAATTTGTCGCCGACGATTAGAATGAGAAAGCGAAGCTAGAAACGACTGCCGCTTTACACCATACCCTCAGGGAATGATACGAGCTGTAGGCTAGCCCGCGTCATGGGTACTATCTTCTGTCGTGTGCCCATTATTTCTCATAAGTATTGGCTCGCTTGGTTTCATCTTAAATATCAAAGTAAAATCAGGCATAAGCTCGTCGCTAGAGTGTTCGTCGCCGTGCCTCAGCTGGCGAAACAAGTAAATGAAACGCATGATAGAACATGTCCACATGAGCAGCAATGCCACACCGAAATAAACCAAATCTTGTCCCAATAGTAGCAGACGAGGAGTTACCTTCTAAAGGACAAGCCTAGATTGAGGGTATTGCGATAGAGAATAGAGCCGCTTCGTTGCACGGGTTGATCTTCCGAGACCGAGCCTAGGAGAAGTCTTCTATGAGAAGTAACTAGACAAAAGACTACGGGGGGTATTGTATGACAACTAGTTAGAATAACTTAAGGCTAACTAACAGTTTACTGGGCAGATAGTTTACCAACGACCGTCTTGTTTCACCAACCTCGTGTTTTGCGCCTACATCTTGGAGTTTAGTGTTGATCGTCAGGGTATAGCAGATATAGCTAAGATATTAAAGCGTGCTGGATGCTTGGAGTCTTGGAGTCTTGGAGCCTTGGAGCATCGGAAGTGGCCCCAATGACGTTTCCCCAGGCCATATTCGTAGTATTCGGTAGCTCGCTACGTGCGATCGCCCTAGATTTAACCCAAGACGTATGCCTCCCGGGCTATGACATCTCATTGGAAACACCTACTGGAATGAGACCCATTTTGACTAGTCAAGCCATTGCAGTAGAGGCATCATCGTGAGGAAGGTCGAGACGGCGAGAAATTGTCAAGTATTGGTCATTTTGAAGAAGACCTCAACAAGTAAGTGTCAATGTGATAAATACGATGCGAGCGCCATACAATTGACGAGTAGACTATCAACTTGCGCCACAGAATGAGTAGGTCCGGTCTGAATCATGGGTAGTAGCAGTGTTTCATTCTTTCGATTTCAATATTCGCTTTCACGAAGACCACGTTGCACCCGCGCAGGACGGTGGCGCTATAAGACCCCTACAACTGGCGCGACTCTCATTTCTGCTGCGGGCAGCCAGGTGAATTCTGACCGCGTCTACTTGGGTCCAGGAAATTATCCACAACGACGTCGCACTCGTAAGTACGTGCATGAGTCAGGCTGGCTCGAATACGCCGACATGAACAGTCTCTCGTGCGATATTACTACGGTGGCCATGTAGACACATGGTCTTCTCTGGCCTTAAGTTTCAAAGAGAGCAGGCTGAGAGGCCGTGTATGGTAGACGTGTAAAGAAAGGTGTATTCCGTCTTGAATAGAGTTGAGACTGAAGATGAAAAAAAAGGACCGCTAGCCAGTGAGGGTGAAATTACGTCGAGCACTGAGAGGGTTAGAAAAGGCCGTAGTAAGGCCGCCCGGTCCACATGGGCGGGCAGTCCCTTTTCCTTTCCAACAAGCACGACGGACCCGGCGGCTCTATCGCGGGGAATTCCCAAGCCCTTGTTTCTAACGGGTCACGGTCATATCTTGTAGGAAGGTGTCCTTCCTAACAGCCTTAGTAGTATAATACATAGTAGGTAATGATACGATACGATCAACGCCCTTGGCGCATCGTGTTACCTTTGAATCAGAAATATCAAATGTCACCGCTCACCCATCCTTCCCATCTTCACATTCAACTTGTAGATCTGTGAACGAAGCCTGAGAGGTGAAGAGACAATGTACCTAACCTAACTCCCGGATAAAATACTTCCATGCTGACAGGCACCACATTTGGGAACGCTGTGGGAATTAATTATGCCGAGACGCATGTAATAATGGAATATGTAGGCTTCTGTAGGCTTTCGTATGCATAGCCATTGTATCATGATGCAGGGCCCCTTTGGTTCTCGATTTTCATCAATGAAACTTGACGGCTTAGAATGGTCATGTGCAATGTCTCGCAGAAGCAGAGATTGAAAAAGGGGTCTCGATCCCATTGGGAAAAAAGGGTGGTGTCTCTGTCTAGGTGGCAGGTTACACTGCGAGACCGAAATGAGAAAAGCAACCCCAGAAGTGCCGAAATCGAATGCAGATCTTTCCCAAATGGTAATTGCATCACTCGTGCTGGTGAATCGTGAATCGTGAATCGTAAATCGTGATGAAAGGCCTCACTCTCCCTAGTAAATTGGCTCAACACGGGCCACTAAGCATCACGTTCGAAGCCACCGGCTGCGCGAGATCGAGTATAATCTTCTGTTGTTTGCTCCCCGAGGCTTTGCGTTTGACTCTCGGTCTATAAGCAGGGGATATTAGGTTTAGATATTTGGGTCGGATCCCGCATATGCCAAGTGTTGTCACGACCGTGCTCACGATGAATGAGGGAGGCCAAAGTATCGTAACCGAGTTTACAAGCATCTTCGACGACATCGAGCAGATAAAGTCGGTGCTACTCTCGGCACTGACCACGACAAGTATTATAATTTCATGAAACTATGAACGGAAGCCCACGAGGCTCCGCGAGGTACAATCGTGGAGCAATCGTGGAGCTGCAAGCTATAACCGAGCTGGAAATAGGCTAAATGGGAAAAGCTTGGTTGCGATGCTGTCCCAGCTTCCTGCCAACCCCATAAACCCCATAAACAGATCCGGCCAGAAACGCAATGGAGGGGCCCTAACGTGGGACTATATGTCGACGGTGATATGTCTAACGAAAGACGATAGATAACACGTAGATAAAGCTAGCAAGGGAAAAGAGAGCTAGGTGAGATATCACCAAAGCTGGATTTCGATAAAAAGGCCGAAGGGGGGGAAGCTAGCTAGGATTTAGTAGAAAAGTAATTATTTGCGGACGGCCGATATATCTACGATATGTTCACGGCCCGATAGGTAGTGACTCCGAGAGAGACCGGTTACTGGTAAGTCCAGGAGGTCTAAGAAAGGTCCAGGCTCACCATATCGAATGCGGTGCGAGTCGGGTGCTGAGGAGAGATGGGAGATGATAGATGATACAATATCAATACCAATACCAATACCGTACGAGGGAGGATATCGGTCATGGCCGTACGATGGAACACTCACGGAATCTGTCTGACTTCTATTTAGGACTAGGATACGGTAATAACCTTTTCCGGGTTCAGGTACGGTTGAATCGGTATTGGATAGTATTAGCAATAAAATAAGCTGATGCCGGGGCTTTAAAATGTTTTAACTAATAATAATAACTACCTCAAAGATTGCTTGAGGTATTCCGTTTTGATTAAGATAGGCCCTAAGCTGAGAATGAATGGCTCTGATGAAGCTATCGTAGTGTTTTGCATCTATGTATAAGATTACATTACCCTAGGTAGCGTGCAAAAAACCAAAAAACCAAAAAAAAAACCCCCGGCGAGCGATCCGAACAATTGCGTAGTGATAAGAACATCAGGGTGAAGTGCGGATCGTGGGAATTTGGTTTTAGAGTGTCGAAGAAAAGAGGAGGGGAAAATTTTAAGTGGTATCTCGGTGCAAAAAAAGAAGAATCAGGGACTAATACCCGCATAGGGTAAGGTAATGAATGGTAATAGGTACTTAGGTAGCGTTTATAGTGTTAATAGTGCATGTAGCTTTAATAAGTCAGGCTCGATGTATCTTTTTTTTTTTTTTTTTTTTTTTGGTTTTTTTTTTGCAACGATTTAAACGATAAGGCGCATAGCGACATATCACTCGCTGGCGATAGGTCGGCAGCACCTTCCAGCACTCCACTATTTGGCCGGCCAAATCGCCGTAAGCAGCAAGAAGACACTCCTCGGGCACCCTATTTTATAGCTCATACCACCATAACACCGAATGGACTTGACGGGTTTTAGTGGATTTTCCCTTCCCCCAGTGCCACCCACGCCCCCCAGGCTAGCACACCCCCATGGGCTTTCCTGGCTTGTCCTGCTTGTCCTGCTTGTTCGTTCAAGTACCAGTCGCCCATTTCTCCACACCCACCTTACATGTACCCAGTCTACTTACATGTACCAGGGCCAGTAGGTCTTATACCCAAGTTCTTGCATGTTCCTCTTACACTTTATGTGGTAGAGGATGTACATTCTCTAATGAACCCCCTTCGTCTGAATTCTCCCGCTGTTTTTCCCTGAACCACTCTCCCAAAGAACCCAAGAAAAAGAACCCACACTCTTCCCGTGTACACATGGAACTCACACCCCCCCGGTCCACTCGTCCACTCCCGTTCTTTTTCCAATCCCCCCAAGCTTCTAACTCGCGAACTAGTTCCCACTTGGGCTTTACCATCTTCAAGTTCTCGGCCTCATTTTTCCCACGTTCTCAAACCTAATCCACTTCCTTTGTTCCAGTGGTAGTGGTAAACTCTATGGGTCTCTTCTATTCCTAGTACACTGACCATACGGCTTCTTGCCCTATCTGGTCACTTCTGTCAACGTTGCCCTTCTCTCCGTTGCCTTGTCTCAGTTGTTTCTGCTCTTGTTCAACACCATTTCGAGACCATCTTTCCCGCTTCCCGAATCTTGGCCCAGGAACATTACGCCTTGTCTCTTGGCTTCCTAATACCTACTAACCAAACGTCAACTTTGCTTTCTCAATCGACGTCTTATTCATTTAGTCGCGATATCATTTTTCCCGCCAACTCGAATCGCGTCCGTGACGATACCGGATTCTCAGGGTCCGCGACAGCTACCTTAATTTTCGGTCGCTACATCGGGCTTGACGAGACTCGACATTCCAATTCTACCCCCTACGGCCGAGACTTAACCAACCAGAGTCCGGCTTGAGCGAGAGGAGGCGCAGAGCGCTTTGGCTGTCGTATCGTGTATACATCTGACGTCGCTCGCTTCATCTCATTGCCTGTAGTTTAGCCTGTCCTTAATTCAGTCTTCTTCCTCGACTCGATCCGCGAACCGCCGTCCGTCACCCTGAATCTGTGAGCGGATTATCCTACCTATCCTCTAATTCCTTCGATATATCCAATGTTCCAACATGTTTGATTTGCGTTCGGCTACCTTCAATACTATCGAGTCCGTCGCCGTCGCCTTCGCCTTTCCTGTATGATAAAGGACAGGCGTGCATTTTAAGCACTCACCATCTGTCCGTTTCGATCCAGGCGCGCCGGCTCGATTGTCTATAAACCCTTCTAAGATGGACCCTTTACACCTCACCGAATTCGCTTCGCAGCGGTATTTCGATAAGCTCAAGCAAAGCGAGTCTAAAGATCAACCCCAAGATGCCGTTACTCACGCGCAGGATGGTTCTGTCGTGGCCGAACCTTCGACTTTCATACTACCCATCAGAAGACCAAAGACGGTTGACCAGGCCTCGCACGATGGTCAAAGGACGGAAAAGCGCCGTGGGAATTTTATTGGCTTTAAGATTTTACCGTCGCGTAATTCTGTTGATCACGACACCCGACGATTATCTACCGATTCTACGAAGAGGAAGAGCGCGCCTTTCGATCAGTTATTCCTGGCACTTCCCAATGAGTTGAAGATTCAGATCATTGCTTCTCTACCATTATCGGATGTACTTAGCCTTCGATTAGCCTCGCGGTCGTGGCACATGATGATTACGGTCAACGAATTCCCAATTGCCCGATATCACCTGGAACATCACGTCCCGGCTTATGCGAAAAGATTATACCCGGCGCCCGATCCGACCGCGATACGGCTTCATTATCTCTGTGGGATATGGCATCGACTGCACGTTGCTTCTAAGCTCTCTTATTTAATATGCGAGAGGGTGACAAAGGAGATATTCTTAAGAACTACCGAGGTTCAGCGCTTCGAATTTGAGCCGCAATATGAGAGGATGCGCCGCCGATTGATACCACTACTCTTTACAGTATTTCATTTTTTCGAAACCTACCGAACATTACATCTTGAATATATTAAGGAACATGGACATGGTTTATCACTGGAACCCTATACCCTTAATCCTATAGAGGCAAAGATCATGAACATGTACGATGACCAGACATTATTGCGCGTTCACCAGGTGTTCCCCCTGGTGGTATCTTCCTTCTGTCGACGTCTTCGACCACCATCCTACGTAGGTCGACTAGAGCGTTCTCTCCGAGGTTACTTGAAGGACCGGCCTCCCGACGAAGTTTACGTGACTGCGATGTGCGTTGGTGGACTTCGACAAGTGGAGCGATTCTGGGAGATCAAGGGGTATAATTCGAGGAGAGGAGCCGTCGATTCGTGGTACAATTCTGTCTTGAGAGAACCGGTGGACACGGCGCCGAAAACGCGGCGAGGATTTAGGGGTCTTACCCGGAAAAAGTCGAGCGCGAGCGAATCCGATTTCACGAGACCTGGGGAACCGCATGTGAGCGGCCGTGGACGGCAAGGATCGGATGCGGGCCGACGGGGTAGTGACGCGTCGATGATTACGTGGGAAAATCTGGTCTTCAATACGAGTCTGGCCGAAGGCATGCCGATGGGTGAATTATCGCGCGAGCAACTCAAAATGCTACTCCCGGACTTACCGACACTACAACAAATATGGCTCCCAACAGCCGAAGCCCTCATACTGGACCGAGGAATCGTGGAGCGACCCCAGGACATCAAGCGAAATGCGCAGGTTATGCTGGAGTTGATCCGCGAGGACGGCGCTGCCGAGGAAGACGAATGGTGGTACGGACGGGCGGCACCGGAATCGGTCCGACCACCTCTCGAAGCGATCGAAGAAGATCCCATCGAATAATCACTTACTGTCTACGCACCTATCTACTACTACTTATTTACCAAACGGGGACGGGGGTTGTTGGGTTAGTTGATTGATACCTAGCATAAGCGTGCTTAGAAGATATCCGCGGGGGGCCTAGCCGTCGTCTAGCCATGTTGATCAGCATTTACAGGGCGTTTATAACATGGGCAGGAAACTTAATTTCTTTGGTCTATCAAGCTGATTTTTTTATGTTTATTCCCGGATACCGGGAAACAAACTTTGGTGTTTTTTCCCCTTCTTATATCCTCAACCTCATTGGGCAGGCGGGGTTGGGAAGAATGGAAAGGGGTGCTTGGGCGAAATCTCATAGGAGTGTTGGAATCTGTCCGAGAACACAAACTATCTACTACTATTGCTTGCTTGCTTGCTTACTTATTGCTTTCTTGGTCCGGTTTACCCAAGGCACATACCATATCTTATCATACCATACCAATACCATATCTACTTGGTGTTCAAGTTTTGTTATTTTTCCTTTATGTCGTTGCCTTTTTCCTGTTACCATTAGGCCATAAACCGAAACGGGGCGTAACTCCATCTTCTTCTTTTTTTATGTTTCTGCGGCATTGCTGTTTGTTTTATTTTTACCGTATTTTTTTCGAGATCATAGAAGCCAAGCAAGCTTCTCTCTCCCCCAAGTGCGACGGGGGACAAAAGGGGTTGTAGGTGTACAGCGGGATGGGGATATCTTTTTGGAAAGGAGGAATGGATATGTGTGAGATTGGATGGCAGGTTGGTTGGAGGAATCGGGAATTTACGACAGTTTTATCTGTCAACTAGTCGCACACATGAGAAGTGAGGCGAAGAGAAGAGACGTACGCGTCTTTTTTATAAGATGGATGAGGGTGAAACCAAGCAAAGTAGATATATATATCCCATATATCAATCAATGATATTCTCGAATTTGTCTCAGTTAGTTTTTATCTGTCGCCTACAGGAGCTTCCACCCCAACCTCTTACCCGCATACCCGGTATCTTTATTCCCTCCTTACCTGCCTTATCCTAGCCTTCCCTTCCCTTACTCATCTCCATCCATCTATCCATCTTCACCCTAAATAACACAACGCAACACCGCACGATAGCACCAACAGACAACAATAGCAACCAATAAAAACCGCGAAAAAAAAGGTGCAGTAATCATGAATCGGAACCCTCGACGCAAATGGTATATTTGAAACAAACATTCAAGCCAAAGAAGAAAAAAAAAAGAAAGAAACATGACAAATAGACCCCGTTCTCCCGACGCTTTGCTTTCCCGATGCCCCTGATAGAACGAGAGGTAGGAAGAAAGTAGAAGTAGAAGGGGAGGAGAACTAAGTAAAAAATCAAGAAAACTTTTTCTACGCTACAAGCGTAGATAGTAGGTAGGAAGATAATATTTTACTCACCCCCTGTGAACCCCGCCCAAGTATACTGGCGCCGGCCGGAAAAAGAAGGGGGTGAGAGGTCCATTTCACTATGGAAGAAATGAAGAACGAGTAACAAGTGGTTGGTGGCCCCTATGCCAAATCCCTTTCCATTTCCCTTTCCTTTGAATCCTTCCCTATTTCCCTTTCCCTGTGAGACGTTCCATCGTAAAACCATGCAGCGGAAAAAATAATAATAGAATAATAACAAACATGAAAAAGGAGGTGTGGTAGAGGGTCAAGCAGTTCCTGCTCTGCCCTCGACCTCCCCTCGATCCAAATACAAACGCCGCTTTATATTTTTTTTGGTCCATTCCCTATAACGCCGCGTTCCGTCGTATATCATGTGCATATTGAACCCTTTCCGTGCACCAAAGCCCCTGGGGGTCAAATGAGGATACAACTCACGACGGCCACCTATTCTGGGTGGCACGGCCGACGTTAGACGACGGCAAATAACTATTACTCATCCCCGTAGTTGAAGAATAGAGCGATGCCGCGCTCGAACCAGTTGTTCGTTGCTGAGCAGGCACCCCACTGCTACCCAATCCGTACGAACCGGTACTAAGACCTAATCCTCCGTGGCTATTACCTGAATCTAGGCTTTGAAGTTCCAAAAAGCTCGAGTCAAATGAAGGCGCAAAAGTCGAAGGCATCGCGGGATGTGATGTACTATGGGTGGTTGTTGGAGTTTGGCGCGCGCCGAAGTGGGGTGAGTGGTTTGAAACACCGTGACCTGTGGCACCTCCTGTGCGATAATTACTATCGAGGGGTGACGCCGAGGGTGTTCGACGTGGCGGATATCCCGTGCTGCTGTGGACGAGTGACGGCGAACCCCTATAATTAGTGTCCCCTTGCATGAGCGGTGAGTTAGATTGTGCGCCGAACTGAGGAGAATTAGTCATATGTTGTGCAAGGCCTGTTCCGGGGGATCCTGTGGCCATATGCTGAGGCTGACGTTGACTCGTAGAGTATGCGGATGCTTGTGCGTTGTAGGACGAACCAAGAGTTTGTGCTTGGTAATAATTTTGAGACGATCTAGGCTGCTGATGGGAAGCCAATGTAGATGGCATCTGTGAAGCCTTCGAAGTCTGTGAAGAGATAGGGGAGGCCGTCTGCGTATTCTGTTGCTGTATCTGCTGACGATTGGTAGCTTGCTGTCTTGCGTTATCTTGTCGATTTTGGAGGGCTGTAAAACGTTCAAAGTGAGCTTCCAGACCTTCCGCAGGAGTTGGAGACGTCGTGCTGCCAATCGACGATGTTGCTTGATGCTGCTTTTGAGGGCGATTTGTGCTGCTCTGTACTTGGTCGCTGCGGCTATGTAGCGCAGCTATCCGTTGGTAATGGGCTTCGAGACCTTCGGCCTGTGTATGATTTTGAGACTGAGGAATGGCCTGGTTGGTTTGCCGGGTTTGATCTAAATTAATCGCCGTAGATGACGTGGGATTTTTGTTTCCTACATTATTAGGAGTTGAGCGTTTTGCTGCTTGTAGCGATCCTGGTTCTTGAGACTTACGCGGTCGTTTTGTGGATGGCGTAGCATTAACGCTCGTAGAAGCCTGTTGGATAGGCTGTATAGTCGAGGGTTGCGTTTGAGAAATCGGAGCGGAAGTTGCCTGAGAAAGGCTAGGCTGTGCTTGTTGGGGAGTTGCATTATTTCCAATAGCACCGTCAGAGGGATCATCAGTTTGAGAGCTGACAGTACCGACAGGGGCAGACTGACGCTTCCGCTTCTTCCCAACTATTGATGACTCCTTGACTTGAGGAGTCGGCATCTGGTTGTTGGCCGCCGTAGACGGGGATAGTAGCTGAGCTTGCTGATCACCCTGAGAAACGGGGCCATCTGTGATAGAAGATGCAGCAGCACCACCCGTAAACGACGGTCCAACAGCAGCCATCCGACTCCCATGCTGGCCATTTTGCTGATTTGTTAGCTCCGTCTGCTGCTGTTGAGACATAGTACCATCTTGGCCTATGGTCTCGCCGGGGGCCTTTGGTCGATTCTTAGAACCTTTCGGCCGTCCCGCATTTGCCTTCTTCTTGGGCTGTTCACCAAGCATAGGCATTGGTACCGGTACGGGGGTTACTTTTGGCGGTACCGGAAGCACCGATACGTGATCAGCTTGAATAGAGGTGCTTGAATGTACAGCTGTGGGATCAGCTGATTGGCCAACTTGCTGCCCACCGGGAATATCCTTAGGCCGATTTTTAGAGCCTTTAGGTCGGCCACGTCTTTTTGCACTAGATCCAGGTGCAATTGCTGTCGCATCGTTGATAGACTTAAAACCACCAGTCGAACTCATGACTGGTGTGTTACTGAACTGGCCCCCATCCTGAAGTTGCGGGGGCGTACTCGGAGGATTCTCTGACGGCCCATTAACCTCGATTAGATCGTCATCTCCGTTTAATTCTAAGACGCTGTCATCTACATCTACCCAGCTGTCGTCTTGAGGTTCTTGGGTTCGATTCGTGGTTCCCTTAGCACCCTTCTTGATACCCTTGTCACTCCGAGACTTGCTAGCTTTGCTGCCCTTAGGACGCCCCCTAGGCCGTCGCTGATTTATGGACGGCACGGATGGATACGATGCTCGCCTTCGAGGCTCTTTAAGATTAGGAAATATTTCGGCAATCCACCCGACAAATAAGGAGCCAGAGCCGTTCGCTTCTGCGCTCTCGGGAAATTTGCCATCGGCGGGAGGTGGTGCCTCCGGTATACCGCCGAAAAATGCGAGTGCTTTACACAATTGATCGACTACAGTAGGAGGAGGAAGAGTTCTTAGAAGCGTTAATAATCGAGCTTGTTCGGTTTTGGTTTCGGTAATGGTAAGAGGCCGAGATGCCTCGGACACCGGTACTACATCAGCAACCGGTTCTATAGAAGTAGACTTCCTGGGTGAAGTGAACTGCTTCAAACCAGGCGGTCGGGGATAGTTCGCCCGCCGTTGGTGAGATACGTAGGTGTCAGTCTGGGCCAATTTGGCTTGCAGAGCTGTACTTTCGCTGGTGCGCTTCGCAGCGGCGTCACGTCCTTCGCTTGCGCGATGACTAGCAACATCCATATGCATTACACTGAAATTTCCCTTCATCTGATCCGTAACGTCTTTTAGCTTGCTCGGAACCGGATTTCTAACGCGTCCATCTCGGGGGTACTGTCTCAAATCCGCGTGCATAGAACCGTCAGTAGATAACGTAGAAGACATGAGGCCATTGGCGCCGCCATTAATAGTAGGAGCAGCCAGGGACGGCGACGGTACGGTTAGACCAGGTGTAGGAGATTCAGAAAGCTGCTGGGTATTGGTACTCGAGGTTCTGGCAGCAATGGAAGAGGTATTATTGGCCAAATTGGCTGGTTGTTGGCCTGTAAAGTTGAGTTAGGGTTTAGATAGGGATAACACGCGAGAAAGAGAGAGAGAGAGAGAGCGCGAGAGAAGAGGGGAAAAGCGGCGTACTGGATGTGGTAGCCATTTTGTTGGAGCAATGTCAACCATGACAGGGAGAGAGAATACTATCCGAGTCTGTCTCGTTGGCTACGCTACGAAAATTCAACTTATTACTGGCAGCTGAGTATGGATCGGTTGACAGGTTCCATGCTCATCGACCGCAGACGAAGATATAATAACTACCAGCGCGTCATGGCGTGTAATCGATGCGACGCCGCGATCAGTCGGAAGATTGGAAAGAGGTCAATGGATCGAATGCGCCGTGAGGTATTGTACCGAGATGAGACGAGACGAGTAACCGATAAGAGTAAAAAAACCAAGTTACTATGTTAATATTAATAGCGTTGTGATAATAAATTATAATAGTAACGGTCGTAATGGTTGTGGTAAGTTGATGTCGGTCTAAGACTAATAAAGTTGAGAAGTCGGGGCGGCGAAATACGGTGCAGATTAAGTTTGAATGCTGATGTTCAGCCCGTCGGCGAGGGGACAGGGCAAATCAAAGTTAAATGTGGTTGTCCGCAACAGGTGGTTGGGCTTCATAGGACTGGCTGACCGCTAAACGTTGGCTGTAAGGTATTTTTTTTTTTTTAAAAAAAAAAAAAAAAAAAAAAAAAAAAAAGCTTGGTGTAACGGATGATAGGATGGTAGGATGATTAGACGACGCAACTACGTAAGTGCTCTTCCCAAATAAACCAAGAACCTCTCTTTTTTATTTTTATAAAAGGGGGGGGGGGGGGGGGGGGAGGGGGGAAAAATTAAAAAGGTGTTATGTTTTAAATTTGTTTTTTTTGTTTTTTAATGGTTGGGAATATTTGTTTATGGTGAACAT
>MU623391.1:0-215174 GCA_025201765.1 Daldinia sp. FL1419
AGAGGTGTTTATAAAATTGAAGGCTTGAGAGCAATCTTGGTCTTGTTACAATACTTAATTGGAACTTAACCTTATTTAAAGCCATATTTGTACCAATTTTCTATAAGTATCCGTACACCAAAATTTGGCCTATGTAATACTTATGGTATATTTGTGATATAATTTTTTTAAATATATATTTTGTTGCTTTTTGTACTGGGTACGTTACGTAAGCTTGGCCCCAACGTCATACAACCCTCCTTTTGTACTAAGCACGGACGAGAAACTAACATTATTTCAGGGGGTGTACTGTACTACTTGACGACCTCGGACTAGCAATCACGGAATTTCTTTACATGATTTTACAACGATTTACCAACAATTTATATCCTCGTCAACTCCGTCAGCCCGTCCGCTCGCCAGCCTGTCAGCCTGTCAGCATACCTAAGATCTTAAATCAAAAACCTTTTCATGATTTTACCTCGGATTCGCTCCAATTCGCTTATACGACTTCCTTTCGTCCCTTTTGATCCTTTTATGCAAATAGTACGGTAGTTTTAACAGCCGTCAGCAAGTCAATTGGTTTCTTACCGATCTTGCTGATAACATAGAAAAAGAGGTCCGAGTCTAAGTTTTAAGTTACTAGATTCCCTTTGACCGTCGGGCCGCGCCATTCTCATCCCGTCAACCAACCAGCCCAACTATGGACGACTCTAAACCTTTAAACAAGGCCTTCTCCAAGGTTGACCTCGACGGTCATAACCTTCCTCCCTCGCCTGCGCCCTCGAGCCCTTCCAACGGCCGTCGACGCTATGCTCTTGCCACGGAACTAGTATATACCGAAACCAAAGATCAATATGGCGCCTCAAGCATCCCGGTCTACCAATCCGCTACATTTAAGCAGACATCTTCTAAAGGTGGCGATGAATATGATTATACACGATCGGGCAACCCAACCCGAACCCACCTTGAGCGTCACATGGCTAAGATTATGAATGCTAACCGAGCCCTCGCTGTTGGTTCCGGCATGGGTGCTTTAGACGTTATTACTAGACTGTTACGTCCAGGGGATGAAGTGATCACTGGTGATGATCTGTATGGGGGTACCAACCGGCTACTTACATATTTATCATCGAATCAAGGCATCGTTGTCCACCATGTGGATACCACAGAGGTCGAAAGAGTACGCGAGGTTGTCTCGGACAAGACTGCCATGGTGCTCTTGGAGACCCCTACCAACCCCTTAATCAAGATTGTCGATATCCCCTCAATCGCCAAAGCTGTCCACGACGCCAATTCTAAAGCTCTTGTCATCGTTGACAACACCATGCTTTCGCCTATGCTCTGCAACCCTCTCGAACTCGGAGCAGATGTAGTCTACGAGTCGGGCACTAAATACCTATCGGGCCACCACGATATCATGGCCGGTGTCATCGCGTGCAACGATACTTCCCTCGGTGACAAGATGTACTTTACGATTAATGCCACCGGTTGCGGCCTCTCGCCGAACGATTCATTCCTTCTCATGAGAGGTGTCAAGACGCTGGCAATTCGTATGGAGAAGCAACAAGCGAATGCTCAAGTACTCGCCGAATTCCTCGAGTCCCACGGTTTCCGTGTACGTTACCCCGGGTTGAAATCTCACCCACAGTACGATCTCCACTGGTCTATGGCACGGGGTGCTGGAGCAGTCTTGTCGTTCGAGACCGGTGATGTCGCCCTATCTGAGAGAATTGTCGAAGCAGCCAAATTATATGGAATCAGTGTTAGCTTCGGGTGTGTCAACAGTCTAATCAGTATGCCGTGTCGTATGAGTCATGCTAGCATCGATGCAAAGACAAGAAAAGAGCGGCAGATGCCCGAAGATATCATTCGACTCTGTGTTGGCATTGAAGATGTCCATGACCTGGTCGACGACCTATCCCGTGCAGTAAGTGCCACAACATAGGTCAGCTTTTATACCATTGTTATACTAACGTCATTCAGCTCGTACAAGCAGGCGCAGTGACGATAACACTCGACGGTTTTCATGCGGTTGGGACTACGGCGCAGGCTGGAAGCACGAATCCGAGCAACGATACGTCGTCTGAGCCTACGTTATCTTGAGATCCTGCGCAAGTTCCGTGTTTCGGAGTCAATCGCGCATGTCGATGGGTGACACTGCAGCAAGATCATCTTCCAACAATAAAAAAAAGGCGATATTCCGTTGCCAATTCATTACTCCTACTAACTATTGTACATAAGGGACTGTAACATGCACGAACCCCCCGGCCTCCTGTGTGAGGGCCTTTGTATCCTCAGGTTACATTGTACACATCGATGCAGATTCCAACAAAATTAATGCTTCTCGGGTGGTCTAGACCTATACTTAGCATATGAAAAGCATTAGGACAAAAAAAAAGAGAGGCGACACATACTGGACAGCTTGTTGCTGAGTCACCTCACTGAATGGGAGTTTCTCGCGTCCGGTCTCATTTACCCAGATTTCTAGCATGGTCGTTCGAGAAGGACCTCCACCATTCTGGTCTTTTCCTTGCATGGAATTACTATCAGTCTTGGTGTCATAGCCACTATACACGTTACTTAGATTAAAGTTCTATTCGTGGCGGTATTCCTGACGAACCGGTCGGACATCTTCTCGGCCTCATGAGTACTATGCGGCATTGCGTTCTCTTGAAAAGGGGTGTCGAGCTATGAGACAGAAACGAGGCCTAGGAATTATTGACGATTCTGGGAAGACGAATCCAGAGTTGAGACTAATAAAAAAAATTACTTCGAGATTAAAACTGACTGAGTGAACCTGTGGATCCAACTCTCCTTTTTTTCAAAGCATGACTAGACCCAACCCTTATATATACATGAGAATTGGTAACAGCCATACCCTCGCAGTAGTTTGGTGTTCAGCCAGGAATAAATATCTCCTACATAGCTCTCTTTTCCTGTGTGTTGATCACATCGTCCACGCCAACCCGAACTGCTAAAAACGAGATTCGATTGGCCTTTGGGAAGTAAAGCGGGATAGCAGGGCAGTAAGGATACGACTTGCAAAGAATCACATCGTCACATCGTCCATAGTCTGGTAATATCACACAGCACTTACATATGTAGGTATGTATGCCGGGGAATGAGTCAAATCTAGCAGTTTCACGTTTTTTTTTTTCTTCGAAAAAAGCCGAGTGAGAAAGAGATGGCTTACCCCGGCTCGTGTAACGATCGCCTGCTATTATCGATCTGGATGTGCTACTGTGGCTTGCGGCAGCCAATGGGCACGGGGGCACACACAGATGTACTGCATCGTGGAATTGGGTACGGCTTAGCGAAAAAAAGGCTTTCTTTTTCTTAGACTCCTAGGAGATTCCGGCTAACGAGGGGAGTTATGATATTACTGTCCGGCGGCTGTCGATCAGTGAAGCACAGATAGTTCTTTCTTGGAAAGGGGGGAAGAAGAGTAGGGAATTGTTGTTGGTTTTTTTTTTTTTTTTTTGCTGAGCCGAGACGGGAAAGAGAGAAGTGGCTTTTCTCTCTCTCTCTCTCTCTCCACACACACTGCCGTCCTAATCCGGGTAGCGGATCAGATAGACAGGCGCCACCTTTTAGGCCGATACGTAGATCGGCCTGAGGCGAGGTGCTCCCTTTTCCCCTTTCGAAGAGGACCAGGGACCAGGGGCGCACGCGTATTCCGAGGCCGACGGGGGAGGGGGAGGGGTGGTCAGGTGAAGCGGTGCCGGCAATGTAAAATGCGCGTAGCCGTCGATGCTATTACGTCGTCCAGTCGTCAGGGCAGGAGGGATTTGCAGCTGCTCACCGCCTTTGACGACCGTCTGATTCTTGGGGGCGCAAACGATTGAACTACCTTAGCTGCTCACTTGCTCACTTGCTCACTTACACCTATCTGCTTCGGTTGGTTGTTCTTCTTCCACGCGGGTCGCGGTATCCGGGCGCTTAGGTCTAGCTTAGTTCTAGATCAGGTTACGGATGGGCTTTTTGTCTGAGTTTGTGTGGATGGGCGCTGCTGGTGGTGGTGGTGGTGTTAGTGGTGGTGGTGAAAGTTTCGCCGGCTTGGGAAACGTTAATACGGCCGCCTCGCATTGCTCGCCCCCAACCCCTATTTTGTGAGACGGTTGAGGTGTCCTTTTTTTTTTTTTTTTTTTTTTTTTTTCGTTGCTACCTAGTCATTCATTATGTTCAGCCATTTACAGGATTAGAGACAAGGAGAAGGCAGTACTACGCCAAGTAAAACGTGTTTGCTACCCTGGCGTCGAAGGGTTGAGTTAGGTATCTGAAGAGTGATTCATACGGTTCGATATCAACCCCTTCGATTATCTGTATGCAGTTTGGCTAGACTAGGTAGGCAGGTTAGGTATGATATGATACATGCCTAGGTATGTACGCACCTGCAGCAAACAAAGTCGGGACATGGAATCGAGCCTTGCCTGTAGGTCGGCGAATTTCAGAGACATTGTTTCTATGCGCCGTGATTATCAGCTACGAAGATAGACTAATGTATGCCGCTTCCCCTGAGCGACGTCATACCCCCTTTGGTATCATATGTAAGAAACTTCTCGCTGATCTACTTACCTCTGTCGACAGCACATACATGCGTACATGCCTATTGCCTACGTCTAAAGATGCCCCGAGATCCCGGCGACAATCGAAGCACCCTCCCGATCAGCCTCATTCCGGGGTCCAATGAGCAGGCTTGCCGAACGACGAGGCGCTTTCTTACGTGCCTAAGATAAGAAGGGGGTTTATCATATCATATGTAACTTTTTTTTTTAATTGTTTCCGCGCAATATGACAGGTCATATCTCGATTCGTTTTGCCTTGGTTGACCTTACGCATGCTATCTGCTTAATATATACGAAGCCGCTTGCCGCGGCTCACCACGGTAATGCTGTGCCTAGCATCTTGGACAGCACATCGGGCTGCTGCTGCTGCACAGGTGCCTCTTTCAGCTGAATTTTGTGGTGGAGGGATGGCTCGTGGAATCGAGGTGTGGTGGGCTGGCTGGGTTCCGTTGAGGCTCTGGCTCGGCTCTGGATATCGGCTCTGGATATCGGCTCTGGATATCGGCTTTGGATGTGCCACCGCTAGTGTGTGTATAAAGCTATAGTTTACTCAAAACATAAAGTATTTGCAAAACTAATTCAATCGTATGGTTGTTTCGTTTGGCGAGTAGTAAGTAATTGGACCGAAAGGTAGGCTACAAGTGAGAGAGCTTGTTGCCCCTTTCTTTCGTACTACCAAAGCGTCTCTGATAGCCCATTGATAATAACTGCTCGTGGCCTTGGTGTAAGCTGGGCTAGTATCGGTACAATATTGTATGCCCATAGTTACTAGATAGATTAATAAAAAGGCTTTGGGAATACAAGCAATACAAGCTTCGAGAATATCCCCTCGGCTATGACGTCCCACCACATAACCGCTTTCTTATTTACTATCAAGGCCCACCGCCATATGTTCATCATGTTACCGTAAGACCAAGTAGGCGTTGCGTACGTATGAACCTGAGATTTATAAGCAATTTGCTTGTTTAGACGTGCCTCTTCAAAGTGTAGTGGAACTTGTCTAACTGATCGAAGCGGTCAGGGGCGAGCCTCAAACGCGACGAAGTATTGAAATGGTATCTGGACTGCCACAGGGGAGCATAGTTGATTATAAGTTACGCATGTGTGCTACTTGGGACTTGTCATCGGATGCAAAGGTTTCAGGCAGTTGGGAAAACGTAACTCACAGGCAGCACGGGTGGAAGCCTGATAAGGGGTAGAAAAGACGGATCATGAATGATATATCTATTGCGGTTTCTACATAGTAAACTATGTAGATTATGGAAATATATATATAAATTGTCCTAAAAATAGAAACCGAATAAAACAAAAAGCTCAGCGCTAGCTTCGAAACTAGCACCTACGAAAAACCTTAAGTTGACTCATAGGTACTGTTGAGGATCAAATAGGTAGCTGTCAATAATATGCCGGCTGTCACGGATTTCAACCGCCGCCCGGTCAAATAAATGAGCTAGGTAACTTGTCCTTAGTAGCAATCCAAATCTTGGGTTTTCTCTGGCCTCCTGTCACCCTTTTTGTGGGGTCGGTTGATTTAGTCCGCTTTATTAGGGTATATATACTTTCATTTTGGGGGTGGTAGGAAGGTAGGAAGACAGGAAGGCAAGAGGGTAAGAGGGCGATCCGTACCTGTGGATTACTAACTGTATACCTACTACCTACCTAGGTACTTACTATTTCTACATAGTGCACGTGGAAATCCCTTACATTGGCCCCTATATCACTCTGAAAGCTTGACATAGGGGCCATAGATCATGCATGACGGTAACGGAATGCTGGACTTTATACCTACTGCTTACTTCCCGTATACACGACGTCAAGGAACAGGCGAGAATGGACCTATGCAAGTAACTATATCCGTAACCCCTCAATTGTAAATAGTATAACCCGCATTATACGCTACGGTAGTATCCTATCATTCCGTAACTCACAAGGAAGAACTAAGCAACACACGTAAGAAACAACTAGAATAGAACAAGCAAGCAAACACTTATCTTATAATTAGGTAGGTACGTGCTCGATTCAACGGAATCACCATCTCGAGTAACGCTTCAATTCCCACAATCTAACATAGAAAAACTACCTAGAGAAGACTAAATTATACAAACAAAACACCCCCTTACCAACCCCATAACCCACTTTAAGAAAAATCAAATCGATCCGGTAAAACGATAGGCGCCACCAGAGTCCAGATGTACATGCCGTAGCAAATCCAAGCGCTCACAATCTTGACCCAGCTAGCCCAGTACGTCCGTCCCACGGTCGCGAAGTCACTATCTTGCGGAAGATCATCCAGTCCCTGTACTGTGCCCGTGAGCAGCGTGCCGACCCAGCACGTCGCCAGGAAGAATATGATATGGAACACCGAGTAGTTGTACTGCGTGCTGCCCCTTTCGTCGTCGTGGGGCGTTTTACCAGTATCTTCCTCATCTTCGTCGTCGGAGAGGAGAGCGTCCGCGGGTAAACTACCTTCCTCGACGGCACGGCGCAGGACTTCGGCGCGCATTTCCCGACGTCCGGGTTGTTGGGTCACGAGGTCGTGCTCGTCTTCGTCTGGGAGCTTAATGCCACCTCTATTGTTACCTAAGCCGAGACTCTGGGTCGCTGCGCGGGTAGTGGTGTACGCGACTGTAAGCATGGTTACGATGGCACCGATTACTACGGAGGTAGTTCGGGTGCCCTGGGCGCGGACAAGTGGGTTGCATTGTTTGTCGTCGGGTTCCATTGAGACGGCGGACATGGTGAGATATGTGCAGTAGACCGCGACCATGGCGGCCTGCGCTAATCCAGCCTTGGGGTTGTACTCCTGGACGGTGGGGTGTACCGAGATGAAGGAAATAGCAAGCCAGAAAATGAGGTTGATGGTAATTGCGGCTTGGTTCATGGAACAACCACCATGAGCGAAGAAGATGTACTGTATAATAGTCATAGCCAGCGAACCAACGTACATGCCGAGCGTCGAACCGATAAGCACACCTCTCCAGACCCTCGAGTCGGTCCTTTCGATCTGCTCGAGGCAGTACTCGGCCCAGTTATGCGCAAGATCGACAAGAAGAATTAGGCCTAGGATGAGGAATAGCATAGCACCAATGAAGGCGATGTAGTTACCGTAAACTTGGAAGAAAGCGTCGGGGATAAGGAACGAAACAACGATGAAGGCGAGCCATGCGATGATCTTGGGGCCCCAGAAACCATTCTGGAGGGAGGCCCGCGGGTTTTTCGTCGAGGCGACTCCGAATAATAAGCCGGCGAAGATAAGGTGGAAGAGCCCAAGGGCGAAGTTGATTCGATGAACAGCGAGCCAGCCGTAACACTGGCCGTTGGGACAGTCGATCTTCACATAATCCAACATGAGATGCTGTAGTTTTTCGATGGCCCACGGAGTGAGCATTATCCACGACAGAATGGAATTAACGAGGAGGAGGAGAGCGTATGCGATACGGGTAGCAACACTTGGTGTTCCGACGTTAGTTTTGCGTTTTGCGACGGGATGCGGAAGGATGGGTTGGATATGGCTATCTTACCTGTTGCCGCATTTCCCGCAGGCGCTGCATACCATGGAACAGGTAGCGGCGCCGCAGCAGCTCGCAGCGAAAGACACCAGCTAGATTATTGTTAGTATTTAATTTGCTCGAGTAGAGAGTATTCGGGTGGTTGAGCGTACCGTGCCAGCGCTGGGCACCGCCAGGAAGGGGATCGATAGGAGAGCTCCCATCCTGGATGGCGGATTGCAATATCAAACTGCTATATCTTTTTGTTTGTAACGATCCGAAGACTTTTAAAAATAGGATTGGTTGTCGAAGGGAATAGGTTGAGAATCTGATGTAGGTTACGATGAGGCGTTGCTGTTGAAGTTTGGCGTGACGCCTTGCGATGGTGGAAGTTGCGCACGGACTATTTTTACTGTTCGTACCTCTCTCTTGGCATTTAGCATTACGTAGGGTCATGCGACGCGCGCGGATACAGTAAAGTGGAGATATGGCAATAGGTACTACATATCTTAGTACTGGTATTTGAAATCTTGTAGTTAGTTACCCTGAAAGTTGCCCGCTAAGGTACAACCCATGTACATACCTCCATAGGTGTTAGGTGGCACAAGACTTACCTCCTAGGTACATATTCCTTCCATTTTATCTCCAACACTTGGAATTCACTAATCAATGTACCTCCTAACTTACACTACGCCGCGGAATCGCCAAACTAGTGCAAACGCTTCACAAAGATGGCTTGAATAGGTCATTTATACTGCTCTTCGAGCTTAGAATTTGGCTATATTCCGTCTGAGCAAAACCCCTCCGACTTTCTAACCTTACCCGTGCCCACATTTCGCCGAACCAAGGCCCGCTCTGAATCCTTCAGGAATCCTTCTCTCGAACCGAAATCTAACCTAACCAGTGAACAGCGCCGGCCCGGGCATCGGGTAGTCCGTGATGGTGCCGTACGGGTTGAAGTGGATACCAGGGTCGGTGTTCTTGTAGAGCGCGGTGCCGAGGGTTCCGCTGGGCTTCGCCGACCCGCCGCCCGTGATCTCGATGTTGAAGCACTGCGGGTAGCTCTGCGCGCCGTTGAGAGACCCGGCGCCGTGGAGGGCGATGATCTCGTGCCGTAGGACGTAGTTGCCCGACGCGATGGACTTGGGGATCGTCGTCGTCCAGGTGTTGTTGTTGGCGATTAGCTTCGCGCTCGCCCACTCTTGCGTGTTGGCGTCGATGCCGCTGGCTTGGATCTTGATCCACTTGAGCTTCGTCTTGTCCGCCTTGCTGCAGTCTCCGTCGCACGGCGCGATGTAGTCGATGATGGGACCGTACGGGTGTGGCCATGCGCCTCCTGCAGCGGTACCCCATTGGAAGGTTACAGTACTGCCGGCCTTGACTGTCGTCGTCAACGAGCCAGGGGCGGAGTTCTTATGGCAGTTGATATCGGGGGTCTGGTAGGCGTCGGGGGCAACGAAGCCGCTGTCGAGGTTCTCCGCATACCAGGCGGCTAGCGGAGGCACGCTCCCGCCGTTCTTCTTGTCATAGTAGTACTGCAGCAGAAAACCGGGCTTCTGCACGCCGTCTGCTACATACCCGGTGACATATCCGTGGCCGAGAGTTGTGGTGACGAACGCACCGAGCAAGGTAAGGAGAGAGGCGGTAGACACGGGCATGGTGAATGGGTTTCACGAATCCTGTATCTTTAAACTGTGCCTAAGAAAAACTAATTACCAGGAACAGCCAGCGAGCAAAAGACTGACAACGGTAAGAAATTTATCTAATCTACACCAGGAACAACCATCTGTATTTATCGTAGAGGCTCTAGCACCAAGAATTACATATTAACACGATGCAACGCTACCGTCAATACCAAGGCGTTGGCCACAGGACACGGTTAGAAGGCATTTTATGAATTCACGAACCTTACCGGTGGGAATTCTCGAGCTGGTGTCCTTCTAAAAATAATGGCCTCATTGATGCTTATGTTTGGTGGTTATTATTCGTCGCTCTGGGTAACGAAACGGGTTTCCGGAGATCAAATCACCGCGTGCGGAACTGGACAAGCCGAGGTTACATATTCGTCTTAGGGCCGAGAAGATAATTACACTTGCTTGGAAAAAAGTTTGTTTTTTGATCTTGAAATTTTTTTTTTGCAAAGTTGACTACCTTATATCTGAGTTATATATATTCGAAGCCGATTAGAAATGTTGATATTCAATCACATGGCTGCCTAGATAGATATCTTTGCTTTTTATTCTCTTTCCCAATCCTATCTGTGATGAAGTTGCTTTTACTGCGAGGCGAAATACTTGATGTGGCAGCTCACAAAAATCTGGTGGGGATGATTGGACGGACCGATTCACGAAACCAAAAAAGGTTCATGCGCATTGCTGAGAAACATGCGAAATACAAAATGCAAAAGCGAATGTACCTATTGCTACGTTGTGGATCATCATACCCTTTTTTCCTCCGAACCGTAACCTTAAAGGTCCCTTATTTACCGCCTTAAAACTCCAATAGCTCTACCAAGAACCATTACCTAACTACCCATAATTAACAAAAAGTTGGTTCGCCGCGAAAAAAAAAATATTTCCCCCGAGGTGTTAGACGACTAATAGCTACGAACACCACTGATCCCCCCCCTCCCCCCAATGCTGAGCCCATGTAACAAAAACACCAAAATGCAAGAAGAAAAAAGCAATCAACTCTGACTAGGGAATTTATGTCCATCCTCTATTATGAGGCCTTGATTGGCTTCTCCATTTGTGTGCACTCTCCATCCTGTTTCTGGCTAGGCTCGTCGTCCAAGTCTAGCAACACCAACTTGGGGACGCGATCCGCGGGATGCAGCACCCATCTGCGGAAGTTGTAAGAGCCGCGGCCTTGGTTTTTGATCAGGTTGGGGACGAAGGCTTCGAGCTCGTCCTGGGGCAGCCACAGATGCAGGTGATTCTGGATGTGCTTGAAATCGGAGGCTCGCCAGAGGTACTTGACGTAGACGGGTCCATATAAACGGGGGCGGTAAGGTGGGACGCAGAGGTATCGCACAAGCTCCTCCCGGTCATATAGCAGGTTCTCCATGTACGTGTCCGTCCACCACCAGTCGTAGAAGTCGTCGTCCTGGTCTAGGTTCTTTTGCACGCAGACTACGTTCTTGACTTTCGTGGCCACCTCCGGGGGGATCTTGGCTGTGATGTAGTGACGCGGCTCTTCTTGCTTTTCTTGCCGCTCGTTGACTGGCTTGTCCCTCTTTTCATCTTGAAGGTAGGGGAATGTGTCAATGCCTCGAACGGAGACGAAGAAGTCATACTCGGGGCTAAGATAGACAGAGCCCTTGACTATGCTAGTGGTCTCGATGGCTTTGTTGATGTATTGTACTTGGTAAGAGCGCTTGGTGTTACGGCTGAGTTCCTCTTTGGAGATGCGAGGGACCTCGTAGACGTCAAGTTTAGCCGTGTAGAACGCCTTGGCTTGATAACGGCTCTCGGAATTGACCGCCAGCAAGGGGCTTGCGTGGTGTTTGAGGGGCAAGAGACAAAGAGGCGACTCATCTTTAATGGGGGCGTTTTTTGTTTGGCTGATTATGAGTAAGCGATCGCGTGCTTCCCGGTGTAGCGCGAGATCCCAGATCTCGAGACGTAACTCAGCGGGAAGACTGGCAAAGGTAGCCATGATGAGGGAATAGCTTTCTTATGAAGCTTATGTAAACCGGTAGAGGCGAGAGTATGAGAGAGTACGAGTCTATAAATGAGAAGAAGACAAGACAACATGAAATCTCAACTCGGAGGACATGATACGGTCAAGTTATAAAGGTGAGTATCGGGCCAGGAGCGGATAGTCCGGTATGTACTACTAGGTACCTACCTATGTTGTGTCTCATTACCCTACGAGGCGGGGGTCACATCGATTACATGACGTATCAAAGCCGAAGGTTAGGATGTTTTTTATTTCCTGATGTGGCAGAAGAACTGCAGTCAGAACTGCAGTAAGAACTTGCAGCTACATGTATATTTCCCCACTACCCTTGGTGCCTAGGTGGTACGTAGGGGTAGATCACGAATTAAAATTACATATAAGACTTATCTGATGGAAGAGAGAGACTTTGAAGTAACTACCCAACGTGGTAATGTTCTAATAAGTCTTACTGGTTCCTTTCCACACGGGGGGAATGTCCGTCGTACAGGCATAACAAGCATAAAAGGGACCACATGATGAACATGCCGGTCATGATGGGGTTTAGTCGATTGGGGGTTGGAGTGAGCCAAAAGGGGGTTTTATAAATCCCAAGCGATGTCCCGGTTTTCGTAACTTCGGGGGATACAACTGAATACGGAATATATTGGTTTCATGGTAGCATGATACATATTCAACTTTAAATTGAAGGCCCCTTTTTATTTGGTATGTTATTCTATGTACATAGGTTATTAATTATCCAAGGAGACGAACCTGGGTCTCTTTACACTCGAAATTTAACTATCCTACGCAAGAAAGAAAAGAGAAAAAAAAAAAATAGATAAAAACAATACGTTCGGGGATTCGATTCTTCGCCGGACGAACTGGATTGCTCTTTTTTCCTAACGACTCCTCCCAGCTCCTCCAGCTCCTCCAATATCTCCAATTCGCTCATTCGATGACGTCGAAAAGCCGTTAAAAATCCCCATTGTATGTATATTTTATATAGTATGTACCTAACCTAGAGAAACACAGCTACCCCAGGAATAGGAATGAGCACCCCACCGGCCGACGACTGCCGATGACTTACAAGCTGTAGGGGGTACCCTACGATCGTGTTCAACCAACAATACTGTAGTAATTGGACGTGGTCCTCTTGAGCCCGGCGTATTGTATCCCGGACAAAAAAACACGCCATGCCCGATCCGGTACCATCTTGAATCCTTCAGACACAGGCTATTCCCCACTTCCAAAAGAAAGAAAAATTGTTATGGGTCCCCTAACTACATAGTGTAAGATACCCGGGATACATCGGTACGGCCAAGAGACTCTGCCCCTCAGCCCCTTAAATCCATAACCCCGAAACCCTCACCTCTTGTCGCCTTTGTCGCCATTCGGTAATTTTAACAACACAGGTAAAAACTCATAAAAACACAGGTCCTCGCCACTTTCCACATAAGATGGTGGCTAAGATGGTTTCCCACCTAATTTGCATGAGGCTTAATCTCACACTTTAACACACACAGAATTTGATCCGGTTGCATATTTAATATATTTAATAAATAATAAATAGCCTCTTAACCACTTATTTTAGCCATGCATTTATTCAATTATTATAATAATACGAATTCCAATCATGTGTATTTGATTGGTTAAATTAATTAGGCTTCGTTGCTGTGAGCGTTGGTGTTGAGGGTATTGTGTATGATTGTGGTGCTGGTGTAGGTGGTGGTGCTAATGTTGATAAGCGCTCCGATATTAAATTTAATTCGAAAAAATGCGACCGGGCAGTTTTCTGTTTTTTCTTTTTTTAGTTAGGGGTTGAATTAAACCCCTTACAAATTAGGTGTGTTGTAGTCGGGCCACCATCTCACGTGGAAAGTGGCGAGGACCTGTGTTTTTATGAGTTTTTACCTGTGTTGTTAAAATTACTGGTCGCCATTACTTCTAGAATATCGAAAACACTCCACTTTATCCCGATTTCAATGGAACGCACGTAAACCAAACCCACTTGCATCCAAACCAAGCCAGTCAAGGCTGAAGAGATGGCTGAAAATGGATCTTCTTTTACATATCGAAGCGGTCGAAGCGGTGACTATAATTCCATCAATTTGGAATAGCACTCGAAGCTAGACAGGGACGTCCATGGTCAATATATCCAGCGAATCCAGCATATGCTAATCTATGGTAATGGGAAAAAAAGACGGTTTTTTTTTTTTCCACCGATTATTCATGCGAAATGATCGCATACCATATCGATGTAGGTATCTTAGGTAATGTACATTCACGTGCCGTTTCACGTGTTACTCCTGTGAGACATAATACCTAACGCGACACGCGGATACCTGATACGTATGCGATAGCGATAAAGATGAGTTCCTGACTTTGATAAGGATAATATTACAGAGGCGTTCGTCTAGTACTCAAAGCTCTTGCCAGGTGCCGATATACCGGAGCGTGCTAAAGCCACATAAGGATAGTCGAGCCGCCTCGTAGCCCGAAACAGTAAAGGCTGTAAGGAGGTTTCAAGCGAGATAAGGCGATAACCCGCCCCCTGTCCCTGTCCCTGTCCCTGTCCCCTGCCTTGGCTCCGATTGCGATTGCGACACGTTCAAACAACCTAAACCCTCCCACTCCTTGGGGACCGTCGTCCTATCAATTCCCATCTCCATCATCTTTGCGACAACGACGAACGCCCACCCCGATTACTTTTCATACCTTCATTCGCTCCGCTCCCTCTATCGTTACCTTCGGCATGGCATAACCTAGCCCTTTAGCACTCTCACGCATATCGTATTTTATTTTATTTTATTTTATCTTTCTCCCGCACTTCGCAATCTCGTAGCGTCGTATTACG
This sequence comes from Daldinia sp. FL1419, assembly GCA_025201765.1. Classification (NCBI taxonomy): domain Eukaryota; kingdom Fungi; phylum Ascomycota; class Sordariomycetes; order Xylariales; family Hypoxylaceae; genus Daldinia; species Daldinia sp. FL1419. The sequence continues at coordinate 14,550 of MU623391.1, forward strand.
TCCCCATCCGAATACTCGTCGTTCTGCTCTCTCTTTTTGAGAATAATCCAAAATTCGTAATCGTTCGCGTGTAGCCTAAACCTACCTAGTCCTTCCTATTTGTTTTTCCTCGTCTCTCTCCTTTGTGTAAAGGGGCTCGAGCGCCAGTAAGATATGATATCGTAACTAACCCCAACTATCTGAATCCGTGTATTTTTCTTCCAAAATGGCCGTGACGGGGAGGGTCTATAATGCTCGCATCGTGTCGAGTGTCGCCGCGACCGTCATTTCGTTGGCCTGCGGAACCAATGTAAGACGCATATTCATCCACCGCTTCACGTTAGGATATCCCTCGACTCGTGTCTGACAAGTAGAATGGTAGTATGTCTATTCGGCGTGGGCACCTCAATTCGCGGATAGGTTGCTCTTATCTGCCACCGAGAGCAACTTGATCGGACTGGCGGGGAATCTCGGCATGTATTCGATGGGTGTCCCTGTGGGCATGTTCGTCGACAGCAAGGGTCCTCGCCCCGCCGTCATCGTAGGTGCTTTCCTACTAGGTCTCGGTTACTTCCCGCTCCACCAGGCCTATGACGCCGGTCAAGGGTCCGTTCCGTGGTTATGTTTCGTCTCGTATCTTTCCGGTCTCGGTGGTTGTATGGCCTTCGCCGCCGCCGTCAAGACTTCGGCTCTAAACTGGCCCCATCATCGCGGCACCGCTACCGCTTTTCCTCTCGCTGCTTTCGGTTTAAGCGCCTTCTTCTTCGCCCTTATCGGCTCCGTCTTCTTCCCCGGTAGTCCGAGCAAGTTCCTGATGTTGTTAGCCTACGGCACGTTCGGTTTAACTTTTGTTGGTTTTTTCTTCCTGCGTGTGCTCCCTCCGCATTCGCCGTACCACGCTGTACCCGATGCGGAACCGGGTATGACAGACTCTCGACAGCTGCACCGTACCACGTCGGACGAGTCCAAGACCCGCGCTTCTCGTGGGGATCCATCTGAACCTGGTATGTTTACCACTACCCCAGACACCTCCAACAACTCCGAAATGACCCAAGAAGCCTCAGAGCAAGAGCAAGAGGAAGAGGAAGAGGAAGAGGGCCGAGAGCTCCCAAGCCCCAAGGAAGACAGCCGAGCTGTCGACGCCGAGGAAGCGCCGTCAGGTACTTACGATGGTATCCATGAGACGTCTTCGCTTCTATCTCAGTCCACCTTGTCCTCCTCCTTGCCGGGTGAAGTGTTAGTGCAGAGCAGTGTTGATATGGATCGTTCTCACCGTGTAGATATTCGAGGCATGAACCTCTTGAAGAACATCGAGTTTTGGCAGCTATTTACCATCATGGGCATACTCTCGGGTATCGGCCTAATGACTATCAAGTAAGTATCACCTCACTTGCGTGTTGATATCACATCGCATACACGTTCCCGTGCATGAGCCAATGCGTCTCTAACCCCGTATTTAGCAATATCGGAAATGACGTTACGGCGCTCTGGAGACATTATGATGACTCGATTGACGATAAGACGCTTGTCCTACGCCAGCAGCTGCACGTTTCCATCCTTTCTATCGGTAGTTTCTCGGGACGACTTCTTAGCGGTGTCGGTTCCGATTTTCTCGTCAAGGTTCTCCACGCCAGCCGAGTGTGGTGCCTGGTCGTCGCTTCGTTCATCTTCTCGCTGGCGCAAATCTGCGCGCTCAACGTGACGAACCCTCACCTTCTTGGCTTCGTGTCCGGATTCAGCGGGTTAGGATATGGATTCTTGTTCGGAGTGTTCCCATCCATTGTTGCCGAGTCTTTCGGTATCCATGGTCTCAGCCAGAACTGGGGCTTTATGACCTTATCCCCCGTCATCTCAAGCAATATTTTCAATTTGTTCTACGGTTCCGTGTTCGATGCCCATTCCGTCATCGATAAAGATGGCGCGACCACCTGCACTGATGGCCTCGAGTGCTACCGGACTGCATACCTTGTTACCCTCGGAGCTTGTGGTCTCGGTTTCGTGGTCACCCTTTGGGTTATCTGGCACCAGCGCAAGATGCGTCTTGCAGAGTCCGCTGGTAAAGCCCGTGCTAGGGAGTGAAATACAATACGATAAGCAGATCGGATCTAAAACTGCCCTGTTATTGTTATTGTGGGTGTCTATGTTGTGCTATCTTTCAATGTCCATTATTTGAAGCATGCTGTCGTTTGGGGGTTGTTATTTTTGGCAGAATGGGATATTCACGACAGATAGGGAAGAAACTAGGAGGGTAAAGTAAAGTAAAGTCAAGGCAAGGCAAGGCAAGGGGGGCGCGGGCGTCATGTCACATGCATTTGCATCCACACATCTTAAACTACATGTACCCGTGTACACCTGACTGGCTGGCGTTTTATGGTTTTGTTTCTGATATAGACTACTACACTGGGGGTTCGGTAAAGAGAGAGAAAGAGAGCTTTGGACTCCTATTTGGGTATGGGCGTATTATCAATTAGGTAGAATGGGTAGACACTCAGACGGCAATAGACTTTTTTTCTTACGGATTTCCAATAGCGTTTGTGTCATGTCTCAGCTAAGGCTTATCTGACATCAATCCGCCACTACGCACTCTTGGAGTTGGAGGGTAGGCCAGTTTTATATGACGGGACTTCAAAACTCTGGGTTGGAGGTTACATGCGGAGTGAGGAGTTGGATTTGGAAATATTGATCATGCTGGGATTGGATATTGGATAAGATATTGAGTACTTGGACATAAGTTTATTGCGATCCAGGCTATCTCAGCTACACAAGGGCCAAGAAGCCATCTGTGCATTTACACTCCTATCCAGCTATCCAGTCAGCCAAAGCGCGCCGCGATCCCCCTCCCATCTCGAAGGCGAGGGGAACCTAAAATCCGTATTACCTCCATCCGCCTCTGCTGACTGACTATCCCAGGTGCCCTTGACGCGTTCCCTTCCTCCCTGGTGATTATGATTAGGTAGGTGTGTTGTCTGCCTCCGTCGGGTTTCCGGCTTTCCCCAACCCATATCTATAACCCAAAGCCTTGACTGTAATAAATATAAGGAACCATCCCGAAGCCAACCGCGACTGTCACCAATATGAAGAGAAAATATGGGGAGAAGAAACGCCCGTCCCTACCCAGGTTAAGTTTCCCGCGCCCGGAAAGTTGGGGAACCGGTGTTTAGTACAAAAGTTCCAACCGCCGCCGTACCACTAATCCATTAGACAATACTCTCCACTCGAGCATTACGCAAGCACGCTTGGGGGGGTATCGGGTGGCTCAAGACAACCGGAGTGCCCCAGCGATAGCGATTCGCCAGACTACCGTTAATGAAAAAACCAAACTCCAGCCCTAATGCTGATGCAAAGCCGTAGAAACAGACGAGAAGCCCCATAATAATAAAAAAGGGGGTAAGAAATTCCTTGCTAAACTGTGGACTGATCGTATAAAGCGTTCCGTAGCTATGGGATATTGTCGAGCACGGGCCGGTAGTAGACGTTTCAACTTCAATGATCAGCTCGGTTCAAGGTGTATATACAGGAGAACCTTGATTTATGACAAGGTTAGAGGCCCAATATTGGCCCGTGTTCGTATCTAATATGATATAACTGGTAAAAATAGATTTAAAATTGGCTAATATTCAGCTTTTTCGACATGACCCGAAGAACCTATCTAAAATCGCGAAGAGGGCGAATATGGCTCTCGACATCAACTCAAGGAGTTTTACCCTGTTTGCGATTTTCGGCCGGTTCACCTTCGAATATAGAGGATATTCCGGCGAAGGTCCAGGATTCCGACGTTGAATGAATTGCTACAAGCCATGCTGCGACTAGATTTATTAGGTAATGCAACATATAAGCGTGTGATACACCATATATAGCTGCGTAAACGGCTATGCCGAAAAATATTATGCTGGTCAAGTGCCGGAGCCGGCTCGTGACTGGTGGGATCATCTTCCCAGAGGTTAGGGTTTCGACCAGAAGGATAAAGGGTAATATCGACAGTACGTTGTGATGTGATGAGAAGGCCGTGAACCAATGAACGGTCAAGTTGCGTACCCAAACGACTAAAGTTGGGAGGTTGATAGGCAGGATCCATAACATCAAGAGGAAAATGGAGTGGACGTAGTTATTAAAATTAATAGCCGTGGGTGACGAAGCATCGCGTGCTGATCGATGAGCCCGGACAGCGGTACTCAATTGCACCAGACAAGCAACCGTATATGCAAACTGGTAGGGGATGAATGTCGAGACGAGCAATAGCAGAACCAAGGCGGTTATAAGTCGCCTTCGTGGTGGCGAAGGCGCGAAAGCTGGTGACAAGGCTCGCTTCTTTTCTTGTAGTTGAACGACTGGTCGAGCAAAAACCCAGCCGTAGATCGTACTAAGTAGCCAAGTGAGGCATAATGTAACGTAGTGAAAAGCCATACACACCCCCGTGCATACAATTCCAATCATTGGGATCAGAAACCAAAAGAACGGATCTGAAGTACCAACCAAAAGGTCGTTCTGTGAGAAGTCGGCGCTAGCCGTGTTATTCCGCCAAAACAGGAGACTTTTTGACCCAGTCGAGCCCGACTGGCCCATCGAAAGTGACAGGAAGGTCATAGACAAGAATAACATTGGCAGTGATCGTCTAAGACAGAAGTCTAAACTCTCAGAAAATGGAATGAAGACTCCGGTACTGTCGTATACCTGAAACTGCTTTCGTAACACGAGCGCAACTATAAGTAACGGGAAAGATGCGAAGACGGTACGGTATCGCATGTACAGCTTTCCGAGACTACCCATAGTGTCAACCGTAATATGAATTGAAACGCCCATATCACACGTCGGATCTGTCCAGAATTGAAGGCTAAGACCGTCATCAGACTGTCTAGACTTCAGGGGCGGGGGCACGTAAGGCGAGACACCGTGAAGACTAATCTCTACCTCGTGAGCATTTACGAAATATTTGGACTCATAAGGCTCCGAAATATATTGTCGGACAAGGGGGGTAAACAATTGGTTCTGTTCGTCACAAGTTTGGCCTTCAATTTTGAGGTTATACGCCAACAAGCTGCTCTGAACCGATGGAAGCTTTACTTCGGTTACCATTGGTCTGTTTGCTGGGAGATGAAGCGATAAGCCGAAGTTAAACAGACGCCTTAAGCCAATATTGCGAGTCAAATGAGCGTCAGTTTTGTTGCTAAACTCGGCTACTAACCATCCGGCCGTTGGAGTTGTGGTCTTATCAATGACTGCAACAAACCCGTAACCTGATATATCTTCAACGTCGTACTCTAGATAGGAAAACGGTGGGATCTGCCACTCATCCTTTTTAAAGAAGGGATTCTTCGTGAGCCGCGAAGAGGCCGGTAGCGATACTACATCGGATGCTGCACTTTTACAGGCGAGTTTAGTAGAATCTGTGGCGTCGTCGGATAGATCAATATTCATCGAGAACGGTTGGTTGGCCTGCCCAGCTTGAGGCGGGTAAAAATTACAGAATAAGACCTCGAGTTTACCGTCCTCGCCTGGCCGATCGAGTTTGCTATCTGAAAGCAGGGTAAACTTCTTGCCTTCGGCAAATTCGCGTAGTGGGACATTGAGTAAGTATGCCTTGGCTTTTCTGTCCGCACCCAAGCTGCGGAGAACAAGACGATCGCCCGAAGGGAGGATGGTAGTCGAATGATCTTCCAGAGTGAGCAACGTCGATGAGGCTGTCTCTGGTAGATTCTTTTCAACAAAGCCTTCCAAGCCAGACAAGAATCGCCGTTTGAAGGCCTTCATCCTGTCTGCTCTCGACTTTGTCTGCGACCTTCCACGGTTATCAACAACATCGTAGAGCGCACGAACGATGACTTTCCGAAATTGGTCGCACCATGTGATGGCCTGGTGATCCATGCTAGTCCAAACTGTAGGAATCGTGGATGTGAAGACGGTGAAACCGTGGGTCTCTGGTACGATAGATTCCAGACCAGCATAATCTGAAGGGACAACAGTATCTAGGCCGCCACCAGCGATAGACACTAAAGTAACTTGGCCCAGCGCATTTTCGGCTGATGATCTTTTCGAGTAGGAATGCCTCCAATAATTATTGATATCGTTATAAATGCTAACAATTTTAGGATCAAATGTGACGGGTGGTCGAGCGTGTGGAGCGGACATGGTGATGATCGTGTTGACGGAATCCTGCTGATAGTTTGGCATGATAAACATAGTTCGCGCCACGATTCCTCCCATAGAATGACCTAGTACGATGACCGACGAGGGATCCGGAAGACTGGGATCTCGTTCAGAGATTTTTGGGTCTAGGTAGAGGGAAAGAATATATCTAATAGCTTCGTTTAGATATTCAGCTTGGTCGAGCATGGTTTGCCCGTGGAAAGCAGTGAAGTCCTCGTTGAAGTCAACAGTGAAAAAATCCAAACTCCTAGCACCAGCATTCATAGCAGCAGCGTCATGCTGCAAAATATCGTGAAAATACCTAGCAGACTCCGATGCAATAGATCTGACTTGTTTATAGCTGCCAGCATTTCCTGGTACGAATAGAACCGGTATACCCTTAATCTACACATGAAAGTCAATATTATACTCCGGAAGCTACAATCGATCCACGTTTTCCATACCTTTGGTCCATTGTCGAATCCCTGTTCTCGATAAAGATACAACGAATATTTAGTGGCAAATCGAGTATGTTCGGTATCGAAATCGCTGAATTTGGCATATGATGGGCTCATCCAAGACATGCGACAGCCTTTAGGATCACAGTGCAGTGTGACGGACGAGTATAAAATAGCAAATAGCAAGCTAAGACCCGCGAGACTTGTAAAGACAGTCAAGAGCGACATGGCCCAAGGGCTCCAAGATCGTGGGGGCTGACTCCTCCGTCTTGATAACGCCGTCTTTTCACTTTCCATACTCGGGTAGTCTGGTGATAATGTTGTGGACGGGAGACGAGAGGCCGCTGGTATCTTTTCGGCAGATCCATCGCGACTATGGGAAAGTCTCCAGTTGATATTACTGCTCGGTCTCCGACTCCTAGCGGATGAGGATCTGGCACCTTCTTTTTGGGGACGTTCTGATTGGCGAGCATCGTGGGAATGTCGGACGGAAGAGCTCACATCGCCCAGCCTCGTTTGTCCATGAGGGCGCGAGATCTTGACAGGAACATCGGCGCTGTCATCGGACGATCCCGACGAGCGCCTCTGCATGAGGATAAAGAGAGGCTCTCGTGAGAGACCTCTTATTTTACAGGGGTATGAACTCGTAAAGCTATCAATGCGGCGGTCGTCTGGTTTCTTGGTAAACTCGTGTGCTTCGATCTGAGGTTCGTCATACGTTGCGAAACGATTTTTGTCGCTAAACTTCGACGATTTAACGTATAGCTAACGCGGAAATGGCAGTTCTAGTCGAGACACGGACACGACTCTGCTTTGCGCAACGACGAATTTAAGAGCTAAGCTGCAAGAACGTTGGAGAAGTGTCGATCTTATTAAGGAGAGAACCAATCCGTGCCCATAGACCAGGTTGGCCTACGTATGCTTTCCTCTCAGCCTGCAAAATGGTTTATAAAACGAATGTCGGTTGTCCAACCCGTCAGTTTTTGAAGTAACTGTTGTATTGGTGGACGTTGTTGTATAAAAAAAAAGTAAAAAAAAGGATGTCTTAGGTAAGTTAGTTACCTTATGAGTGGATGTTGTTTTTTATTTTATTTTTTTTATTTTTTTGAGTTGAACGGTTTGGAGCGAGAAGACGGAGTGGGTGGAAATTGTAAGCGCGGGATGTCCTCGAGTTAGAATCGAGATGCGATTTGACAATGCCCCAGATGCTTCTACGAAAGAGAATGTACAGGTATTCTGTACTTTTACTTCATTAACTTGCAACTACCTCCTGCAACTACTAGCATTGAGTTTTTGGGTGCTTTGGCACTAAAAATTTGGGGTGCTATCGGGGAAAGTTTGCAGGTTTGGTAGTTCCATTGTGGGTAACGGGGATAGCCAAGCAGCCCAAGTACCTAACTAAATCCCGATAGCCTCTTCGAGATCCTGTAGCAACATTGATTGGAAAAGGGAACCATAACTGCATAAAACCTAGGATGCATCCATGTATACCGGTACATAAAAGTAGCGCCCAGAACATAGGTGGATTCTGTGGATACTGTGGAGTCTTCTTATCGCCTTAGTCGATCTTAGCGGGTTTAAGAATGCATTGGATTGGCACGGGCCAAATACTGGCGCGGCCAAGTCTCCCGTCCAACAATGGCTGCAATGGGCCTGCAATGGTCACCAAGAATGACGTTAGCTTGGCTTATATGCAACTTCATTACCAAGCTTTTGCTACCGACCAAGCTAAGCCTGGGTAGGTATAAGTGATCTGACGATACTGTTTTGGTAAAATGGTAAATCATGCCTCTGCTGCATGCAGCGAGTGTAACATTTTGAGGTAAGGTACTGCATTAGGTCAGAGGATTATCGTTTGCAAAGTTCAAATGCTGATTTGCTCTTACGGACGAGCATTAAGTTCTCGTTCGTTATGACATGAGACAACTGTCATCTCTATGTATCATCATGAAAAAAGAAAGCTGCTAAATACACAGAAATTACGACGTGCTACGTTAGATACTATATTCGTCTCGATCAACACATTAAAATACCGTTGGTGTCTGCGGGGGGTAAAGCGCTGAAGGGACCGGTAAGGGATGCTACCTATTTTCTCGTCACTGAAGATTGCAAAAAAAAAAAAAAAATGGTACAAGATACACTTGGCGATCGGCGAATCCTGTCCCATCTGGCTGTCTCACATCGTGTTTTACAGGCGATGGAGCCAAATTCGGGCTATTACACGTGTACATGTGTAGTGGTGAGCGTAGGGAACCCCATAGATCTCCATAATCCCGTCGTTGATGCTAACAAGCGCCGTACCGAAACAAGGTGCCGGACAAGATATAAATACGGGTTATCGGGATATTTTTTGTCTTGTCCAGGATCAGTTGCTTGCGCCATAAGTCCCGTGGACATACTCGGCCGCCACAAATATTGGATACTAGCGGCAAAATGCAACAGCGGAACTCGTATTGACAAACGATTAGTCCATAGGTACCCTACCTACTTGTCAAAGTAGTGGGCAGTGCGTGGGAAAACACTGAGAACTCACTTAAGCTTTTTCTAAGCACTCGACCCTGCTTGGCTACAGGAGAGTTAATGAAAGAAATATGCGCCTAAGGTGGGTTCTGATTTGTGTCGGACACGGGAAGATGCTGTAAGCAGTTGTGTTTCAATGGTGCAGCTGTCCAGATAACGCGCAGCCCTTGTAACATTTAGATAGCTAAACATATTCGCTCCAGATCGGAAGCCCTCCAAGATAATATTTTGATTCTACCGGGCTTCAAGGACCTTTCAAATGATTTTCCAGATGATCTAATAGAACGGTCAATCTACTAGTTTCGTACATAGAAGACTCACTTGATCGGAAAAAGAAAACAATCATCTTTTGTATCCATAGCTTGGGTCGCCGAGTTCCGAGTGTAGTCTCGAAAACGTCATACAAGCTTGCTTTCGCCGTTGGAGGAAGTGGGAATGACATCGAATAGAAGCTGAGGGCAAGGATGTCGAGGTCTGCATTCCGAGCTTTCCGATATCAATATGCCTTTTGTCACCCTTAACCAAGCCAATGCTGCAAGAGCTAGTTTGCCAAGAACCGTTTTGGGGATTGGCTTTCGTTGGGCTCCCGGGAGAATGATAGGACCATTATCTATCTGCTGCATATTCTGTAGTGTAGAGTAATGCGATGATCTCATTGTCAATGCAAAAATAGTCGTGGGTTCGGATTGGAGGGGTTATGTCAGTAAGTAATCAAATCTTTTTGGTCACAGTCTCTTATGCGCGAGATAATAGTAGTAACTGGTTTAATAGTCATATTGTTGGAAGAAGTTGAAAGATGGAAGGCTACATGTAAGAATAAAAAATAATAAAAATGAAAGTTAGGTTGCTCTACGGCGGCTGCCTTTATCGAGTATAGGTGCATGAGCAAGTGCGCACATTTTAGGCGGTAGCGGGGTACAAACACTTTGGGCATGCAGCTAGGTACCTAGAGCCATTGGAAGTTTATACCAGGTATCTATTTCCCAAGTTCCATACATCTTCCTCCGCTACACTTGCGAAAATTTTAAAAGCCCAGCATCTTTAAATCACTGGTTTCTTGATATAGATTTCGTGTGTACCCAAGTACCTATTTATGTCGCCGAATAGAGTAGATTCTTTATTTTCAAGGGAGACTTCTAATAACTAGAGGTCGAAGTTCTTGTGATTGCAAAGATACAGTATACTGCACAGTCCGCCTGCACCAACTGTGAACCAACTCCCCTGGTAATCCATTGAACTATTGGTGGAAGTTGGGTATTGTACAGTCTCTGAGCAAGTCTCTGAGCACTGGGGCGCCACTTTACGCGCTGCGCCACAGAACCTCGGTCCATAGACGCGTTCTCCGTAGCGTTTTCAATTTAACCAACATGACGCGACGAAGCTAAAGAGGTTATTAGGTAACAACGGAAATCTCGAAGCTCTTTTACATATTCAATTAGTGAAAAGGAGCGGTGGCGGATATTTGAACAACAATCGTCATAAATATCGATATCAGGATCGTTATCTTATTCCGGTATATGGGTTGGATAATACCGTCTTCTTACTGATGGCGACTATAAAAGCCATCGAGGCACGAACTGTAAGCAGTTGTCGAGCCCCCTTTTCGATACTCCTTTAATTATATTTATAATTGCAATGCTAAATCTTTTAGATACACCAAATCCAATCTGGTCAAGTCATAGTTGACCTATGCTCTGTTGTTAAAGAATTGGTAGAGAATAGTTTGGATGCCGGGGCTACAAATATTGGTTCGTATTCTATTCAGCCGTGTATTATATCTCTATCCGCTCGCTAACAGAAACTCCGCCTGCTAGAGGTTCGCTTTAAGAACCAGGGCTTGGACTCCATAGAGGTCCAGGACAATGGATCAGGCATATCCAAACAAAACTACGAAACATTGGCACTTAAGCATTATACTTCTAAACTAGCCACATATGCGGATCTATCGTCCCTTCAAACCTTTGGCTTTCGAGGAGAGGCCTTGTCGTCCCTTTGCGCCTTATCTAAATTTACTGTGACAACGTGCTTGGCTTCGGACGCGCCAAAAGGATCGAAACTGGAATTCGAAACCTCGGGGAAGCTATGCAGCACGAGCATGGTAGCCGCTCAGAAGGGCACCACAGTAACTATCGAGGGGCTTTTTCACAATCTTCCTGTCCGTCGCCGCGAGTTAGAGCGTAATATCAAACGCGAATGGAATAAGGTTATTGGGGTTCTTAACCAATATGCCTGCATCCAGACTGGACTTAAATTCTCCGTGTCTCAGCAGCCCAACAAGGGTAAACGGGTAGTGCTGTTTTCCACTAAAGGGAATCAAACAACTCGAGAAAATATTGTCAACGTATTCGGAGCAAAAACCCTAGCCGTCCTCATACCATTAGACCTGAAACTCGAGCTCGAGCTTACTACCCCTCCGGGCCAAAAATGGACCGCGCAAGGCGACAGCAATGTTCATGAAATCCGCATCAAGGGGCACGTATCCCGTCCTGCCCATGGAGAAGGACGTCAGACTCCCGATAGGCAGATGTTCTTCGTGAACGGCCGTCCTTGTGGCTTACCTCAATTCGCTAAAGTATTTAACGAGGTGTATAAATCTTACAATTCCTCTCAATCTCCCTTTATTTTCGCTGATATCCAACTGGACACTCATCTCTATGACGTTAATGTTAGCCCTGATAAGCGCACTATTCTCTTGCATGATCAAAGTCGGATGCTCGATAATCTTAGGGAGTCTCTCGTAGCCCTCTTTGAATCGCAAGACTATGCCTTACCTACATCCCAATTATCAAACTCAAAACAAACGCCTTTCAAAAAAACTTCCATAAGTAGACAGAATACTCCTTTCTCTGAGGTAGGATCAAAACGGTCTGTTTCGATTGACAACAACTCCCAGCAAATCCCTATGCCTATAGATTCAGAGGACACGGAACAGCAAAATGATTTTGAAGAGAACGGGTCTACGAGCAAGTCCGTGCCGAAAGACCTAGGCTTGACAGATCCAATATCTCCTAGTAGCCAAGGCCACAATCCAATGAATAGATGGGCCGAACGGAAATCGGAGCCTGGTACTGATACGCATTCCACCGCGGCTGAAGCCTTAAAGGATATACCAGAAGATTCGAAGTCAAAGGGTCATATATTTTCTAAGTTTGCAAAGGATTATACAGAAGATAGCACCAATGACTCCGAAGTTGCCAACGGCACGACACCGTCTGAAGCACCGCGCGAGGAAACCGATTTTCGCGCGCGCCTAGCCGAGTTGAGTAAGATCAAGGCAAGCCAGCGCGATAATAGCCCGGTATCGAGCGCTCGAGAAGTCATTGAGCCACCTATTCCAGCTGTATCTACCTCATCCCGTATGTCAGATATCAAGACCAATAGGGTTAGCTCATCTTCAGCTGTGAAGCGAACAGCACCGGAGGTGGCTACGATCATGGTAGGTAATCATACAGTAACTAGCATTATTGGCTCTCCTTCGAAGAGGCAACGGACGGGAGACGATAAGGCCCGCGAGTCATCAAGAGGGCAACGAGCTTCCAAGGGGGTGGCCACAGTGCCTTCATTTAATGGACGTTTAACACAAATGTTTGCGGCCCATTCGCAGTCAAAGCAGGCTGAGCCGATACATACTAAGGCCACCCCAGAAGCAACAGAACCTTCCGATGACTCTGATGGCTCTAGCGAACAGCTATTTGTTGAAGACGACGGCGATGAGCAAAATGACGAAGTCGTGGTATGGAGCCCGAGTGAAGCAGCCACAGAGAGTATTGAAGAGCAAGACAATGAATCTGATAAGCAACCTCCTGAACCTGAGAATGCAAATACCGATCCACGAGGTGACGTACCACTTTCCCCAAGTCCATCTACAGGCGACGAAGATGTAGACAAGCACACTGAAGAAACACAAGGGGAGGTTGAACTGGAAGTTGCGACCGTCACCGCGGACGGTTTGAAACCAGCCGTTTCCGAAGAGGCGCAGAAACGTACACAGAGCTTTATAAAGGGTGGTACCAAGAAGAGAGATTCAACGCGGTCATTACTGCAAACACTACGCATAGATGAAAAGTATATACAAAAATCCTTAGCATTGCATCAAGAATGCCTCAAGGATACCTCGTTATCAACGGCATCTGAGCCTACGGCGGAAAGACTTGATGCTGAGGACGCCGAAGAGAAATTGTCTCTGACGATTTCGAAAGCCGACTTCGGGAAGATGAAAATAATTGGACAGTTCAACCTAGGTTTCATCTTAGCAATTCGTGAGGCCAAAGTAAACCCTGAGGATACCGACAAAAAGGGTGATAGAGATGACGAGCTCTTCATTATCGACCAGCATGCAACGGATGAGAAATACAACTTTGAACGGCTCCAGGCTAATACCGTTGTGCAATCTCAAAGACTAGTCCAGCCCAAGGCATTAGAACTCACAGCTCTCGAGGAAGAAGTCATCAGAGAGAACCTCGAAGCACTAGAAGCGAACGGCTTCATAGTAGCCATGGACGAGAGCGGCGACCAACCGGTTGGGTCTCGTTGCCAACTTCTTAGCCTACCGCTTAGTCGGGAGACGACATTCGACCTCACCGACCTCGAGGAGCTTATTTCAATTTTAACAGACCACCAATCTAATTCGGCAAATTCTATTCCTAGACCATCTAAAGTCAGGAAAATGTTCGCCATGCGCGCCTGTCGAAGCAGCGTTATGATTGGCAAGTCCCTAACCCTAAAGCAAATGGAGAAGTTAGTCCGGCACATGGGCGAACTCGATAAGCCGTGGAATTGTCCCCACGGACGCCCGACGATGCGGCATCTTTGTGGCTTGGGCGCGTGGACTGATATAGCGTGGAGCGAGGACGACGGGTTTGACGGGGAGAGGATGCCGAAGACGGATTGGGGCAGGTATGTTAAGGAGAAGAATGGGTTGTAGCGTGTAGTTTGCCTTGGTATTTGATGCCTTGGGTTTTAGTACTTTGCGTGCATGCTGCATTGGTAAGGCGCTTGGTAAGGGGGGTAGGGTTGGCTTGATAGATTTATGGATATACCCTTGTTGTAGTGCAAGTGTTTACATGAGAATGAATAGTCGATCTTAACTGCAATACCGGATTAAAAATTATGAGACTAATAAGCAAAAGACGTGAAGTAGGTGAAGATTATCCATCTGTCAATATCGAGTCGATAATTCATAGCATTACACGATTCAAGGATATTAAAACTTTGTAGAGTATCTCCCATTTCTCATTATTGCCATGAAACCAGAGCCCTAACCTGACCTACCAAGATCCAGATCCAGATCCGGTTCCAGTCCCCGATTCGTGCTTTGTCCTAATATTACATCCATGAATTCATCATCACATACATTACCAACCACACTGCCCCCTTACCCCCCCCTTCCTGCTCCCGTCCCCCATTCAGAGAACCCTACAAGAAACCCCTGCGGCGGACCAGTCCGCCTTACCATCGAATCCGTCCAGAACACTCAGGGTATCCATTGTGCCTATTATCCCTAATCATCATTCAAAATACTATACCGCGAATACCGATTCCCACCTAGTCCCTCCTCCGCAATCTTCCCACTAACATTTCTCCTCCAAGCCCCCGCCGCACTCCCACCTCCTAAATCACCATAATCGTTCCCCGACGAAACCTGCCGGTTCCCGTTCCCCCCCTGTGCTGCTTTCCCGCCAATCATAACGGGTGGTGTGGCGGGCTTCAACTCGCCGTACGGCTTAGCGTAGAAATCGCCATCGGGTTGGATCGACGAGTCCCTATTCCGCCCACCGTTTCCGCTGCCGCCGCTCTTCGGCACGGCTAAGCTACGCCGCCAGAACGAGGGGGCGCGGCCCGGGCTCGTTTTCTCGTCCGCGATGTCCTGGGATCCACTTACGCTGCGCGCGTTGTGATTGACTTCGGAGAGAGGCTGGAACGGCGTCTTCTGTCTACTAGCGATTTCCCTGCCCTCCCCTTGGACAACCTGCGGTTTCCCCTGAGGCGTTGGGTTTAAGCGCAGTGGGTTTGGGCGCAGATGTCCCATGACGTCGATGGGGCTGCTAGGGACATCGTCGGCTTCGAAGTCCGAGTCGTCGGGGCGCATCATGTCGTTGTTTTCGCGGTCCGAGTCATCTTCTGAGTCGTCAAGATTGTATCGCTGGTTTACGGCTTCGTATTGCTGGGACTGGGTCTTGGATTGGCGCGAGCGCTCGGCGGCATTGAGGGCCCGTTGACGCTCTTGTGTTCTGTTGATGAGGGAGTCCGAGGCGTACCATGCTTCGGTGAACTTGGCGATGCGGGTAGGTGAGGCGTTGGTGGGCTGATGTGGGGATGGGGCTGCTGTGATGGTTATGCTACTAGGTCGGGAAGAGGGTGGCGTGTGTACGCCAGTTTCGTGGAGAGGGACCTCAGTGTAACTTGCACGTTGGGCAACTCGCGGGGTAGATAGGCGTTTCAACTCCGCAACACTATTACGGGGAGAGTTGCCTGGGGTGATCTGGTACTGTCTGCTGGGGAGGTCACATCGGGAGTCACGCTTCGACGATGAGAAAGAGTCCCGGGAACCAGTACGTGTGTGCATGAATGGAATGCTAGGCGGTTTCGAGAGGTCGTCGCCCGGAATACCTGAGTGCCGGTAGTTTTCAAAGGGCGAATCGTCCGAGACTGCAGTGTAGCTGGTTGCGACAGAAGACTTGTTGCGCTTGTGCTGCTTGACACGAGAGGTAAGATGGTCTTCCAATGGGTTGAAGTCTGGCGGCATGCTAGCGATTCGTCGGAACATAAGACATAGCCAGACCGATATACAAAGCGAAATAGCGTGCAAACCGCTGGCGCAAATAAGCGTAAAGTACTCGCTCTGGATGAGGTACTCGGTAAGTTCGGGCGAAGCCGTTACAATGAGCTCCCACTCCTTGCCGTGGTTAACGACGGAGATGACGCCGAAGGCATATAGCGGAATAACAGTTAGATCGGTAACACCGGCGAACATCTGGTAAGCTGCCGACGAGCCGGGAGGTCTAGACCCGGCAGGTCTTATAAGATGCCAAATAGCATAAACACAGCTAATAGCTATAACACCGGGCTATATTATCGTCGTCAGTAAACAATTAACAGTTGTAAGAAGATATGATAAGATATATGTATAAGACGTACCGTAATTCTCAAAACCCAAGCAGTGAGGAGGTCAACATTAGAGATTAGTATCATGAGAACGAGTAAACACCCGCCTCCAATCATCTCTAGGATGCGAAGGAATAACTGAACATATCTCATGAACTTGATCCACCATTTGGTAGTACTGCTCATAGGTTTGAACATTGAAGTGCGCCCAGTCGGCACGACATGCGCACTTGAGAGGGAGATAGGTTAGCGATTATTTATATTCATATATATACCTCTATATATATAAGACGTTGATTCTCTATTTGGTTTATAACTTACTCTGGATGTCGGTTAAAAGCTAGAAAAGGACCCTTCGGCTTCTTCTTCTTCTTCTTGGGTTGCGGTTCCCAGCTCGCTCTGGTGATGGCCTTGGGATCGAAAGGTTTCTCGGGAGATCTCGAGTCGCGCCTTTCGGCATCGTACAAGTAAGGTTGTTGAGCGCCCATATTTACGGACGTCTCAATCTCAGTCTAGCTGGCGAGGCTGAGAGACATTCGTCGGATAAGTGAAGACAGGATTGGATCGACGGGTTTAAACTGGAATGCGTGGTCTTGGTCTTATGATTACGAAGAAGAGGCGGGAACGCCAATTGATGATGTGGGGGAAGAAGGTGGGATGTAAGGATATCTACTGTAAAGTGTGTCCGTGTGTACGATATGTAAGGTAGGTACACACATAGGTAGTGCATGCAAGGCACATAACGAAATGACGGGGATTGTGTATCGTGGGTTTGAGAAACTGGGAAGTTGTTTGGTTGCTACGGCAACAGGCGACAGAATAAAGTAACAAAACAATCTTATTGGATAACTCACCTAACTCACCTAACTCACCTAGCCGACTTACACAAGGCATGACAGGGAACCGCATATTTCTTTGTTTTCTTAGATTACGATGCGGCTATATCGGGTAATATTCTTATTTTGCGCAGTTTTGGGCGCCAATCAATGCCATCGGGCCACTTCACGGCTAGGCACTTGAATTAACTAATCTAACCGTTAGATGTGTATAGATTATGGAGATGGAGAATCCCGTAATTTACTACGAACTGTACTATGTATGCAGGACTTGGTGTTTTTAGTTGATCAGTTTTATTAATCAGCCATCATACACTATCATATATAGGTACTAATTGTACGGCGGTCTTTAGCGGCCATGTCGGACCTCGGAGCACCGAGACTTTCCAGTATGTAACAATCTAAAATTTCCATTCGACGTCATTTTGAGATGCTTCTGCCGCTTTGACCATCTTAATGTAGTTAACGCTTCATATTCTTATTAGAGATGCGACAGCGACTATACTCTTTTGATTAATATCGTGAACCATGAGACTTCTAACAAACTCATGGCTTTGTGCGACCTGTCAGCGCAGAACCTCTGTACCCATTGCCAGGAGAATATCATTTTATTCAACCGCAAGCCGACATGATAGGCCCCTCCGAATGGCCGTAGTTGGCTCCGGCCCGGCCGGCTTCTACACGGCATACCGGGTCATGTCCAAAGTACCGAAAACTAAAGTTGACATGTTTGAAGCGTTACCCGTGCCGTATGGTCTAGTGAGATTTGGCGTTGCGCCAGATCATCCCGAAGTCAAGGTACGAATTAAATAAACCGCATTACATCTATTAATATCACGAATAATATTTGACCGTTTATAAATATAGAATTGCCAAGAGAAATTCGAAGAAGTTGCAAGCTCTCCTGATTTTACATTCGTTGGAAACGTCTCTATTGGTAATGCAGGTGGCCATTTTGACGGCTGCACAATACCGCTGGCTTCTATGATGCATCACTACGATGCCGTCGTATTTGCTTATGGCGCATCTAAAGACAAGCGCCTTGGTATCCCTGGTGAATCCGAGCTGCAAGGTATCTACTCGGCCCGTGAGTTCGTGGGCTGGTATAATGGTCTACCGGAATATGCAAACCTAGCCCCGGATCTCACCAAAGGAGATGAGGCCGTTATCATCGGACAGGGAAATGTTGCTCTTGACGTTGCCAGGATGCTATTGGAGAACGTAGATATATTGCGAAAGTCGGATATAACAGAGGCGGCCATAGAAACATTGTTAAAGAGTCGCATTAAGCGAGTTCATATCGTGGGAAGAAGAGGTCCAATGCAGGTGAGTTTGAAACTATCGAGGGCGAAGACTTTAATTACTGACTATCCCCCCTAGGCCGCTTTCACTATAAAGGAAGTTCGAGAATTAATGAAACTCCATGGAGTTGCCTTTCACGACATCGACATGTCGCTCATTCCAGATGAGATATCGAAGCTACCCCGGGCTCGACGAAGGCTCATGGACATAATGGTGAAGGGATCAACGGCTCGATTGGAAGACGCCGCTAAGTCATGGTCCCTGGACTTTTGCTTATCTCCAACGGCATTCCTCGGCCAACCTGGCGGGCAAATCGAAAGCACCGTGTTTGAACGGACATCACTAGCATCACCTTTTGACCCGTCCTCGAGCGTTACTGGTACTGGTGAGAAAGTAACGATACCCTCTGCTGTGGCGTTCCGTTCCATCGGCTATAAATCCGTGGCACTTCCTGGGTTTGACGAGGCGGGCATCTCGTTTGATGAAAGGAAAGGGATTATTAACAACGATGGAATGGGACGGGTACTACGAGCGAAGGGCGACGGAGAAGGCTCTCAGCAGTCATTGCATTTACCTGGTGTTTACTGCGCCGGCTGGGTGAAGAGAGGCCCGACGGGTGTCATTGCGTCGACTATGGAGGACGCATTTTCCACTGGCGATGCGATCGCCTCCGATTGGAATTCCAATGCCAAGTTTCTCGAAGGAGAAAGCAGCTCTGGCTGGGAAGCCCTACGAGCAGGGGTAGAACACGGTAAATGCAGGGTTATCCAGTGGGACGACTGGCGGAAGATAGACAAGGCGGAACGAGAGCGGGGTCTACTGCTAGGAAAAGAAAGGGAGAAGTTTACGAGCACGAAGGAGATGATATCTGCTGCTGGAAACTAGACTAGAAAGATACCCTCGCGGGCGATTGCAAAAAAATAAATTTGTATTTATATATAGGTAGGCACCTACTTATATCATCACTTATGAGCTCTTCAACTTCTCCGTTAATTCGGGTACCTTGTCGAATAAATCACCGACTAACCCCACGTCTGCTACTTGGAATATGGGCGCCTCGGCGTCTTTGTTAATAGCTGCAATCACCTTGCTGTCCTTCATACCCGCCAGATGTTGAATTGCACCAGAAATTCCAACGGCCAGGTATAGTTGAGGGGCGACCACCTTGCCCGTTTGCCCGACCTGAAGACTGTTGTCGGCGTATCCGCTATCTACCGCGGCACGAGAAGCACCAACTGCAGCACCTAAAGAGTCTGCGAGTGGGAGCATAATCTTATCGAAGTCCTCCTTCGACTTTAGACCTCGGCCTCCGGATACCACTCTGCCGGCGGTCGCTAGGTCGGGCCTGTCCGATTTAGCTAGATCTTCGGAAACCCATTCCACGTTGATTTCAACGTTGGGGTCCACGCCGTCTTCTATTGTTGCGGAGCCGCCCTGTGCTTCAGCGGCGGGGAAGGCCGTGCCGCGAATAGTAATAACCTTGACCGAATCGGAAGACTCAACGGTCGCGATGGCGTTTCCAGCGTAAATCGGGCGAACAAAGGTGTTCTCGTTTTCGATAGCAGTGATATCCGAAACTTGTTGGGAGTCGAGGATTGCGGCGACTCGCGGTAATAAGCTTTTCCCAAAGGCAGTGTGACCTGCGATGATATGAGTATAACCGCCCTTCTTGATGTTTTCGACTAATAAAGGCGCGAAGTTTTCCGGAAGACCCTGTGATTTAAAGAAATGTCAATTCATCTTATTTTGCAACTCAATTAAATAGTAGAATAGTTCTCGCGCACCTTGTCGTAAGCAGCGTTGTCCACCGCGATTATCTTCTCGACGCCTTCTACTTTGGCCGCCTCCTCAGCTACGGGCTTAATGTTGCTTCCTGCGACGAATGCGTGTATCGAGCCACCGAGCTTCTTGGCGGCTGTAATTGCGCTCAAGGAACCGTGGTTGAGCTTTCCATCGCGCTGTTCTAGAACGGCCAATGACGACAATAATCTTCGAAGGGCCGAGGGGTTGCTGAAAGGACTTGAAAACGCAGAAGTAGAGCGTGGCAAGCTGCCGACGCTTCTAAGAACTGTTCGGCCCGCTGTAGAGAAAAGCATTGTGTTTTGCGACTGGAAATTGGCAAGTTTCGCACTGCGGCCTTGTCGTGAATTCCATGAATTCCATGAATTGGGTTGTTCACGGCTTCCCACCGAGGTAACAAAAGTAATGCATGTAATTCGGACCCGATAGCGGAAGTCTACGCATGTAATTACATAACATACCTATGTATGCTCGAATCGGGTTCCACGTTGCATTTCATAAAGGTACATACCAAGTACGTACCTTATATTATGCACGTTCCATATTAATAATTCAACCACGTGACTAATAGGTATCCCTCAAGCTCTTCGACGAAGCACGGACCAAGACAGACAAAGCTAACTTTCTCCCAATTACTGCACGGCTTTCTCAGCTCCATTGCCAGTTGGTTTCCTTTTAGTCGCGCCAAATTATTTCTCCAAACACGCGGTCGCCCAGCTCATCGCATAGGGACCTATCCAATGAATTAATATCCATCAACCTCCTAACCGGTTAACAACTTGTGGAAGCGCATTCTTCAATTAAATTTCTTCCCACTCGTTAAATTGTCGGTCGTCGCTGGAATCAGACCTTTTTCAATATTTCGCGTCAGCTGCTTTTTTTAATTCATATTTTCAAAAATAAATATAATCAAGTACCAAGATCTCTTCCCCCCTTCGAACGTCGTTGGATATTCGCAAAACATTTTCCTTCAAGATGGAAGGCGAACACGCCAACTATGGCTCACCAGCCAATGCAGCAACTCCTGGTAGCAACCCGATCCTAGCGCAACCGCCTCTTCAGTCCGATGTGTCGGGTGCGCCTCAAGGCTCCGAGGGTAAGTTGAGACGGCGGTTCTGGACTCCGTATGTCAGTGCTAATGCGCGGAACTAGACGTGCAAATGTCCGAGATCCCTTCTGCGGAACCTGTTATCAAGCAGGATAGCACAACTCCTGCACCTGCTGGTACTTCAGATAATCCACTTGATGCCCCTCCTGCACCGCCTGCTGAAACTACCCTAGCTAAGGACGATGAGGAAATGGGCGAGGCTCAACCCGAACCCCAAGATGGACGCCCGCAAGATAAAGATGCCGGGGATACGGCTGCCAACGCTGATGGTGGCGCTCAAGAAGTAAAGTCGAAGGAAAGCATCGAGAATGCCGCGCGCGAACATCTTATTTCTCAGACCCATGCCATTGTTCTACCTAGTTATAGCACCTGGTTCGATATGAATGCGATTCACAGCATCGAACGTAAAGCCCTCCCCGAATTTTTCAACAGTCGGAATCGAAGCAAGACTCCCGCCGTATACAAGGATTACCGTGATTTCATGATCAATACTTACCGATTAAACCCCGTCGAGTACTTGACCGTAACTGCGTGTAGGCGAAACTTGGCCGGTGATGTTTGCGCCATCATGCGCGTCCACGCGTTCTTAGAGCAGTGGGGATTGATTAACTACCAAGTACTACCTAACTTACTTTTGTACGATAATACCAACTGTCTAACAACGTTGCAGGTCGATGCCGATCAACGCCCGTCTCAAGTTGGTCCGCCCTTCACAGGTCACTTTCAAGTCATCTGTGATACCCCCCGTGGACTTCAACCCTGGCAGCCCTCGGCCGATCCGGTTGTACTCGAAGGCAAGAAGAACCAGGATACTGACCAAAAAGCTAACGCCGCTGCTACCGCTGCGGGTGAGCGAAACCTAGAAATCGGCCGCAATATTTATGAGGCCAACGCGAAGGGAACGAAAGTCAACAAGTCCGAGAACAAGACTAATGGCGAGGCCGCGACTAACGGCGCAACGTCCCCAGTAGCCGACGACAATTTGAGCAAACCTATCGCCAGGGTGCACTGCTATAACTGTGGTATCGACTGCACTCGACTCTACTATCATCTACCGGAAGCCAATTCCACTAATAAGGCGAAGTGCGATCTGTGTTCCAGCTGTTTTGTGGAGGGCCGGATACCTGGAAACCAATCAAACACCCAATTTGTTCAAATAGAGAACAAAACTTATTCCTCTGTACACGACCGTGACGCCCCGTGGACGGATGCCGAGGTCCTTCGACTTCTCGAAGCCTTAGAAAGGTACGACGACGACTGGGCCGAGATTGCGGCACACGTGGGCACGCGGACTCGAGAGGAATGTGTTTTGCAATTCCTCCAGTTAGATATCGAGGATAAGTATCTCGAGACGGAGGCTCCCATTCATGCTCCCACAGGCCTTGCTATGCTTGGAAAGCATGGTGGGCACCTTCCTTTCAGCCAGGCTGATAACCCAGTTATGTCCGTTATCGGATTTCTTGCTAGCCTTGCGGATCCCAAGACCACAGCGGCTGCTGCGAAGAAATCAGTAGAGCAGCTTCAAGAAGGCCTGCGGAATAAGATTGGGGGCAATGGCGCAGCTAAAGTCAACGGAAAGGGTAAGGAGAAGGAGGGTGATTCAATGGAGGTGGATGGTACCCAAGAGAATACCGGCAATGTCGCGTCCGACTTGGCTAGCATACCCCTTGCCGCCATGGGTGCACGTGCGGGCGGTCTAGCCTCGCACGAGGAGCGAGAGATGACAAGACTTCTCTCAGCGGCGGTAAATGTTACTCTGCATAAGATGGAGTTGAAGTTGAAGTACTTCGACGAGATGGAGGGCATCATACAAGCGGAGCGACGTGAGTTAGAGAGGGGCAGGCAACAACTTTTCCTCGACCGACTTGCTTTCAAGAAGCGGGTACAGGAAACGCAAGCAGGTCTTAGGTCAGCTAGCATTAACGGCGACGTCAAGCCTGACGGCAGCGGTCTCACATTCACCTCAGCACCCCCGTTGAATGCAGTCCAGCCACTCAGTAGCGAGGGTAATATCAAGAGCTACGAAGCATAATTTACATTTTTTTTTTTTCGGATAGGGGGGGAGGGGATTTTCTCCGCGCTAAGCTGCGCACGGAAACGTTGAGAATTTTAATCGTGGCGAATTCAGGCATCCTAAAGGGACTTTGATTTGACTATTGCGAGCTGTCGGCTCCCGTGGGCGTCAATGGAATAAGGGTTTCTCAATTTTTGTTTTTGCTCGGCTGTGTCTTTTCTCTTTTTTCCCACTCCGAAAAATAAAGTCCCTCCCATCCCCATACCCCCCCCTCTGGATGATAAAAAGAAACATTCTAGGGGCGAAAGAGTAAGAGAATAGGAAAACGAGTAAGGGAAAGAGGAAGAGCAGGGTATAGTACCTTGCGCCTACATAAGGATGATGGAAGAAAGAACCTCCCCGTGTATGACTATACTACGAGTTGCTATCATTGCTACTCATAAATGGGACCCCATCTATGGGATATGGAAGAGAAAGATAGTAATGAATCTTTAGATGATGCAAGTGTTTTGTTAATACTACGTGCATGGCAGCTTTTGGGTATTTAAGATGTTTGTTCGCGTAGTGCAAAGAATTTGAGTCGATGTCCCGAGTATCCCCATACGTAAATACCGTCCTGTCTAAACCATCCTCTTATTCCCCGTCATCCTCATCCACTGCTCCAGGCTTCACACCCCCCGTGACCTCCCATTCGCTATAATACTCGACATGCGTCCTCCAATCCGGTTCAAAATCCACCAGTCCCGAGCGTCTTCGCATCTCTGGTTCCCGTCCTCCCTCCCCTTCCCTATCTTTACTCTCACCTTCGCCACCTTCGTCCTCTTCAAACAGCTCCTCTTTCACCCTGCCCCGCCCATCATGCACTACCCTCCACAACCGCTCCTCCTCCCGCCTAGAAGCTTGCATATCGGCTCGTTCGGCGTCCGCCCAGAGTAAGTGCTCCAAGCGGATGCGTGCGCGGAGAGCGTCCCGGGACCGCGATGTTAATGCCATGGAGGAGGAGGCGGCGTTGTAGGTTAGGGCTTCTTGCAGGTCGAGGGCTAAAGCGGGGTTGTTTTCGTCGTCTGATGAGTTTGGGTTGGAGTCCGAGGCGGAGTCTTGGTCTTGGGGTTTTGTGGGAGCGTCGACGTTAGAATCGGTGTCGGTGTCAGAGTCGGAGTCGGGGAGGGAGGGAGAAGGGGAGGGGGAGCTGGAGGAGAGGTCGATAGGGAAGCCTTGAGATAGATTTGCGTGGGAGGAGGGGTGCTTGGGGGGTGGGAAGCCGAGAGCGGCTTCGACTTCGTCGTATGGCATCGAGGGAATTAGGGTGCTTGAGGATGTTTCTAATTCTGCGTCATGTATTTCGGAAGAAGCGTCGTATTCCTGATCGCTTGTTTCGCTTTGGAATAATTCTTCCCCCTCAGTATCCAGATCTTCATCATCGCTTTCCCCCTTATTAGAAGTGTCCTCTCTCTCCGCCTCTCCTTCATCTTCACTCTCATCATCCTTCTCATCGTCATACACATCCAGCCGTAACCTCCGCGCAGCCTTCGCCCAGAACTCACGGCTGTTTTCTGTCATACCGACTGATGCTACGGCAGCCTGTACATCTTTAATCTTTACGAGCCCTCCTGTCCGGTTACGGCGGTCCCCTGCTCTTTTCGCACGCACACGAGAACCCGCTACGTACAGCGTCGCGCTGACGAGTCGTCGTGTGATACTCAGTGCTAGGGAGTGAAAATCAGAAAGCGCAGTAGCTCGAATCGAAGGCGGGTCCTCAGATATGCTGCGCCAGTTACCATCCTCAACTACGGATGAATTCATGAAGACGTGGTCCGAGAGACGTAACCAGTTACGTAGAGTGAATAGCTCCGCGAAGGGTGGTAGGTCGTTTGTATTATTATTAGCACGCTGCTGGTTCTCCAGGACCCGCGCAAGTTGCTCTGTGATCAGCCATCGTCCTTGCCAGCGTTTCTGCTCTAGTGACGCTTCGTATTTTTCGCACCGCAGAGCAATGCCGTCGGCCGCCTGCTCCAGCGCTGCACATAGCTCCGTGCTGAGTTCCGCGGCAGCAGGTACATCTACAGGACGCAACGCCCGCTGTCTCCTACCGTCGTTTTCACGGCGCGCACGTTCCGCCTCATCAAGAAGCATCAAGTACTGCCGAATCTCAAGAGGGCTTTTGGTACCGACCCTTGCTGCTATACCAGCAATATCATCGCGCCCCAGACGCCCTAAAGCTTCGTAAAAGGCATGCTTCTCAGATGGAGTCCACAACACAACGCCAACTTGGGTGGATGCTAGGTCCAAGGTTTCATCCACGACGATGCCTGCTGCAGCATCACGGATTTCTTTGTTAAGAAGATTCAGATACTGGAAGTTGAAGAGTCCCTTTCGTCGCTTAGGGAGTGATATCGTCGGGGCTGGTTCTACTGCTTTGAGGCGGCGCTTGCGTGTGCTCTCCTTGGGTCGAAGAGGGTGTGAAGACTGTGAGGACTGGGGAGGCTCAGGGTGCCAACCGTCAGATTCACTGCTGTCAGGACGATACTCGGGATCATCGTCTGAGTCCATATCTAAATTTGATGTATGTCGACTCTTGAGATCTTCAATAGGGGTGATGCATAGGAAGTATATATGCAACTATCGGTTATACTGTGAAGTGGGTGAAATATCAATCTTATAGTCACAAATTATAAGGTCTTTTTAGTAATTATAAGCATGTGGTTAAAGGCTTTAAAGATTTATTAAATGCTCTTGGATAATCGAAGTTTAATCTGAAATTCTGTTGAGTTTGAATATTGATAAATAAATGGAAAGACTGGACGGCGTGAATATTTTTTCGCTCAGATGTTAAGATCCGCTACTCTATAGTACTCTATAGATGCATATTAACCAAGGAAGGCACCCTTAGAGAATATATGCTTAATTTTATATTTAGGTAGTTCCACCTAAAGTTTAAGTGGGACCTCAAATAATTTTGGGCCTTAACCAAATCTCAAGCCTCGAGCCTCGAGCCTCAATCTTGTCTTAAACATCTTTTACAACCTCCGTTGTGTAAATATGCCATGCTACCTCTGACCAAGAGATGGCTACTTTTAGTGAGGCCCATACGGCGGTTTCCGCTAACGGGATTCTCTCGACATGGGCACAAATTTTCTACGTCTTTAGTAGCCCGCGCGACTGAGACTCCTAATCCGATCCAAGGTATTCGCCTCCGTGATTACCAAGAAGAATGCATCCAGTCTGTCTTGGATTCGATTGAAAATGGCCATAAGCGATTGGGAATATCGCTAGCCACCGGCTCTGGGAAAACAGTCATATTCACCCAGCTGATCGATCGAATCAAGCATAAAAAAAATCAAGCTAGCCAGACACTGATCCTGGCCCACAGGCGAGAACTTGTCGAACAAGCGGCTCGCCACTGCAGCTCTGCTTATCCACACAAGCAAATTGAAATAGAGATGGGCAATATTCGTGCCACAGGGACTGCAGATATTACCATCGCTAGTATACAGAGTATTAACTCTGGTGATCGGATTGAAAAGTACGATCCTAGACGGTTTAAGCTCGTCCTTGTTGACGAAGCACACCATATAGTTGCACCCGGATATTTGCGGACCCTAGAGCACTTTGGTCTTGATGAAAAGAGAGATGATTCCCCGACGCTCGTCGGCGTATCCGCGACGCTTTCTCGAGCCGACGGGCTTCGGTTGGGTGCCGCAATCGACGAGATTGTTTATCACAAAGATTACGTTGATATGATAGGAGATAAATGGTTATCCGATGTCATTTTTACCACGGTTGAATCAACTGCCGACGTCTCAACAGTCGGAACTGGTAATAACGGCGACTTCCAAACACGCGAATTGTCTAGGGTGGTGAATACTAAGCAGGTAAACGAGATCACCGTTCGCAGTTGGTTTGCGAAGGCTTCAGAAAGGAAGTCAACTCTAGTTTTCTGCGTGGATATTTCGCATATCAAAGGATTGACAGAAACCTTCCGCCGATTTGGTGTCGATGCAAGGTTTGTGACAGGGGAGACTCCAAAGGTTGAAAGAAGCGAAACTCTTGACGCTTTCCGACGCAAGGAATTCCCAGTGCTAGTCAACTGCGGTGTCTTTACCGAAGGAACAGACATTCCTAATATCGATTGCGTTATTCTCGCTCGACCGACTCGTTCCCGAAATCTGCTGGTACAGATGATAGGAAGAGGTATGCGTCTGCATCCAGACAAGACTAACTGCCACATTATCGACATGGTGTCGAGTCTGTCTATTGGTATTGTAACAACTCCCACCTTATTCGGCCTCGACCCCTCTGAGTTGTTAGAGAGAGCAACCGTGAGCGATATTCAAAGCTTGAAAAGCAGTAGAGAACCCGAGGACGTTATTATTAAACGCAATATTAATTTTGTCGAGTATGATTCTGTCTTCGACTTAATTTCAGACACATCTGCCGAGAGGCATATTTGGGCAATCAGTCCAAATTCGTGGGTACAAGTTGGACCGGGCAAGTGGATACTGTCCGGGCCGCAGAAAACCTATATTCGATTGGAAAAGGGGGACCCTGCAGCGGAAAAGGAGGATAAATTTGTAGCATGGGAGATCCGGTCTCTTCCCGAGGGACTATCGAAATCTCCGTACGCCCCACCCCGGAAACTACTTACAGCATCCACCTTCGCCGACGCTGTCCACGGATGTGACAAATACGCATCCGAAAACTATCCCCGTGCTCTTATAACAAGGAATCAGCGCTGGCGCAACGATCCGCCTACAGATGGGCAGCTCAAATTTTTAAATAAGCTGCGCGGAGAGAATGATAAATTAAAGGAAACCGATATCACAAAAGGAAAGGCCACAGATATGATAACCAAATTACGCCACGGCGCCCGAGGTCAATACGCAGCCCTCGACGCCGATCGAAGGAGGAAGGAGAAACGCGAAGCTTTGGAGCAGAAGAGGAAGGATACGATGCGGCTTCGTGAAGCGGTGTCTATCGGGTCCTTATCAGCCTAACCATGTATATACTCTCCCCAAAGTCATCCCAACTCAAATGGCATTTGATACTGTGTCAGTGATTGTGTTTCTTCCAGACGTGTTTCCCCACAGTCACGTATCTGTTAGTCTAATCGTCTATTGATTCGCAGATTTAAAGTCATTTTCATACAGTGATTCAGGTACAATCAATCATGGAATCCTCGGCAAAATATTAACGATAAATAGGTGCATACCTGGATTGACTTATTTGACATACCTACCCCCTTCTCCCATATTTAGTCCACGCTGCTTATCCTAACCCCTAAAGTGATCCCAAGCACGTTGCCATGATGGAGCGAAAGAACAATTGCACTACTGGGTGGCGATTTACTCTAAACCCCCTTTTCAAGGTTATGGGGTTCATAAATCCCATTCCTGCCCTTCCACTATCAAGGTGTCCAAGAGCGCAACGGCTCAAACTAACGCACCTACCTCTAACTGCAAACAAGCATAAAAAAGGCGCGAAAGAAGGCTCGGGCGTTACAGACTTCAACGGATGCATACCCTATAGTATCGAAACAGAAACTACTACGAGCTCGGGGTGTAGCACTAGTAGCAAGTCTCCCGATCTAATAAGTGGCTCTAACACCCCTTCTCAGGCCAAACCCATACCTTCATCGCAACATCATTGCAGCCCCTCTCCTCTGCCTGCTACCGAATGGAGAGTGTTCCCGCCGGAATGTATCCCAAGATTTGATTTAGCAGACTCACCAATATTCCCGGAGAAGAAACTGCCAGATATCGAAGGAGTCATTGACAAATACATCGTGCAATCAGCGACTCTGCGAAAGTGGATGAAGCAGAAAAGAACAGAAGTAGATTTACTTGACGATATGAATCAGCAAAACAAGAACGCCGAGGGCAAGATGTTGGGTGATGGAACGTCGACCGATGCCGCGAAAAGGCAGGCAGTCATACGCGAAATCCAAGAAACCTACGCTGAGCTTGTGGACGTCGAAACTATCGAGGCTCAAGCAGCATACCGTCGTCAAGCTGCAGAGATCTTGCAGACTCGACGAAGATTGCCATTGACAGAAGCTAAGCGCATGTTTGGATCAGACGGAAGACAACGCCCTAACGCCGACCCGACCAAAAGAACATACTTGTACTTCGCCGGCTCCCCTCCACAGCTAGTTAGGCTCCCGTTCGACCAAGCCGTTAACGCTGGCCTTGAAAGTATATACCCTTCGAGAGAAGATGCGTCTTCAGCGCTGCCGAATACTCTTCAAGGCCTAATGCCCCTGCCGCAAATCTCCCCACCACCCCCCTCCCTCCTCCCCGAACAACCCGCGCGTGCTACCCGCCCCTCGCATATCCCCGAATGGTTCGAGCACTTCGCGCTGCCTCTTGCGGGCCGCACCCCCGAAGCCCGCTGGCAGGACCTCACGAACCGGATCTTCGTGCTCGAGACGCGGATCCGGGAGAACAAGAACGGCGAACCGCCCGCGGCCTGGGACAAGAATTGGCACGAGCCGGATGAGCGGTGGCCGTTTGCGCACTGGCGCGAGCACGGCGGGTGGTGGAGGTGTCGAGTTGGGACTGGGGCGTCGGTCGCGGAACGCAGGTGTGGTGTTTGTCATGATTTGGCGGGGGATTGGGCGAGGAGGTGGAGGGATGGGGGGGAGAGGAAGGGGGTAGGAAGAGCGGAGGAGGAGATGAAGGTTCTGCAGAGGTATATTGATGAGGCGATGAAGGTCGTCGGGGAGAGGGATAAGGCTATTGCCTTGGAGATGATCAGGAGGGGCGATGGGCTGGCTAAGTAGGCGTGTAATGCTATCTTATAGCGTGGGAGTCGCGTGTGCGTGATACCCATTCCTCCGTTTTCGGGCTCGGACATGGCGTCTTTTCTGGGAAAGGAGTGATTATTTGTGGCTTCGGGTTCGTCTTCTTTTACTGGTAAGAGTGTCTGGATGTTTAGTAGAGCGGAATCGTGGCTTGTCTATGGTGCGGTGAATTGGGATAGGGATAGGGATAGGGATGGATGGTTCTGGGTCGATTAGGGATTGTTGTTTCGGGTTGGGATACTCACCGGCGTAGGAGCATAGTTCTGGAAGCAAAGGATAAGTTAAAGCTTGGGTTAACTAATATGTGTATTGGTTTGGAACTCGTTCCATTAGGGGCTTAAAGATGTATACTATTCTAATAATGACTTCGTTACCGTATACGAAGTTATTAGTCTTGAAATACAGCATACCCTCAGGAATTGTATATATTAGTTTATATAGTCTATATCGTCGAACGTGCCAGTAAGAGTTAATAGAGCCGTGGATTTGACGTTAGGCTGGTAATGTATCGTCCCTAAATGTATTCGAATAGCTTTCGATAACTGTCCGAGCCTATTACCTACCTAGGTAATTATGCTCGAAGCTTAAAGCTTTTCTATTAATTAAGTATTTGCTATGTAAAATGTGATTCGCAGTTAACATACAGACACAATAACATCTAACCTAGAGTTGAGTTTACGCCGAGAAAAAGAGCATGCATAGAATGGAGTTGTTCGTCTAAAGCAATATATGTCTATACCGGGTAAAGTGAGTCTCGCTATGATCTGACAAAAGGCTGAATTACGTAATCCAGACGTAGTATCCATAGTACCTTCTAGTAGTGGCCACTGGGTGATAACGGTTAACCTATTGGGGCTAATCGTTACCTCCGCTGTCCCGCAGCCGTGGCTAGAGCGACTGAGCGATAAAGCGATAGAGAGAAGGAGGGCAGCTTAGCAAGCGATGATGTACTTTGTCGAAATATGCTCGAGCTCTACTCCAATTACTAAGACGATAATCGAAGTTGTCGTCTAACCTAGAAATTTTTTTCTTTTTCAGGCGAGGCAACGGCCATTTTTAGGTATTCTTCCCTAAGGCCTATTCGCCATAATATCTGTATTTTTTAGTCACCACTCATTTTTTAATTCTCTTCTACCTTAATAATAGGATTGGTGGAACTTACTTGCAAGTGTAAACTTGCAAACTTATACAAAAGTGTCAAGCTCTGGTCTTCCCCGGTTATATCATCCGCCATCCGCCGCCCTCGACGAAAATTTCCCTTATAAAACTTCTCGACAATGCTGTGCCGACAACGACTCTCACGGCAACTCGTCGTAAGGGGTCCTTCGAACTTTGCATCGAGACTTCGACCTTCTCTAGCATCACGCCATTACTCTATAAATAATACTAGTAACTCGACCGATTTCACGATCGCGTGCTCAAGACCGACGATAGCTTCGAGACATGGCGCTTTGCTAAGGTCAGACTTTTCTACGTCGCATATCAGTAGGAAAGACAAAAAAAACAAGGACTTTTTCGACGGGCCCGTAGAGCCGTTGTCGGAAGAGGAGGCGAAGGCGAACCTGGAGAAGAAGACGGAAGAGACCAAAGATGAAGTAAGCGAGGCCAAAAGCTCCAATGCGGATTCTCCACCTCCCGGTAAGAACCAGGGTGGCCAGGGCGACTCGCAGGATGGCAAGGCGAGCAGCGCGGCGGGGGGCGCATCGTCGGGATCTGGTAACGATGCGCCTGGCGACGGGGGCCGAAGAGGACGAAGATCGGGAGCCGATAAAGCGCTGCAAAAACCCGTCGTACCCGACGTATATCCTCAAGTTATGGCCATTCCAATAGCGAAGAGGCCTCTATTTCCCGGATTTTACAAGGCGATCACGATTAAAGATCCTAACGTCTCTGCTGCGATTATGGAAATGATTAAGCGGGGTCAACCTTACGTGGGCGCATTCTTATTTAAAGATGAGAATGCGGATGAGGATGTGATTAGGGACCCGTCTGACGTTTACGATACTGGTGTCTTTGCGCAAGTTACGAGCGCATTCCCGGTGCATGGAGAACAGAACAGCCTCACAGCCATATTATACCCCCATCGCCGGATAAAGCTATCCACCCTGATACCCCCTAGCACCACCAACGAGCCCAAGAAGGCAGATTCCGAAACGGAGCCCGTGCCAGAGCCCATACCACCCAAAGCAGAAGAGGAATCACAGCAAGAAAAGAAGGGTGATGTAGTCGCAAGCTTCGAAGAGAGCGCTGTCGCCCCGAAGCCCGATTCTACAGCGGAGAAATATGAACCAACATCATTCTTGCGCAAATATCCGGTCAGTCTTGTAAATGTGGAGAACCTATCTGAGGAGCCGTTCGATCCAAAGAGTCCCGTCATTCGAGCCGTGACAAATGAAATCGTGAATGTTTTCAAGGAAGTTGCCTCGATGAACAGCTTGTTCAGGGACCAGATATCAACCTTTTCTATGAGCCAATCAACAGGGAACGTCATGGCGGAACCGGCAAAATTAGCTGATTTTGCTGCGGCGGTGTCTGCTGGAGAGCCCGCGGAGCTACAAGAAGTTCTTGCTAGCCTCAACGTTGAGGAGCGAATGCAAAAGGCCCTGGTCGTACTCAAGAAGGAATTGATGAATGCACAGCTTCAATCGAAGATCACTAAGGATGTAGAGCAAAAGATTACGAAGCGACAGCGGGAATACTGGCTGATGGAACAGATGAAAGGTATTCGCCGAGAACTAGGCATCGAGTCTGATGGCAAGGATAAACTGGTCGAGAAGTTTAAGGAGAAGGCCGACAAGCTGGCTATGCCCGAAGGCGTCCGGAAAGTCTTCGACGATGAAATTAACAAGCTCGCTCACCTTGAACCTGCTGCGTCCGAATTTAACGTGACGAGGAACTACCTGGACTGGTTGACACAGATCCCCTGGGGACAACGAAGCGCTGAAAATTTTGGAATTCAAAATGCGATGAAGGTATTAGACGAAGATCACTACGGTTTAAAGGATGTCAAGGATCGTATCCTAGAATTCATTGCAGTCGGTAAACTACGAGGCACTGTCGAGGGAAAGATATTGTGCTTTGTGGGACCTCCTGGTGTTGGCAAGACCAGCATAGGCAAGTCGATTGCCAGAGCTTTGAACCGACAGTATTACAGATTCAGCGTGGGTGGTCTTACGGACGTGGCTGAAATCAAAGGCCACCGACGAACGTACGTTGGTGCTCTGCCCGGACGAGTCATTCAAGCTTTAAAGAAGTGTCAAACCGAGAATCCTCTAATATTAATTGACGAAGTTGACAAGATTGGCCGAGGCTATCAGGGCGACCCTTCATCGGCTCTTTTAGAATTACTCGACCCAGAACAAAATAGCTCTTTCTTAGACCACTACATGGATGTCCCCGTCGATCTTTCTAAAGTCTTGTTTGTCTGCACAGCAAACATGACCGATACCATTCCGAGACCTCTGCTGGACCGTATGGAAGTCATTAGACTCTCGGGGTACGTTTCGGACGAGAAGAGGGCGATCGCAGACAAATACCTGGCACCTGCGGCTAAGGAACTAGCCGGATTAAAAGACGCAGACGTTTTGTTAACAGATGATGCAATCGACGAGTTGATTAAGTCATACTGCCGCGAATCAGGTGTTCGCAACCTGAAGAAGCAGATCGAGAAGGTCTACCGAAAGTCAGCTCTGAAGATTGTTCAAGAACTTGGAGAGGATGTTCTTCCCGAGTCAGCAGCTCTGACAGAAGATGGGAAAGCTGCTCTGGAGGAGTCGGAAAAGGAAAAGGAGAAAGAGAATCGCGATCCTACTTCTCCCGAAGCATCCGAGAAGGAGACTACGGAGAAGCCTCGTGTACCCTTAAGAGTGCCCGATTCAGTTCACGTTGAGATTAACAAGGAGAACCTCAAGGACTACGTCGGTCCCCCGATATTCACTTCTGACCGTCTATATGACGTGACGCCACCTGGTGTTGCGATGGGTCTTGCGTGGACCCAGCTAGGCGGTTCGGCGATGTACATAGAATCCATTCTCCAGTCTACATTGAGGCCTAGTAGCCGTGCAGGCTTAGAGATCACCGGCAACCTGAAGACCGTGATGAAGGAATCCTCCACCATTGCTTATTCTTTCGCCAAGTCGTACATGGCGAAAGAATTTTCGGATAACCACTTCTTTGACAAAGCTAAGATTCACTTGCACGTGCCCGAAGGAGCAGTGCAAAAGGACGGACCATCGGCCGGCGTGACTATGGCGACGTCGCTCTTATCATTGGCCCTAGAGACACCTGTCAACCCTACGATCGCTATGACCGGAGAGCTTACGTTGACTGGCAAGGTCCTTAGGATAGGAGGCCTGCGGGAGAAGACGGTTGCGGCAAGGCGGGCTGGTTGCAAGATGATCATCTTCCCAGAAGACAATATGTCCGACTGGCTAGAACTTCCAGAGGTGGGTGCTACTAACCAGAGATAACATTCCGATGTGACGGTCTAAGCTAACATTATCGTGCAGAATATCAAGGAGGGTATCGAGGGCCGTCCAGCCAGCTGGTACAGCGAGATTTTCGAGCTCGTCTTCCCCAACATAGACAGGGAGCAGGCGAATCGATGCAAGATCTGCGAATGGAAGAAAGAGCACGAGCACGACGCTAAATCCGAGAGCGAAAAGGACGAATAGGAGACGATACGGAGAATGGGATGACGGGGACACTCCCACGGCCCCTTCGTCAACTTGCATAATTTCCATAGACTTTACAGTAATGCATTTGCGGGATTGGGCCATCAGAGTAGGCGTTCAGGCGGCAATACGACGACTCGACGAAACGGCTTGGAAGTAACCCAATCATAAAATGTACTCCCTCACTCCTCACATATTTGAAAGCATTACAACTTGTATCATACGATTTTTACCCACATACCCTTCACCTCTCATGAGCATAGTGGACGAGGTGGACAGGTGGCGGAGCATAGCACGCCCGCCCCCCCCTTTCTTCCCGCTAGGTATCTTACATAGTATCAAGAAAGAAAGGAAAAGGAAAACACCAAGAGGATTAGACATGAGAAAACCTATTACAGTAACGCGTCAAAGCGCTAGTGATGCATAAGCCTATAGACGTACGGTGAGACTTATTCGTGAATAAATTTGTGCCAAGGGCGCTGTGTCGCTGTGGCTGTCGCTATCGAGAACGATTCGACCAAGACGCACATATCTGATATTCGTATAGGATGAGCCTCTAATGCAATTCGTAAACGGAGGGGTCATGGGGGGAGTCGACGTCCTCCATAGAATTCCGGGTCTTGGAAGGGCGGTTGCGCACCCCACGATTCGATTGATATCGGAGGTCGCATTATGCGACCCTCGAGACTAATAAGGAAAGAAAAAAGGGCTCTAAGCTATGGTAAGAAGTCAATTCCTTTTTTTTTTTTTTCTTTTCTTTTTTTCCTCCCTTCCTATCATGGAGCAGTCCAGATCGCGGGTCGGAGCTATTGCTGACCACCTCGATCGCTCGCGTAAAGTTAGACGTGAGATCATTAATTACGTGCCTAAAAGCCCGACCCGAAAGCTCCATTCATACCTGAAAGAACCCTCGAGGGTATTTACCGGGGAATGGTTTTCTAAGGCGTAGACACCTAGACTTACTTGACCTAGATGGATACCCCAAGATAACTAACCTACGTGCTCACCTAAGGATGATGTATGTACTATGTATGTGTGTCTATACATGTCATCTAACTATCTAACCTAATGTATGAGATAATGTAGGTATGTATGTATGACTTGGAGCAATTGATAATCAACGGGGAGCTAAAGGAGGGTCGGCGTCGAGTGGGCAAGGCGATTTCAGCCACGGGAGCCAATGCAGGGCGAGATAACTTTGATCTTCCCACGCGAGCCAAAGAAGCAAAAAAATGGATTTAGGAACGAGTAATACATGCAGTAGGTACCCGTAGATCCATCCTCTTTTCTTTTTCTCCTCCCTTGGAGGACCCATAAAGCCCATGGGGATTGCGTCGCCCCAACATGAGTCGACGACAGGAATAGGAAAAGAAGGAACGAGATATTTCCCAAAGCACGAGGCGAATGATGATGAGGTGCATTTCTAATCGGTAAGGTCCCGAAGCGATTCGTGGCTCGGCGCTTTGGCTACGAGAAAGACTATTCGCGAATTGGAATGACCGACGCGGGACGGTGATCTTACAGGACCCGAGCACGACGCAGGGAAGAATGCATTGGATGTGCTCCCACGACGGGATGAGAGCATAAAGCATGGGAGCAAAGCATGGGAGCAAAGCATGGAGGATGACATTGGTGGCCAGTTGTCTCAAGCAGCAGCCTCGCTTTTGCGCTGTTTGCGTTGAGTCTCTCCAACTTACCAGCTTGACATTGCCTACCTGCTTCGAGCCATCGCATGTATCGCTGCCCAATTCTAGGAGCACCTCCTTTCCGGGCGACGATAGCGGACAGACATTAGATAGTCTAGCCAAGTCGCGTGGTGCCAACGGCTGGGATAGCGTGGTCTTGGATTGGGTAGCACCCGGGAGGAAGGCAGAAGAATTTTAGGAACCTAGCAACTTTAGTAGCCGGGAGGGGGGAGTAGGTACCTATGCTAGAGGTATGTATACTAGTATAGGAGGTATCGAGTGGCTTTTAAGAAAGCGGGTTAGGGATCGAACGGGATCTTGGCCCTGGACTGGCGGGCTAGGGGGGGTTGGAAGGGGTGGAAGGAGTGTTCAGGGGGGGAAGGGGGGGCGGCCAGCCCTAAAGTATGATCTAGCGTAGGCTGACGACATTTTCTTTTCCCGGGGGTGGACAGCACAACACATCCCCGGTTTGTATCGGCAGGGGGTAGATACCTAGAAAGAGAAGCAAGAAATTAAGAGTTATTAAAAATTAACAAGACTTCTACGTTAACTTATAAGTCATATATTATATTTTCATATATTTCATATATGTTGGATGAACTAGCTCAAGCAAACTAGTTCGTCTCCCCCCGTCGAAGATCATTTATTCTATACGTCATCCCTTTCCGTTTTTCCATATT
This sequence comes from Daldinia sp. FL1419, assembly GCA_025201765.1. Lineage (NCBI taxonomy): Eukaryota > Fungi > Ascomycota > Sordariomycetes > Xylariales > Hypoxylaceae > Daldinia > Daldinia sp. FL1419. The sequence goes on from MU623391.1 coordinate 51,631, forward strand.
TTTATACGTACGAACGGGCACCCCAAGTATATGTGTGGTGTCTGCGTACCTACCTTTATCTACTAACCTAATCTTTTTAGTTACGAAGCCACTACTATCTATACGCTATTATACACTACTCATCTAACCTAACCTACTTGGTTCGGTCCACATGACCTGCCGTCGATGTCGACAAGCAGATGGCTGCTGCACTAGCTTCGGGCCGGACTTGCGGTTAAGGCGACGCTGACAGATAGAGACAATGCTATTCTAGATTTGTGACCTGTCAAGGTTCGCGAGCCTGGAAGATCCCGGATATCAACTGCCTAACTAGTAAGCCTACATTCAGAGACTTACATAAGGTTATATCAAATATATTTTTGTCTACGCTGGGGGGTTTTTTTTCCCTTTTTCTTCGTAAGAGTCGAAAAGAATGTGTTGCAGCGCAAAGTCGGTGAGTGCGTTTAGGATAACGGTGTAAGCTCTCATGTTGCATGTACCTGTAGTTGAAGATGAGATGGAATCATCCTTCGAGGGACCACCACGTGTAAGTGAGGTCATATCTGCATTCCATGCGGCGTAAGTTTGAAAGACATGGCTTTCCATCCGTAATTCGTGGCTGGCACTAGATGTCTTTTGATAACTGACTACCGGTACAATAATCCCTTACGAGGAAAGACGGACTAGATGATAGACCAGATGATCAAGGAAGAGTCTGCGCCTGAAGCCCATCGGGTATCAACATTACATACCTCCTACATACCTCCTACCTACCTCCCACTTACCTCCTACATATAGTTCTTCTCAAAAGATGAGCTAGCAAACGCTATAGGATTAGTTAATGAGGTACAATTTACACCAGCGATAGTTGCAAGTTTTTTGAGTGTTTTATTAATGTCATGCTGCGATTCCGTCCCTTAATCCCCCTTATTTCAGAAGTTCGACCCGGACACCCCTCTTTTGGGGATCGACCACTAACATCATTGTACAACACATCAATGAATCATCCTGATTTTCCCGACTTGGTTCAATGGCCCAGTAGACCACCAGACCCCCCACCAAACGGAAAAGGGGCCATAGCGGCATGGTTTTTTTTTTTTTTTTGGTTTTTTTTTTGGTTGGAGAGGACGAAAATATGAGACGAGGTTGATATCGAATTCGAATTGGTCAAAATAAAAACCCCTCCACCACTGAATTACATTTCTATGTATTGTAGGCCAGTACTTATAGTCGATACTCCACAAGAGCAATAACCTTGAATGTTACCGTCTGACGAGCTGCGCGTATACATAAGCTTTTCTCTCTCTTTCTCTATCTCTATCCTTTTGCCATTGAGCATGCATTGGATAAGCCCCGAGGTCGTTCCACCCATAGTTGATAGGATGTCGTAGAGATGAAACGAATTGGAATACAAGAAAAAGGAAAAAGGAAAAAGGAAACCGAACGAATGAAAAAATGGGAAAATAAAATATTGCGATGCAGCGATGCTAGCCACCTATTGCACAAGCTTACATGCTTACCTAGGTTTGGGTCTTACGTAGAAAGAGGAGATAAGACATTGAAAATCTATCTCAAGGTAGGTTAAGATACAATGCCCGAAATGTACATGTAGCCCCGCGAGATCATTCAAAAAAGAACCAAGCGAAGCCAAACGGGACCCTTAGCCTGATGCAACGATTACAACCCTAGTCCATGGCAAAAAAAGAAAAAAAAGAAGGGAACTTGCTAGCGGTACTACTAGGTACTACCACTAAATACAACCGCTAATACTTTCTCGGTATGGGCCGTATATGGCTGTATGGCCAAGTAAATGTAAGTTTTTAACGCTTGTGCTTGCCTGTGTTGCGTTGTCCCGTCGCGGGACAGCTTGTACACATGCTTGTACAACTGTATTGTACATACAACTGTACATGGATAGAAATTGGATATGCATCTGGAGGTACTATGTAAGTAGGATGTACGGTAGGTCCACGGGTATTGTGTATTGCGTACATCGTACATCGTACATGTGTAGGTTGCGTTATGGGCGTACCTACCTCACCTATGGGGAGGGGTGGAAAGCACATTTTGAAGGGAAGGGGGAAGGTACAACCTCGATGCTGCTTCGTCACTCGTTCTAAAAAGTAGAATTTGAACATTGGTCCGCCTCCAAATTTCCATCTATATTCGCTCACTTCCATCTACTACTTATTATTAGGTTACTTTCCTTCCATACTCTTTTTTTTCTCTTCCTTCTCAAGATTCAAATGGCTATATCGCCCTGTACCCCGAAAGCGGAGTTTTCCAGGATAGCTTCTGCTTGCATATCTCCTGCATGTCGCCTACCTAGTCAAGTCGCAGCTAGACGCAGAGGAATCATACCTGACTCTTAAGAAGGGAAGAATAAAAAAATAAAAAATAAAAATAAAAAAGCCTGCAGGCTAAGAAAAGAGAACACGCGCGCATTACCTCGTCTTTCCCATGTCGGCACGGCACGTATGAGCCGCCATCATCGTCAATTACCAATAAGGTCAAGACAGCCTCGCTGCTGAACATCCTTTTCCCGCTTCCTTTCCCCGATTCGACGTTGGGTCTGCCTGCATCAAAAAAGGTGTCATGACTATTTCCCTCCAATATACGTTATTATATCTCGCATAGCTACAACCTTTTGTTGCCTGGTTAGGCCCGCTACGCCCTACCTCTTGCATTTGCTCCCCCCCCCCGCGCCCTCAAAATACTTTGCAGTCGTCCCATAATCTAGTACATCCACGGTTCCAGCTTGGCTGGAACTAGGATCACGGCCGAACCAGAGCCTCAATTGTTACCATATCATTGTCTCTTTCCCCACGACTTGCCCCGCTGCGCCTCAAGTCGCGAACCCAACCATAAGCTATTTTGCCTCGTTTGACTGAAAGGTTTATTCGCCCTGCCCCAATAGCAGAAAATTACGAAATAGACAAAGTCCATGAAGCTTGAGCGATAGGGCTTGCTTTTCCCAATGATCGCCGCCATGGCAGCACCGGCAGATATGCCATCGCGCGAACCGCCGCTAACGTCGGATACTGGTAGACTGGCCTCCATTTTGAAAAAGTTTCTTGGGAAGGATAGCACGCTAACATCGTCGGTATCTTCTGACCAAGAATCTAGGACGTCTCTAGATTGTTCACCGACTTCGGGCTTGCTCCGGAGGGTGTCGAGGAAAGTGGTTCCCGGGTTGCCCCGCGTTAAAACTTTTAAGAGGCAGCAATCCGAGGTGAGGGAGAAGCTTGAGGCGATACAACCCACGTCAGCGGAACGTAGGGCTGTCTCCGTCGATAGGCGATTACGTATCCAACACAGCAACTCTCATCTGAACGAGCCCCTGCCGCGTGCAAGTGCGCCCGAATTCTTCGACGGTACACAGCCCTCCATCAGCCCTCCTACCATTGTTTCGCATGAAGTGGTATCGGCTCCTCAGAGTCCCATCGATGAGAAACAGTTCTTAAGCCTTGAAGACGGCCACAGCGTCGACCTAGATAGGGAACACCGTGATTTGCTGCAGCCCGTACCTAACCATCTCGAAGCTTTATCGCTTGTTGATATTGAATCTACTACGACGTCTCAGTATGATACAATGATCAATGATGAGCTAGAGCGGAAATGGATCCTAAACTTGAGTATGCACTTCCGCGATAAATCTAGGAGGGAGAAATTTTTCGTCACTTATCGTGAGGATGAATTCGTATGGAGGCGAGTTACTATTTCTCTGGATTATCGAAACGCTCCAGATAATTCTCTGGAGAAGGATCTACTCCATATTAAATTCCAAAGGGAAAAGAGTGCCAAAATATATGAAGCCATACGCGGAAGCCTTCAAGATATCCAATTTTATCCTACCGTTACCAACCTGAAATTGCAAACCACGGAAGGAAGGTTGCATGTCCATGTAGTGGAAGATGTTAACGTGGGTTCTTCTTTTATGAGATAATAACATATTACTGATCGTGTAAACCTTGTAGGAGATCATAAACTATCCTACCGTTCGTATGATCCAGCATTTGAAATGCCGGCGTATTAGGGAAAGAGATCTTGCGTTCGAGTCCCATATGTCGGGCTTCGTCTACAAGGTTTGTGTTGCCGGGAAGACGCTCATTAAGAAGGAGATTCCGGGGCCGGATACGGTGGATGAATTTCTCTACGAAGTCAACGCTTTGAATTCCCTGAACTTCTCCCGAAATGTCATAGAATTCTATGGTGTGGTGGTCGATGACGAAGACGAGATGGTTAAGGGCCTGCTTATCAATTACGCGGAGAAGGGTGCGCTCATTGACCTCATCTACGATTCTCAAGAGGACGGAAATATCCTTCCGTGGTCCCTTCGAGAGAAGTGGGCGAGGCAGATCGTTCAGGGGCTATCGGACGTTCACGAGGCCGGTTTTGTACAAGGCGACCTTACACTTTCTAATATCGTTATCGACTATCAAGACAACGCCAAAATAATAGATATCAACAGACGGGGCTGCCCGGTGGGTTGGGAACCTCCGGAGGCGACCCCGCTTATTGATAGTAACCAGCGGATATCCATGTATATTGGTGTAAAATCTGATCTCTACCAGCTAGGAATGGTATTGTGGGCACTAGCGACATTGGAGGACGAGCCGGAAGCGCACAGACGACCGCTTCGATTGGCTTCCGAGATTGAAGTCCCGGGTTGGTATCGCACGATGGTAGAGTATTGCTTGCACGAGGATCCACGTGTTCGACTACAAGCCTCTAGACTGCTTAGGCTGTTTCCTGAACCTGAGTACGACGACGATGACACCTACGATGGGCACGGTTTACCTTCGATTTCCGTCAACAATGGGTATTCAATACAAGATTACCTGGTGAACAGGTACGGAACTAACGGTCACCTCCATACTGAAGCGGCTCAACCTCAGAATGTCTGGGCATACGCACCAGTCGGTAGCACACATGTTATATCGACAGATTACACCGATGACCGAAACTACCCATCGAGGGGGCGATCCCCGGCTAGGTCATTGCCAAGCAATCACGGCATGTATAGTCCGCCGTACATAAACCGACGCGATACGTGGACCCCTGATTTTATGGGCTGTGCCAATGACATGGAACTGGGACAAGAGACTTCCCAGACTCCTAGAACGACACAGAAACCCGAAGAGATACTTTCCCAATTCGAACAGGACCTGGAGGATGAACAGGCTCGGGTGACTAGTGATGAAAATCAGGTGAAGGTTCCTGCGTTAGAAACTGGCGCAGACAGCGCACCCAAGATCAATGGCGGGAATACCGAGGGAGGCTTGCGTCTACCTAGCGAAGATACGGCAGCCATCCCCTCCGGTGGCGCTCAAACAATGAGTGTACTAAACGGGGAAGGGGTCTTGGAAAATCCACTATCCGACAATAGAATCAACGTTCCGGAACGTACCGGTGGAGCAGAACCCGAGCCAAGGGACGAGCATACAACCAAGATTCCGGATTACGCCCACATCGAAGAAGCTATGCGGCCGTTTACTGATAGAGATGGAGAAATCGGGTCGCCCTACTATACACACGAGCACGGCAGAAGGGACATGTCGACACCGTCTACGACAGTATCGTCCCCAAGGCCAACTGAATCCCCGACGCAGGACATGCCACCTGAGCTGATGGCCGTTGGATATAAAGGCGAGTATGACGAAATTCGAAAACTAAGCTTAGATGATGATTTGAGTCTTTCTACGACAGCTGCTGCAACAAACATGACATCTCAAGCCTGATAAGGTCATATTGAGATATGTACAGGTACTTGCGAGTAATTTGTTCATGTACATAAACATACAGAACGGCGCGAGGAGTTTTTTTTTGCATCGCATATGCAATCTTTTTGGAGGACCTTTTTTTTAAATGGGAATATCTGGATTATTACGAATTGTGTGCGAGCGAGGTATCATACCTATTTTTTTCTGCGTTTGGGGGTGATAGCGAGTCGGGGCCGAAAATGTTTTTTTTTTCTCAACGATGTTGTACCATAGACAACACAGCGCAGCACAGCATTACCACACACCATAACGTTTGTTCTAGCTTGACGATAAGATTATTTAATGAGGTCTGATGAATGGGTACGATGTTGAGATGACGTCTGGAAGGGAAAGGGGAAAGAGGTAGAATATGGGAGACGGATAAGGGGGAGAAATGGAGAGGGGAGAAGAAGGATAGGGTTCCCGGTTTTACATATTCTACATACGTTACGCCTTGCTAGGTACTGAAATATATTCCCTCTGGAAGATGAGGGCTGACGTGTTTTTAATGAGTCTGGCTGGGTGCGTGTTTACTTTCACATGTGACGATGCTGGTGTTGAATTAATATTGGGGGGTACGTATGCAGCGACTGGACGGGGGGAATACATGGTGTATGGGCGCGCGCTTACCTCCCAACCGATCTCGAAGTAGCTTTTTGGTTGTAGCCGAGTGCCAGCTGCAAGCGAGGTTTAAGACACGCCATAAGAGACCGTTCCCTATCATTATTGCTCTTCTCGCGGTGGGGTATGGGCATGGTATGATCGTGACACGAGATGTGAGATTGACGGGAAGGCGTCTCTAGGGCTTGCTAGGCTGGCCATGTAGCGAGCATGTGAAGATCTTTGGTATGGCGTACGTACGCTGGCGATTCGGCGATGGAGCCGCAGATCGGCTTTTTGACGCCTCTTTGTGTGTTCGTTTATCTCGGATTTGGGAGGGGCCCACGTTGTAGCGTGGATGGGATGGGATGGGGTTGGATGTGGGAGATAGGGGGGCTCGGAGTTCTTTTCTCTTTTGTAGTTGATAATGGTAAAATAGAAAAAGTTTGCAGTTATTGGAATCTCGGCGATTTGGTGCTTCAGCAGGCGATGATTATTATTTGAGATGTATATAGGTACCTATATACACTACATAAGGTATATATCTAAGTAGGTCATATATGTACCTAGGCATAGACAGGTCCTCGAGGTCTTGGGACTAGAATTCGGAAGTGACAATTAGACGAGGCGTTGCAAGGATATCATGTGACTCGATAGCTGTGCGTATCTAATGTAAGGCGTGTTGTTTTCCGCCCGAGCATGAGATGATCTAAGCAGCGAGATATGACATTTGTGATGTCACGTAGATCCGCCACATTTCTTTATTTTCATGCAGTTTGATTATCATCCCAATATTGTCGTTACAGTTTATACCTATCCTATAAATATATATATAACTATATGATTGGTTGATAACTTTGTGATTTCCTCATAAATAACCTCATTTTACAATATGAGCAGATATATTATTGTATTTAACCAGTTGTATATTGGCATTGGAGATGTTAGTTTTTGAGTTTCAAATTACTGTGATCTGGTATCCTATGCGGAGTACTGTCCCTCATCAGCTTAGCCGCTCGTATCTGATGAGATATGGGATGTCGGAAGGCAAACTTACGCAGAGGTGGTCTAAGCTTTGCTTTTAGACGAAGAGGCTCAGCCAGATCCACGAAGCCTTAGAAACGGGGCGCATTACACAGAAAGTGGCGTTTTCCTCCGCCTGCCCAATCAAGTCGCTCAAGGGGATTTTAAGGTTGTTCTAGAAGGTGTGGGGCATCGTGGCTATCTTTAACCGATCAGAGAACCGTTTCAAGATTCCTCTTTCCCGAAAGCCCCACCTCAGAGCTCACGATAGGTGCAAGAATACTAGGGTACATTATGGGAATCGCTCCCAGTCCCCTTGTTTGTTGGGGAGAGGAGAGGGATGGGATGCGCACGGCCAGGACGGCCTAAGGGGATCTACATAATGTGGGGAATCGTGGCTAGAACGCGAAAGTAAGCAGGCATTTTTGCAGGATCTATAAATGATACACGATATGGGCCTATTCGACCTATTTGGCTTGCTCGATTGATTCTTCCGGTCTGGAGTATGGAGAAACTTTGCCTCGGCTCCCAGTGGTTGAAGGACAATCGTAGGTACTCTGGCACTGTACTGCCTATCTAATTAGGTAACTAGAGGCTTCAACTGGCAAAATTACATATTGGCAAGAGCTTACCTAAAAGCCCATGCCGACTACCCGGATTGCGCTCGTCAAGTACAACTTGTGGCACTCGAAGGGATGCGTGGGATTGATTGGCGTAGCCCTGCGGAAGGGGCTGAAGGGGGAGCTTACGTCAAAGAGTTTTCTGCGTTACCTGAATACTCCGAGCTCCACGCAAGGGCAATCCGATTAATTTTCACGTTTGACTTTTATCTTTCCGGGTTTTATAGATAAGTGTGTATGTATAAGTACCAGGGTATTGACGTGGTAGGTGGATGTAGCTACATATATTATAATTAACTGCATATTATGATATGCCGAACATGGCATGGGATAATAAGGCTCAGCAGTGCGTGCCGAGGTTGAATACGAATGCGAATGGACAATTTTCTTTCTCCTAGAGAATTATTTTGTTGTTGGCAAAGACGATCGTGGAAATCTGTCGTAAGATCCACGTTTGTGCTATGTGTACTTGAGGTAGTACATGAGGTGGTACTTGGGTACTCGGGACGTTAAGTGGTGGGGACCTATAGAATATCACCAAAAAGGGAAAGACCCTTGGATTTTTAGAGCTTCTGATTGGTTTTCCTGCTTGCGGCTTCGAAACCGCCACTATGGTCACTTCCCCAACAATTCAACAAATTTCAGACAGCTTTTTTTTTTCAAAGAACGCACGATGATGGAAGTTGCCCGCAGGAGGAATGTGCAGCTTGCCCTGTTGCTGCCCGCGTAACGGGTTGTATCTGTAAGGTACTTGATAGCTTTGTGTCCTTTTTTCCCTTGCCTTTCCTATTTATCGCCCCGCGTTCATGTAACGGCTTTCACTCCCCCTTCCCACCACCTTTCAACCCCAGCAATTATTGTTCGCCTATCAGATCAAACAGAATTCAAGAAGAGGAAAAGAGGAAAGGAAAAACAAGGATACGTGCAGCTAATAATTCCGTAACTTGATCGTCACTGTTACAATTTCCTCTTGGTGGTTTCTAATTACGTTAATGGGTTCTATTAACCTTTTTTTCCATTCATTGTAGGTAATAATTATACTTTTTGCTTAACAGTTGAGTAAATGATAGAAGTCATCGGCCGACTATCATATGTTTCAGTCGAATCATTTGATTCCAGCAAGCATTTTCTTTGAACAACAAACTTAAGAAGTCCGTTGTGTACTGTAGTTATCGCTAGCACCTAGGTACACCGACTTTGAGTTCCATAGGCTCAAGCAGATATATACGTGCAGATCCAGGGACATGATAGGAAGCTAAGTTAGGGACGAAAAGTTCTTAATTGGTACCCGAGGCAATCTGGACTCACCTATCTAAACGGGTCCACTGAGGTCTGGAATACTTTCGGAATACTTATCGGGTACTTTCTGTAATACCTTCCCGCCACCCATCCATCCCCCCTGTCCACCCGACTTCAGGGGTTCAAGGTTGTACGTCCCACCGATTGGTCCCCATACCCATACTGTACCTAAGTACCTACACTTTGTACCTACATTCGATACCACAAGGACCTTTTTTTCTACACTCCATCACTTTTTCCACGCCCCCCCCAGACGGTAATAAATATATCCTTTTTAAACTCCCACATCCTTCTCTCTTTTCCGTTCCTTCTACTCAACCTCGTCGTTCATTACTACGAGTCCCTTTTTCACTGATTCTCGAGCGGGCCCTGCTGATATCCAACCTTTTTACCTCAGCATCGATCGACTCGCTACCATGGCTTCCGCTACGACGGATGCCTCAGGGCCTGTCGCCGCCCCGGCCTTTCCTGATGGCACCAAGGATTACAAGCCTTTACGGTCGGCCAAGTACGACTTGAAGAAACCTCACATCACCGAACTTCCTATCACCTGGGGTAACTGGTACAAGCACGTCAACTGGCTCAACACCACCTTCATTCTACTCATTCCTTTAGCTGGTTTGATCAGCACATACTGGATTCACCTCCAGCTGAAGACGGCCCTCTTCTCCATCTTCTACTACTTCAATGCCGGTCTCGGTATTACAGCCGGTATGTTTGGAGAACATTTTGTTTCTTTCTAATTACCAGAGTACTAATACCCAGAATAGGATACCATCGACTCTGGGCTCACAGCTCGTTTAGGGCTTCGCTTCCTATCAAGATCTACCTGGCTGCCATGGGAGCTGCTTCTGTTCAAGGTTCTATCAGATGGTGGTCGAGGGGCCACCGTGCTCACCACCGTTACACAGATACCGAGAAGGACCCTTACTCCGTTCGCAAGGGTCTCCTATACTCCCACATCGGCTGGATGGTCATGAAGCAGAACCCTAAGCGAATTGGCCGAACCGATATCTCCGACTTGAACGATGACCCGGTCGTCGTCTGGCAACACACTCACTACATCAAGTCCGTCCTTACGATGTCTCTTATTTTCCCGACTGTTGTCTGCGGTCTTGGTTGGGGCGACTGGTGGGGTGGTTTCATCTACGCTGGTATCATCCGAATTTTCTTCATCCAGCAGGCTACTTTCTGTGTCAACTCTCTTGCCCACTGGCTCGGTGACCAGCCTTTCGACGACCGCAACTCCCCCCGAGACCACGTCATCACTGCCCTTGTCACGCTTGGTGAAGGTTACCACAACTTCCACCACGAGTTCCCGTCCGACTACCGAAACGCTATTGAGTGGTGGCAGTACGACCCGACCAAGTGGGCCATCTGGACCTGGAAGAAGCTCGGTCTTGCCTACAACCTCAAGACCTTCCGTGAGAACGAAATCGAGAAGGGTCGCCTCCAGCAGATGCAGAAGAAGCTCGACCAGAAGCGATCCAAGCTCGACTGGGGTGTTCCTCTTGAGCAGCTACCTGTTGTGGACTGGGATGACTACGTTAGCGAATCTAAGAACGGCAAGGCTCTAGTTGCTGTTGCTGGTGTCATTCACGACGTTACCGACTTCATCAAGGACCACCCTGGTGGCAAGGCTCTGATTACATCTGCTATCGGCAAGGACGCTACTGCTATCTTCAACGGTGGTGTGTACGAACACTCAAATGCCGCCCACAACCTTCTGTCTACCATGCGTGTCGGTGTTCTCCGAGGAGGCTGCGAAGTTGAGATCTGGAAGAAGGTAAACATGGAGAAGGAGGGTGCCTTCGTTACAGATTCATCTGGCCAGCGAATTGTCCGTGCTGGTGACCAAGTCACGAGGATCTCTCAGCCTCTCGCCGGTGCTAATGCCGCATAAACGGTTCGGGGGGCTAGCGATTTAAGGTCAGACTCGAAGGGCTCGAGTTTCGGAACCAGGAAGGCTATAATACCGAAGGTAATGGAATATGGGTGCCGCTAGTCCAAGTGACCAAAGGATGGAATATCCTTGAATGAGAAAGCAAAAACAAAAAACCTACAATTTGTACATAGGAAAGGCCATGCGGTTTACAACATGATGAGGCAACTCGTCCTCCGGCGTTTAGAGGGAATCAGTGAAAAAGGGCTCACGTTAAGCAAATTTGGTGGGCGTTGGCGTATTACAACTTCCGACAGACTGAATGATTATAAAGTTTGGACTGATTATTAAAAGAACAATTTGTCTGTTTTACCCGAATTGGTGCGCTAGTTGTGATTTGCTATAGTGACGGGTGACTTGATGATTAAATTGAATTGACTTTGAAGCATTCACAAACCAAATCTTAATTAGAGTCGTATACTAAGAACGGTTAACGTAATTACCTAACCTAGATTAGAGAGGACGTATATCATAGGTCTTGTCGTTGACATCAAGATTTTGATCATGTGAAAGTTTTAGAATTAATTACATGGCTTCCATGTATAGAGGGTTAAACTGATGCTGCAAGTATATGTTCCGTTTCCGCCACTATAGAAAGCAAATATACCTAGGTTAATTAATTATTACTTATATCTCACCTTCGAGCTTTTCTACTCGTATAAACTTTAACACTTGAATGAAGGCTATTGTGAAAAATAACCAACGGGCTAACGGCATACTAGCCCTCCCTCCCCATACTCGCCTACGAAGCTATACCCCCCCACAGATGGTAGCTAATGGATGATAAATAAATAAATAAGTAAAAACGAATATACCCAACGTGAACTATTAATAATCCCCGTCCATCCTTTCCGTGCCCTGTCCTCGCTTCTGTATTAGATCGTACATGCATACACACGTGTATACCCAGCCCCCCCCCTCCCCCATACCTACCTCCCCAACCCACACACAAGCCTCGGTATCGCAGTAGCATTACGCGTCACACACCGCACGTGTAAACGTAAACACATCTTCGCATCTACGTAGGTAGCCATCCGTGCCCAAATAATAGGTACCAAGTCACGTAAGGGGGGCTCCTCTCGCCCGGAGTTTTGCTGAGCAAGCTCGTCCCCAACAGATGGGACGGCGGTGGGACGCGCCAGCTAGCCAGCCAGCCAGCCTTGTGGTTAGGCCCTGCAGGCGCTATGTAATACGTAACTACGGAACTACATAACTACCTTACCTATACCCCCTGGATGGGTCCGCTGATTAAAGAAGAAAAGCGTAGAAAAGGGGAGCGGATGTGAGACACGCCGGTACCACGGAATTAGAAGCATTCGGTTTAGAGAGCATCTGTCTTACCAACTCGTCATAATCAGGGAGGCTACCTATCCAGTATACCAGGTAGCGGGCAAGCATGCCTATAGCTACCTCTTAACAGCCCCTTAAAACACAAACCACGAAGACGAGTAGCCAACCTATATCTACCACTACGAACGAAACCATCACCGCACGCTCAAGGCAACTAACTCAAATCGCGTATATCAAAAGGGCGAGCCTGTAGGCTCCATCGCATAATTCATTCGATCTATCTGGGGAACACGAAGCGAGGCCAAACCAACCCAAACGCAGCTTAAGCTCTCTCCCCGGTCTATCAGCGACCGCCGCATACCGGTATCGAACGAGGAGGAATACCAAGTTGATCGTTTCAAAGTTGAAAAGAGTACGACCAACTTCCCTCCTCCGTAAGTACCTACCTATTGAGTTAATAGAAGTGACATACATTAATCAGTGTAACGTATCGGCATAACCTGTTCCAAACGTAAAATCATCATCCTTCGACGTCACCTCCCTCTCCCCTGGCCTGTCTTCTGTCTCTTATCTCTCCCCGGTTTATATGAAGTGGTTTTTATTGTTTGATCCGAACCATACGCCATCTCGCGAGAGTTGAAATGATTTTCCATCTTCGGATTTAGTCCCTTATCCGGAAACGATCCCCTCCTGAGCCCTTGGCAGCATGTTAAATAGTTTGCTCACCAGTAGTCATCTCCGAACGACTGAATGTGACCAGAACGCCGCGCAAAAGCAATGCAAATAGCCCACCCTTTACAGTATTATCAAGAATCTGGAAACGCCACTGTTGTACGCCTTAGTGCAAGTAAACGTAACGCGCAAGTGTCGGGTTTCTTAAGAATAGGCGAGTCGTCATTTAAAAAGGCTGCGTAGATCCATGAGTTTTTGTTTCGCCGCCTCTGCCTTATCCATGACGCGATTTCTGTCCATGCTAAGGCTTGCGAGCTTCTTCTTCTTCTCTTGAAGCTCCAGCATTTTCTCCTCGATGCTATCTCGCATAATATACCTAACCGTGCGTACGGGCCTCTTCTGTCCGAGTCGGTGGACACGGTCAACAGCTTGTGCTTCTGCTGCTGGGTTGTACTGAGGCTCCATCACGTAGACGTGATTTCCTGATGTGAGATTCAGACCGAGACCACCAGCCATAATCGATACTAGTATCACGTGCACCGAGTTATCTTCTCGGAAGCTATCCATAGCAGCAGTTCTAGCGGTTCGACTCATCTTACCGTCGAGGCGGGTGTATCGAATACCAACGTTATCCAACGCAATCTGGATAAGGTCGAGATGGGAAGTCCAGGCGGAGAAGACAACCGACTTGTATGGCGGCTCGTCGGGGCTAGCCTCACTATCAGCCTTTGCTTTCAAAAGATCTTCGACGAGTGCACGAGTCTTCGTGTGAGGCCCCGAATATTCCGGGTAGCCCTCTTTCGTTCTGATTTTGGCCTCGGATTTATGTGATTGATGGGGTCCCTCGTGCTCGACTTCGGCCTTGCTCTTGCGAATTTCGTTATAGGCGAACCGGACGTGAGCCTGGCAAACGGGACATGTACCCGATCTGTGATCCCCCACCTCTTCTTCCCAGTTGGAAATGCAACTGGTGCAAAAAAGATGAAAGCAAGCAGTCATGTAACCGAGAATATCCTCCTCACGCTCAGATGCGATATTAGCACTATCGTTGGAGCCAATCTTCTTCTGACAGGATATACAGAGGTCGCTGTTAGTCTCCTGCATGAGCTCAAAGGCCTCATAAGCTCTTGACTCCTCTAATGCGGGCTTCTCATCATCTTCATCACTGTCGAGGTCAATGGCGGATTCCTGGGTCATACCCTGTACCACTTCTAGATCCTCGTCACTCAGAAGATCTCTGCCATGCGCAGAGATGAGGCGCAGTCTAAGAATAGATTGGAGGATGTGGATATACGTTCTGCCGCCAATCATCTTCTCTCTACCTGCTGCTAAGACTTGTACCTTGTCTTGCGCGTTCTTTTCAAATATGTCGTAGAGTTTGCGCTCGGAGGGGGAGAATTCGAGCCTTACTATCTTGTCGGTCCTTGGGGGGAGATCTATCTTGTCCTTCAAACGCCTGAGAGTAATACTGTCTACGAGAATCCGAAGTTTTGGAACTATTTCAGGATCGCAAACTTTGAAGGGAGCTGTGATGTATTGTGTAAACTTGCTCTTTTCATCAAAAGGCTTGAGGCGGAGGAAAGCAAGCAGTGCTGCGAGATCGTCTAGTTTGTTTTGGACGGGAGTGCCGGTAACAGCCCAACGGCGGTTAGCCTGTAACCGACATATGGCTTTGAATTGCAGAGTAGACTGCTCTCGTATCATATGGGCCTCGTCCAAGACTACACGAAACCATCCCACCTCTTCGAGGGGATATGGGCCTTGCCTACCTTTGTTACGGGATGCCACTTCGCTAGCAACAGAGCCATAGGTCGTCAAAACAAGGTCGAATGTGGCAAGCTTCTTAGGATCCTTGATGCGATTAGATCCATGGTAGATATAGTACGTCAGCTGGCCAGGCTGGATGTGAGCTTTGATTTGCTCTTCCCAGTTCGTTATCGTACTGAGGGGACATATTAAGAGAGTCGCTTTGCCATTCTGCTTTAGCTGGGTTAAGCCGAGCGGCTGTGGTGTAGGCACGTCAAAGTGTCCCGAAGAACTGGGTTTCTTCTTTGGCATGGGGGGAGCTTGCGGCTGAACGGGCTCAAGCTTTGACCACTCGTCGGCTTCCTCGAGGGAACTAGCAACAAGAGACAAGATGCTTAGCGTCTTTCCTAGACCCATCATATCCGCAAGAATACCACCGAGGGTCTCGGGAGGGGCTTCACGTTGCGAACTTCCAGTGATTACATTGTAGTATGTTTTTTGGCCGTTGTTACCAAGACGGATCTGCCAGAAAGAACCGGCGGCCTTGCCATCGCTGCCGAATTGACGAGGTTTCTCCTTGGCCATCATAAAGCTGAGTCCTTGTTTTTGGTGTTTTAAAAGTTCAGTCTGTACTCGGGGGTCGGGTTCCATTTCGGGGGGTTCTTCGTTTTTGGCTAGAGAGTCAAAGACTCCCATGACTTCAGAACGAACCTCTTCAACGCTACGCGTCGTAGGCGGTGGGACCGATGACCCCGGAGGATAGGGCGCCTTGGGGTACTCTTTAATGATTGGCGGGGGTTTGGGTCCTTCGACGAGTTGTGGGTTCTCATATTTTATGCTGGGATCGATTCTTGGGGGATTACGAAGCCAAAGATTTTTCTGGGATAGATGTCTCGCAACGGTCCTAGCACTCTTTCGAGGACCGTAAAGCATCAAATCGAGGGTATAATTCCTCGAGGTAGGCTTTCCGGCTTCCTCCCCGGGTATTTTCTGCCTTGTGGGTATCCTGCAGTCCGTTCTTAGCTGAAGGCGAGAGTCTAATAGGCCAGCAAGGCCGGATGCAGTGCTGGCATCGACAGTCCCGACTATTTTACGAGTATAGTCGTAAGCGTGAATAACATAGGACGCTTCGCCAAGCTTTCTCCTAAGCACAATCTTGACTTGTGGCCAGCAGCTTGGCATAAGCGGAATAACGCCAGGTTTGGGACTCGGAACGATGTGACAATTTAAACTCGCGTGCTGGATCATGCCGTAACAGATCTCTTCATCTATCGGAGCCTGTATTACCACGACGTCATTTTCCTCGACTATCAAAATGTTAACTGGATATTTAAATTTATTTGCAACAATAAACCTACCAGTATCAGTAAGGTCCACGGCCTCCACCGGCCCGGTCGAATATCGTTGCTGTTGATTGTCCCCCTCTTGTCGCCTCTCCTTTACGTACTGTCCAATAATCCCATTACCGCTGTTTCTAAAGGCATGCGCCGAGGTACCATTGTCTTCCGTCTCGAGTTTTCGACGTTTCGATTGAGGATTGAACGCACGCTGTTCCACATTATTCATTCGGTCCAACATATTGCTAAAATTGCTGTGCTGTGGTATGGGCTGATTGGTAGCGTTATATCCATCTTGCGAGTTGGAAAACTGGAAACCCGGGCTGGCGAACTGGAATTCGACATCGATCGGGATATTTGAATTATTGAAAGGGCGGGCAGGCGCTTCTGGTCGGGGAGCTGGTGCTGGGGAGGCGTAACCTTTCGGGTTGAGTAGGAGCGTCGGATTGAATCTCGAGGATCCATTCTGCATGGAGGCTGAATCAGAGGTAAAAATGTTAGTATCGTTACAGGTATCATTATCAGTATCATTATCAGTATCTTGGTGAAGATTCTTTGTAGTCAAAGAAGCTACTTGTATTGGTTGGAGAAGGTCGCTTTGACTAGCGATAGGTGCGGGCGAGTGACCAAAGCTGTGAAAAGGGTCGTTACCCTGTGTGTGATTGTTTGAGGCCATATTGTACCGCCTTCCTGGCCTGTCGCTATAATGAGTGAAATGCGGCTACATGCAGCACTGTCGTTGTTTGAGACGTCTGCGAGGGCCGATTAAAGCTTATAAACAAAGAAAACCACGCGCTCGAGGTGGTTATTCTGGTGGGTGGTAATGGGCATCGGCAAGGCTGGCGTAGATGATAGTTGGAAAAAGTAAAAGAACGGTCGGGATCTGAGAGATATCGATATGCGGAATAAGTATGGAAATAGGTGGATGGTAGATCGGAGGAGCGGTAGTTGAGTAACTATAAAAAAACCCCTTGGCTTGGAGAATAAAACAAATAAAAACTAAATGGTTTTGTGTGATCAATGGACTTGAGACTTTGCAACCGAGCCGTCTATCCTTAAAAAAGTTTTTAAAAAAGAGAGACAAAAAATCTCAGATAGTTAACTTCGTCACGAGGACAACGTTAGGTACCGTGTAGGGTGAGATGGTTGCGAGTGGATGTGACAGTCAAGCTTCTGAAATTCGCAAAGAGTAAACTTGGTTGGTCCATTGCTGTTGACTAGGAACATTTCGGGATGCATTAGGTTGACGTTGACGTGAGAAGTATCGACCCTACCCACATGTTATGGAGGGGGTACCTAGGACAAAAAGTAAATATACTTTGATAGTCTGATTTTGCCAGTCATGATATCACCTATGTTTTAAACTTTAAAAGTATAGTTACTTCGGGTAGTTATATATAACGGGCAGGGTTGGCTACCGATAGGCGCAGATACCCACCCCGCCGAGAATGCAGCTAACTACTACCTGAGGTGCTCCCTCTTTACTAAATGCCTGACGCGTCGCAAATCAAAACGAATAGTTAAAAATGCTTGATTGGTCTGCTGACCAGCTGAGCGCACTAACCTCAACCCGTCCAGCCTGTCTACACTTCTTACCTCTGTACTCCCCAGGCCACGTGCCCCGCAGATCTAACAGACCCAATTAACTTGATGCAGATGCAGGCATCTTCGCCGTGGGGTCTCTTGGTACCAACCCACACTCGTGTCCGCATCCCCGGACTCTCTACTTATTCCTATTATCACTGTTACCTATCGCCTACCTATCACCTTATCACTACCTTTATTGAAGGATACATAGTAGATACCTTTGGTTCCCGATATCGTATCTGTTGACATTAATATGAATGTCTTGAACTAATCTTTCTCATCTCGATTTCCAATTACTACTAACTAGTTAAAATACATGAGACTTTTTATATGAGCCTTATACCGTATTTGTCATATCTTCCTCCTTTTCTCCATACAGATAGATGTATGAATCATGTTTCCCATTTATCCTATTGTCTTTTTTTTCTTTTAGTTTACGGATGAGTAAACAAGCCTCCGATTCCCACGCCTGATTTTTAATACTATGATTAAAGGTAAAGCATTTGCTTTTGTTATATTTGGACCGACCCTTGAGGGTTGGTTCGGATTGTTCTGGTTGTACAATGCTCATAGGTTCTAGCAACCTATTGCAACGTCATGTTTCTCCAAAGCCACGCTCTGTGTAAGCGAAGCCGTTGCTGGATCTCTCGTGTTTGGGGGTTTCAACTCTCGGGCTCTGATCGGATCATCCATCCTGCTTAGACTTCTGGGATGGACTGTCGCTCCTAATCACGATTTCGTGGCGGAGGAATGAAGCAACGATAGGCTCAATAATTTTCTTCGATTCGACATCGTGACTTCGCCCTCGACTCTGTGTTCTTTGCCGCCTTCTTTTAGAGAACTCTAGTGTATTCGGAGAACGAGATCTAGATGGTGATTGACTTCGGTGGCGGTTAAGTTGAACAACACGGATCAGCTTTCTACGAGTTGGAGATAACGACCCTCCTCTAAGCCGTGATGTGTTGCTGGATATATCGAGCCTCGAAGACGAACGGTGCCTGCATCGCCCACGAAAGGTGGCGGATTCTGCCGACGGTATCCGAGCTGCCGCAACGGCCAGAGTTTCCGGTGGGCTGCGGCGGCGTTTCCGTCCTCGTTGGCCATCGGGCTCGGGGGATGAGAATGTTGTAATAGTGATATCAATAAAGCTTTCGTTGACTGTTTGGCCGGTCATTTCGAATCTGATGGCGATGGACTGGGGTATTTGAGTTTGTTAAGCTATGCTTTACACTCAGCTAATCTGACAAATGAGATTGTCGGCAATAAAAATTAAAATAGATAAGCCCCAAGACAATAGTAGATAGGGGTAAGACCTAGATTATTTGGGACCAGTGATAGGGCAATATGCACTACGCATTAGAGGGGAACGAGTGGGAGATATGACAATGTGACTGGGTGTTTCGAATCACGAGAAAGTATACAAAAGAAGGAAGACGGTGAAGGGTTGGGAAGATATAGTCTGAGCAAGATATAAACCTAGAAAGTAATCTGGATCACATCGACACAGAAAGCCAAGATAAAGCCCCAGGAACCCCAAGGTGGGAAGAGACCATAGATCAACTGGATTTGGGGTCGTATAAACTACAGGAGCCAAATGGCAGGGTTATGATCGACAAGTTTACTCCTGGGATCTTCAAATCAGACCGTCTTGGATTGGTGCATCTCTAGGCTGATGGATTAGACACGATTGGTCGACCGTCTGGTGGAACTGACGTAAACTGTGTCGAACCAGAGAAACTCAGTTTGGGGCCAGGGCTGGCTCAGGTGGACGGGGTGGACGGGGGGTGGACACGGCTAGTTGGAGCCTCTCTCCCTTTTCTTTTCTCGGCTAAGGTCCTAAAAGGAGGAATGGTGGTATATGCTGGTTTGGAATTCAAAAATTCGCGGACTCAGACTATGTCGAGCAACGGAGCTTTAGATGGTTCGATAGATATGCGAGCTTGGTACAACCCAGGTCGTAGATGACTCGGATAATTCAGCCTATTGAAATGCGGTCGGATTATGGTCATGTACGAGATCGCGTGATGGGAATCTAATTGGAGCGATTGTGAATGATCTGCTACAATCGTAGGGTCGAATTTATTTGAGTCGAGGAAAAGGGGATGATGTTCGTAAATTATCGTGTTGTGTTGTGTTGTGTTGTGCTGTGCTGTCGTGTAGCATTGGTTGAGGCAATTGGTGACGAAATATGATATTATTTTACTTTCCACATAGATGAACACATATGAATGAGCTACGTAGGTAGGCAGGCTGATGGTGAGATAGTAGATGTTAGGCAAACGTATGGAAATATGTGCGTAATATGTAAAGGTTGTGAGACGGTTCCTCTTATTAGATGTAGTTATGATCTATCATCTTAGTGCTAATAGTACGCACTACTAATAGTATTCTAATTGTAGCGGAAGCCTCCGATAGGCGGGGCTAGCAGTGTTTTAGAGTCCAGGACCCTCAGTAACCTACCTAGGTACTTGTCTAGTGGCCTCCTTAAGTATGCCCCTTAAAGGTGCAACTACCTAGCGTAAGTACGTAGTACTTGGAAGGGGAAGCTTTTACGACGTAGGAATTTCGATATAATATTGACATCCCTCGTTGGGACATTTTCTTTTACTATTGCTCGAATTTTGAGTCAATATTGCGCCTAGCTATTGGGCTAATATAGCTGATTCATATCAGTAATAATTGTATCAACGACAAGAGAAGGCCACTACCTAGGTACGCTACCTTTCTAACCTAGGCACCTGGATAATTACCTCTTAAAAGAAATGGAAGCCTTCCAAACTCCGAAGTTAGGGGTATGCCGGTTATAGGGATATTAGACCATACCATGTGTGTATGTAATAAGCTCGTGTCGTGCCGAGCTCCGAGGCTTTTCAGTTAATGGAGGACGCCCCATATGCATAATAGTGGGGTCTATTAAGCGGTTTATTATGGGTAAATTTGCAGAATCCTCTATTATTCTGTAACCTAATATCTTTTTAGGAAATACGCCCTCTTATTATCGACGTGACGTGTTTTAACATCTTCGAGCTAGGAAGGAGAAATATCAACTTATTACATACAACATCAACACCGGCACCGACACCCGACTGTATCATCTTTTTATTCATTTTTCTTCTATGTCCAGGCAACTTGACGTAATCGTGTTTTTATAGTCCTTCGCTGCTAAACTTCTATTTCCATTCTTTGGACCCCGTCGTCGGAAAAGCTACCAATGATCGGTGTTGAATAATTAATTAGATACGAGACAAATCAGGGGCAGGACCGAAGCAAAAAAAAAAAAAAAAAGAGCCTAACAATACCAATTTTGACCTTATTTTATTATTGTTTTGTTTTGTTTTGTTTAATAGAATACAGTAATTTCCCCAAGGAAGACCAGACCACCGACCCAAATCTTTCTATTTTTTTAATCCACATACATAACATTGCATCTGCCTAGCTTCTCGCCTAGCTTCCATTCATTATGCCTCCGAGTCGCCCGGCTACGACCGGTTACGAGCGCCTGGCCCAAGCTGATCAATTCAGCGACGACGATTCTGAAGATGACCCCCTAGCTCAAAGTTCCGCCTCACTTCAACCTCAATCTGCTCCTCGTTATGCGCCCATTACACAACCGAGGCCCCATTCGGGCATGACCTCTCCGAAAGCGCTCGCGAAACTCAAGCATCAGACGAGGCGGATGCGAAGTAACTCGGGTGTTGACCTAAAAGCTATCAACGCTCGTCTGGAGCGATGGGCCGACGAAATCGCTTCCAAGTTCAAAAGGGGGAAGGGAAGGGGTAATTTAGGCGAAGAGGAGCGCCTTGAAATTCATTATAGCGTCTTCCAAGCCCCCCAGGGTGTTAGACCCGCGACCCCCGAAACACTCGCCGCCATGCCCGAGCCCGCCATGTCCAAAGCCGAGTTCGAAGCTATCGTCGAGAGCGTGCGTGTCGCTATCGACCAGGGTATGCATCCAAGTTTAATCACTCAGGGCAGTTCAGGAAGCTATTTCGCGCGGAATACCGACGGTAAGATTGTTGGTGTGTTCAAGCCCAAGGACGAGGAGCCATATGCGGCCGGAAATCCGAAATGGAACAAGTGGATTCATCGAAACTTATTTCCTTGTTGTTTCGGTCGAGCATGGTAAGTACGGCGTCTAAGCGCACGCGTAAAATACGCAATAATCTAACTTCTTTACAGTCTAATCCCTAATCTCTCGTATGTGAGCGAGGCCGCAGCATATGTTCTAGATTGCCAGCTTCGTACCCACATAGTTCCTTATACCGATGTCATCTGGCTATCATCCAAGTCATTTCACTATCCGTATTGGGACCGTCGAAGCTTTTATAGGAAGAGGAAACCTCTTCCAGAAAAGCCAGGGAGTTTTCAAGTTTTCCTTAAGGGGTTTAAAGATGCCAACGTGTTTCTAAGGGAAAACCCCTGGCCAGATCAATATTGGTCCAGCTTCCGCTCAAATGATACTCACCGGCATAAGCAACGAAGGTGGGCAGAGAATTGTCGTCCGTCAAGTAGAGCTCCTCGTGATGCCGATAGTGAAAGTGAAGATGAACGAAGTAGTCCTGAACAACGCCCTCTCGGGCCTGGTAACTTTAGATGGACTGAGTCACTAAAGCAGTCGTTCCGGGAAGAGCTAGAAAAGCTCGTTATTCTAGATTATATTATGCGAAATACGGATAGAGGTCTTGATAATTGGATGGTTAAGGTCGATTGGGAAACTCAAGCAGTCTCGATCACGTCTGAACCTCCACAGTTTAACATGGACGTAGGAGAAGAAGAAGACGATGAAGAACAACCCGCAAGGCCTGTTCATTTACCATCAAAAGGGAAACCGAGAAGTTCCAACCCCTATAAAGCCCAGAAACCCATGAATGCGGCTGGCACGAGCAAGGTCCCGGATCCTAAGATCTCTCTTGGAGCGATCGACAACTCATTATCATGGCCGTGGAAACATCCGGATGCGTGGCGAAGGTATTTTAGTCCCATTTTGCATCTTGTCTAAGAAGCTAAACTCACTATTGATAGTTTCCCCTTCGGTTGGCTCTTCTTACCCGTCGATCTTATTGGGCGGCCTTTCTCACAGAAAACACGGGATCACTTCCTCCCGCTTCTCACTTCTACGCAATGGTGGAGTCAGACATCGCTCGAGCTACGGAAAGTCTTCCAGATCGACCCAGACTTTCAGGAAAAGATGTTCTCTCGGCAGATGGCCGTAATGAAGGGACAGGCTTGGAATGTTGTCGAAACACTCAAAACTGCGGACCACGGTCCGCTGGAGCTTACGCGACGTGCAAGAGTATGTGTCTGGGACGACTTGGTGGAGGTTCCTGTTGCCGTCCCTATGCGGGCTACGTCGTCCGAGGCGCGTCGTAGGGCTGAACCGGAGTCCCACAGGACTATCGAAGAGGAAATGGACATCGGCGCGGCCAATTCGTCAGCACCTGCTAGTACTGTAGATGACCTCCTTGGGTTCTCAAGCCCGCTACCAAATCCGGGACGTTTTGAACTCGCGAGTTCCCATGAGCAATCGCCAGAACGAGGCGAACCACAGAATCCCTTTGACGCTCTATCATCCAGCGCTACCCGTCCACAACTCTCGCGCCCCCCGAGGTCAAGCTATCAGGGCCCATCACGCACGCAGATGAATATGTACACGCCCCGCAAGGAGCGCCGGTACTCCTTCGCAAATGGCAACTCGCTCGCTGCAAAGCTCCACGGCAATGGTAGTAATTCTTACGATGAAGATGATATGGACGGGGACTTGGGATACGCCGCGGCCGAAACGATGGATGGGAACAGGAGGAAGGTGATTGTTGAGCGGCTCGAAACAGTCAAGGCTAGAAACCCCGTATTTACTTGGTGCTAAACGCTTACCTTACCTTACTTTGCTTTATCTACCCAACAAGCGACGATCAGCGCAGCAATGAATAAGACAAGGTCGTGGCTTGTCCCTATCTACGTACGGCACGCTTACATACGGCATCTGTCCCGGACTGTACAAGTACTAGCAAATCCCGACCTGGCCTGACAAGCCTGACAAGCCTGATCTAGCCAGAGAAAACACTTCATTTGGAAGCAAGGTTTTTATTTCCCCTCGTATTTCGCCGTTTTTATCCCCCATACGGCTCGGCGGAACGGAACGGAACGGAACGGAAGAGAAAGGCAAAAACAAGGTGTAAAGCCAAAGCCACAGAAAAAGAGACATGAGAAATAATCAAAAAAGGGCACGCACGCACGCACGCACGTCTCATCATGACATGGAATGGAATGAGGGCACGGATACGGAAACGGGCATTGATTGAATTGCATGATCTTATGTATGGGTAGACGGGGAATAAAACCGTGGATTGGTCATCGTAGTGTACAACAGCTGAAGAGCACGGACAAGAAACAGAAACAGGAAGCAGGACTGAGCACACCAGGCACAGCAGCGCAGCGCAGCGTATCATATCGTAGCTCAGCTCAGCTTAGTTTAGCATAAACACAGCATAGCATCAGAGCATAGCATAAGAGCATAGCATATAGCACAGCACGCACGGCACAGTACGGCACGGCAGGTAGGCTAGCTGTGGCGAGAAGAATCTAGAGCTTCTACGCTCTACGGAGCCTACATATAAGTCGTAAGACGTACGATTTTACATATATGTGCTCATTTTTCTACGACTACAGACGCATACGTATTACGTTCATCCAGCCGTTGGGGGAAAACGTCTATCAGAGGAAGAAAAAACAAATTTAATTTTATGTATGCGCTCGAGTTTAGCTGTTACCGACACAATGGAACAGCGCCGGGCCTAACACGGGAGTTCGCACTCAGGTAATCGTAGATAATGTACGATGTACGTACCCACCCAATTTCCCATGTAGGGGGGGACGGGGGGGGGAGAGAATCATCGAAGAAGACGATTTGATTTCCTGGTCCGTGAGTTCTGAGCTATTGTACCTAATGTATCATCCAAACACCGTCCATCCGTAGGTACCCAAGCATTTAAGAACCCTAGTAAATAGACTAACCTAGGTAGTAGAGTGGTAGTAAGAGCGGTAGCAGAGAGGTAGCAGAGAGGTAGTACTAGAGAGAACGAAACAGAAGACTGTTTACCGGCCAGACGGCGGAATCGTTTAAGCCATGCAACGCCATACCCATGCCAATGCTACTGCCATGCCGTCAAGGAGCGAGTCCCAGAAACCCAACACGCGCGGCTGTACGGTTGGGGCGGGTCGGCACTCAGGCTTACCAGGCTTACCAGGGCCCGGGAACCAATGACCAGAACGTAGTATTCTGGAAATTCGACCATCTTTGCTCCGGCTCCCCAAAATACCACTGGGCGCGGCTACGCAAGAAACGAAGAAAAAAGAAAGAAAGAAACCAACGAGAAAAAAACACCCCTGGCCCCCCCCATGTTAATAACATGGAATAATAATACGTACTTCATAATAATAACGAAAATAATCAGGAGATAAGGTCCTCTTACTAAGAAAAATAAAATCAAGTAAGTCACAAGCGACTGGAGAGAAAAAATACGAAGAGAAAAAAAAATGATAATAATAATACATAATACATAATAACTAGTAAAGATGCTAAAGAGCGAAAATCTCCATAATAATAAATTAAAACGGCTGACTTGAAAAGACGGTTCCGAGAGAGAGGGACAGCGTGTCAGGGTTCAGGGAAGATAAGTAGTGTAGAAGGGGACGTGGAAAAAAGAAGGGGAAAGGAAATAAAAGGAAAATGTGATATGTGACCTGTCACATTTCCAAACGCATCTGTACTATACGGACCCCAGCTAGACGAAATCCCAGCAGAGATAGGTTACCCAGCAAGATACCTCGGGACCCAGCAAACTCGTTATGGGTCTATTAACCCAGCGAAGCAGAAAAAATGCCAAAGAGGAAAAAAGAAAAAAAAGAAAAAGAAACCACGTCAAGCCCACTTTCGACCCCCCCTCTTCCCCCCCCCGACCGAGACCCCGGACGGCCCGCGATTGGGGGTCTGCCCGAAGGACGCGCCGTCGGGGCCAACCTACCTCGACCCTGCTCGCTCCTCGCTCGCCTTGCCTTGCCTTGCCTGCCGCGCATGGACACACAAATGTCTTCCAAACTTGTTCCAAGTCCAAGGGTGTCGCGCGCGTACCACATTCCCATACATAACATACATAGCCCTCTCTTCCTGTACCCTTTTCCCATCCTCTCACCCCCTTCCCCCCTTATTTCCTCCATTCGCGTTGCTTCCATGCGTCGACCCTGCCTTACCTATGTCGAAACGGCTGGTAAGGTCCAGTAGCGCCTCCTTGATACACCGAAGCAGAGCCCGAAAGGAGAGGGTGTGGGGAAGAGGGGTATGAGTGTTGAGGAACAAGATGGAATCGAAGGAAAAAAAGAATAGTAGAGAGAGAGAAAAAACCACCCAAAAAGGAGACGAGAATTAAAAATAAACTTGACGTATCAGAACGAGGGCGCGGTTTTGGGGGCTCAAAGAACAGCTCATGCTGCATGTTTACATACCCGGGACTACTACTCTGCCTTGTCACCCTACTGACGTACCTACCTCGTTTCCACTATATGCGGTATCGAATTCGTACCTACCTATCAGGTCGGCGTCGATGGAATTTACTCCGCGTATCAGGAACCCATGTGTTGGATATACCAGCATTCTCCTTCGTCGCGATACGGGACAGCCTGCATGCCATGCCGCTGTATGCTCGGTGATGGGTTTCTTGGGGGAGGAGGGTAGCATGCCGCGCTGCTCGGCAGATGCTTAAAATCTACCATCGTAAGAGGCCTCCAGATGTACGTCATCGTAGGCTGGGTAGCGGCGAGGGCGGCGAGGCCAAAAAATTCAAATTCTGGATACTTATGTAGCAATATTGAAAAGCTGATCCAGAGCGACCCGAGTAGGCGGCACACCAAATCGCCTGATGGCGTAGGTGCGTTTTGTTTCGTCGCGCTTCTCCGTGGGGAAAAGGGTATCTATCTATCTATCTATCAGACGGCAAGAGGCGAGATAGATCCTCAAACCGGTCCCGCGGAAATGTCGTCAGGCCACCCATAAGATCGACTTACCAGCCTGCTGGGTAAGAAGCCTCGTTACAGTTTCAACACTCCGGGCTCCCAAGCATTGACTCCAAAGTCGTAACGGATATGTAAGGCGTTCCCGCGTACGCGGTAAGGCACCTTCGCCTCGCGTCTGCATGCTGCCGCACCCGAAAGGGGGTGAGGAGGGTCTGGCAACCTGTGTCCCGCCTGCTGGTAACTGAAAGACGTCTTGGCTTGGATTGACCCTGCCAATCTGCCAATCTGCCAATCAAGGGTAGCGCATGGACGGGAGAACTGCAAGCCAATCTAGCCTCAAAAGGTGTCCAACCTAAAGTAAACTGCACTGTACGTAGACTTTCCCGCAGGGTAGTACCCTGTTTCTTACCGACCCCTCAATTTCTAGCGTTGGTAGGCCAGCCAAGCTCCTCCGGGAAATAGATCCAGCCCTTCGGGCTGGTGGTACAAAGGCCATGTATATTCAGTCCCAAACTCCCCCCCCTCTGCAACCCTCCATATTCGCACGTGATGGAGATCGCTTGCGCTTGCGCCTGCGTACTATACCGTACCCGCTACAGCGGCATCCTTGTTTACGAGGGTTATTCTCTATGTACAAACACAGTATGTAGCAGCCGAGAGGGCAGTAGCCACGGCTATCGTGGATTAGCAGATTCGCAGGGTAATGATAAGCAAGGGTCACCGTTGGCGATCATCACAGCGGAGAGTGAGGCTGGTCCCAAATTAGTCGTCGAGGCCGGCGGTTTTTTTTCCGCTATTTTTCTCTTTTAGATCCGGATACGATCACGCCTGTAGTGTCTGACCCGATACTCTGGTACACGCTAATGCATGGCTCACTAGAGTAAGACACATGATTGCGATGATGACGAAGGGGTTGACGACGGCGAAGACAGGTACAGATCAGACTGTAAGATGTTGAGATGCTCCAACGAGCTTATAATCGAGATCGCAGGTTTACCAGGAGCAAAACTTAAACCGAAGTCCCGGAAAAGCCGACTTCAACCGTGGCCTACAGGAAGACCCGTCGCGAAGCATGAGAGTGTGTGATCCAGAGAGGCGGGCGCTATCCCAGCAGCAAGGAAAAATTGCGTGCGTGTGTAGTACTGTATGTATGAGGGCACAGAGCCTTTAACCATGTGTGGGCCTGTCCCGACCATAATCCTACCAGTAAACCAGGGGTAAACTTGCTAGCGTCGAACAACTAATGGATCTCTGGCACTCTGCTCGGCAAGAACCTCTTACCAGAGACGTGGATATTGACTTTCGCCAGCCCTAGCATTCATCACCTTTTTTACAACTTGGGAGGCCGACTATTAGTCGCTAAGATATCTAGTCTAACGTCGACGGCTTTGCTACGCTGTTCAGCAGGGAACTCTAGTCGTCGAAGCCGTAGCCGGTATAGTATTAGTACCCCCTCCTTGTTCTGCTGATGGCTAAACCCTCTGCGCCAGAGGTCGGTACGGTACTGTACTCTTCAGTCTAGAAACGTATTGGTACCGCCGTACCGGCCACTTGGAGATCGCCGCCACCCCCCCAAATTTCTAGCGTTGTCCCTCTCAATGCCATCTCCACTGCAACGGCCCGCTTTGTTCTGATCTCTTGTGATGTTAGGTATCCTTTAACCCATATTAATAGGTGCGAGGCATAATACACATCCCCTGGCGGTCCCAGAGAAGACGCCGCCCGCAGCTCCTCGTCCTAGGCCAAAAGCCAAACTAGGGAAAACGGCCAATTTGACGGTCAAGCACCGTTGCTGATTCTTAGCCAGGTTGTTAAAACTTAGTTTCCATCAGACCACAGTGGCGGTGTGAGGAAGCCATACTAAAATAAGGAAATTCCGTAATCTCTTCACCGTCCGGGTAGTCGCACATAAGAAGCTGTGAGTAATAGTAGGCACCGCGATCGTCACGCCAATCTCGTCGTCCCAGGACCCGGGTGAGCCTGCTCCCCTCGCGCATATGTACTAATACTAAGTAGACGTAAATAATCCGGGCTAGCTACCTTGCGAACGAGTTACTGTAACCAGGCAGGCCATTCGAGGTCCTCATCCCTGTCGTCATGGTGGCCCGCCATGTACGTGAAATCCGTCCGTGACTGACCACATCCGTAACACGTAGATTAAAAGTCATCGGCAAGTAATATATTCTTTCTGACTCAGGCTGCATCCGGCATGGCTTACCAAAGACTTTCGTGCGTCTTTCTTGTGGTAGTAGTCAGGGGTTTTTGAAATCTAGGTAGCTTTCTGAACATCTGGCGGCAAGGTAGGTTGTAAGAATCCTAAGACGTAGCCAAGGCCTGCGAGTGTGCTAAGGGTACCCCGTTGGCGTAGCCGTCATCCTGTGTGTACTCCGTATAGGGGCACATGGAAATGAAGCCACAACCGGTCCAGAGAGCTGGATCCCCGAACTTCCTTGATCATAGCTCTGCGGAATTCTGCTGGTTCCTCTAAAACCAGGCTAAAAATGTGTAGGCGGAGCCATTTTCATGCTCACTAAAGACTCCCTTGATTCTTATCCCCTATTGCCGCTGTCAAATCTCTTGGGTCGTCTAGAAGTTCTCCGCGCTGAACGCGGCTGCGAATCCGTCCAAAGTTCCAAACCCTTGGTTACGGACGCATCGACTAACCAGATCTTTGTGAGAGCAACACGAGGCACAGTACAGTAAAACTGTCAGCAACTTTAAAGAAGGGGTAACTAAGAGTACCGAGAGACTACCGAATCGGTACGATCAATCACAAGCATACGTTAATTCTCATACGTGGCTGCTTAATCCCACCTAGCCAGATATAAGACCGTTTCTGCGCTATATGTCATTCAATGCAATGTGAACCTCCGCAGCACCCAAACCAAATAGTCATTGGGCGGAGTATATGCCAAGCATAACAAGTAAAGAAGCAGGCTTGGGCAGCAACGTCTTTCTTTCCGATGGGTAATGCAAGAGAGAGACGGGAACTAGTGCGGGTGCATTGGGTCATGGAGTGGTAGAGAGAGAGGAACAGGCCTAGGGAATTCAGATGCCTGCCCTTATGCTTCAATGGCCTATAGCTGAACTGATTTGATCAGGAAGGTCTGATGCATACATAGGGAGTAACCGTAGTACCTAGGATCGGCGAACAGCAGAAAGCTCGTGGGGTGCAAGAATTGGACGTGTGACCAATGTGGTTGTTTGACCGGGCCATTGGCTCCACACACGCCTAAACAGCTTTATTATTTTTGCAATATACCACTTTCCACTAACGGTCCCCATGTACCTAGTGAAGAGGAGATCAGACGGCGTCTTCGTCGAGAGGGTGGTGAGCGTTGATGGTGTTTGGAAGCCCAAAACCGAGGATGCCGGACTGGATAAAAGCCATCATTCGGGAGCCTATAGCTGTTCGTCCAGGCCACACATAATCTCGAACCCATAGCCTGTTAGCTGTAAGACAGCCTCATTATATCCTCAACTAGACATTTTGCTTGGTTCCCCCTTAGCAGAACTGGCGCTATTATAAAAAATGACTGGGTAGATGTGCCCTAAACATTAACAGAAGTGTTCTGCTCACTAAACCACCAATAGGCACGCCGACACCGAAGAGATCACCGACGAAGTGCGCGAAACGTTTCTTCACCACAACAGAATATACCAGCGTTGTTCAGTAGACCGCAGGATATATCTTGTTCCTGTTGACGAGGTCTGCACACGCCAAAGACTCCTTTTTCGAATCGGGCCCACAAACTGATATCGACGCACCTCTTTGCAGGATGAAACCATTCGCTTGCGCCTCCAGTACGATGTTCTGGCCATGGTATTCGACGGGAGATCTATCTTTCCACCCATGGGCGCCTTGAGACGAGTACTCGACTGTGGCTTCGGAACGGGAATGTGGGCTTTCCAAGTCGCATGGGAGAATCCTAGATGCGAGGCACGTACAGTGATTTTTTGCATCGATCGTACTCCACGATTCCCCAATATCCAGGACCAACCCTCCTCGAGAAATCCTTTTCTAATATCTACATCTACGAGCGGATAACTCGTCCACCTTCTCTTGCGATGCGACAGGCTTCTGTTAGGGCTTCATGCCCAAGCCGCAGATTCGAGCTAGAAAGCCGTTGCAGCCAGCGCATTTTGACCGCAAGATTGGTTTGGTGAGCTTGATGCTAACAGTTAGATCGTGAAAAGACTTATTCATCGGTTGAAGGCTCTTTGTTAGCTAACATTAGAGAATTTAGGTCATTGGCATCGACGTAAGCCCCCATCATTACAACCCTGAGGAGAGCGTTGAAAACCTTTACCTTAACGTCGACAACTTAAATATGCCGTAAGAATCGAATACCCCGATTATCAGAACATAATGTCTCAACTGGTCCCCTTGCAGGCTTTCCTTCCCCTCCAATCATTTCGACCTCGTAAATAGCAGACTAGTAGCCGGAGGCATTGACCGTAGCCGATGGCCAGAGTATATGCGTGATATTCTCCGGTGTTTGCGTCGAGGCGGGTGGTGCCAGATGGTTGAAATCGATTACAGCGCACAGTCCGACAATGGTACATTAACAGATGGTAAGGCGGAACGAACTCTGAAGCGAGACGCACGTTTTCTCACCATAGGATTCATAATAGGCCACGCACTCCGCCAATGGTCAGATAAATACAGCCGAGCAATGTCGCAGCTTAAAAACGTTGAAGCGCCACGTCGTCTGGGGCATTGGATGAGACAAGCTGGGTTTACTGACGTCGAGGAGCGAAGTACGTATCTAAGGGCTCATATATTCCTGGTTTATTCCATGCTCGCCTGGTCATTAGTCTCAACTTTGGAGCGACCCCTTAAACCATGGTTTGATCTTCGACTTGACGAGTCAGAATTCGCTAACCATTTTCTCAACAGTGATCCCGTTGCCGATGTGCGGTTGGTCTGATAGTATAGCTCCGCCGGTTTTCCCCCTTTGGATATTTGATCCTAATGTTTCTGGTAGATCAAAGAGAATTCGACATTGGTGTAGCCAACCAAGAGAACGTCCGGTTGCTGCTCGGTTCTTTGGCCTTGTACCCGTTCACAGAGCTACTCAAGTAAGCTCAATACCGATTTAATCAATAATGCGGCGGCAGCACACGAAATCGTTAACATCCCACAGCATGACTATTACGGAATTCCATGTCCTGGTGGCGCAGGCAAGGGCGGAAGCTTGCAACCCTGCACTCAAGGTGAGGCCTTATCCTAACCCCTCAACCGTAACATCTAAAATAGGCCGCGAGCGACGCTGATGAGTGCTTGTGTATTTATAGCCATATTTTAGGTTGTAAGTTATCCCCATTCTAACTCCCAACCGAAGTTAAACTTGATATAAGGCTAATAACTTTCCATTCAAGATATGTATGCGTGGGTAGAAAGCCGAGGCGCTGAGGTCGGCGGGAACTAGTTTGGCGGCTCTCCCGGAAGGAAACCTTGCTGCAGTGGAGAGGCAAGGTATACGGCGGGTCAAAGCAGACGCGGGTTAGACTAATCGGGTCGGCTTCGTATCGCTTTGCTCGATCGTTGATCCCGGGAGAAAAGGGGTGGGGGCTTGATTGGTGTAGGAGGGAGAGTTGTGTAAGATGCTGATCGAGCTGCTACGGGGTTGTCGTCTACATGCCCCTGACAGAAGTACCAGGCTTCGCACGTCGTACGTTGGACAATCGGCGGATACAGATAAGGGAGATGACTGCATTTATAGAATATATGCGTTGATACAGCATTGGTCCAAGTAGGGTCTTTTTTGTGTTTTTGAACGATGTTGGGAAAGGATATGTGATAGGTAAGGTATGAGGATTAGACGCCTTACACGTATGGAACAATGTATGGGACATTGTATGGAGCTTATGGAAAGCGAAGACAGCGAAGACGGAGAGGGGCGAGTGGAGAGAAAGAGGGAATTGGAAGAATTGGAAGGGACGACATGAGGTCAGCTTAAGGTTTGCAGCCAAAAGGGAAGCAGCAAATCAAGGGATCCCCTCTGCTCCTTCTACCAGAGTCTCGGGTCCAGCTAGTCGGGTCGTGTGTCTCAACCCAATCGAGCAAAATACCCATAGGGTACCTCCTGCCCAACAGGATACATATTACTTTTTCATACGTACACACACGTAGACATGTATGTCAGGTAAGTACTCTAAGGGTATACAGACAAAAAAGGCAAAAGGCAATACGGGCAACCCTAAATACACACCAACACGACACTAGTAAAAGTGTAAAAGTATAAAAGTTATAAAAGGTACATTCGAATCCGAATGCGTAACACACGCAACACACATC
Source organism: Daldinia sp. FL1419 (assembly GCA_025201765.1). Lineage (NCBI taxonomy): Eukaryota > Fungi > Ascomycota > Sordariomycetes > Xylariales > Hypoxylaceae > Daldinia > Daldinia sp. FL1419. The sequence continues at coordinate 84,795 of MU623391.1, forward strand.
TCTCATACACACCACACAAAACAAACCGAAAAAAAAAGAGGTCAAAGTCTAATATTACTGGCTAGCCATCTAGAAAACAAGCCCCGTTCGATTTATCTAGAAACGCAGGTCTAAAGCAGGCACAGGCGGCTGGAGCCGCTGTCACGGCGTCTCCTTTTGATCGCTCATTCCGCCCGCATTCCCGGCCTCCTAGTTCGCGGGCGGACCAACTTGCCAGTGGGCCACCCCCGGTCCTGTTTTGTTTCCAAATTCTTAAGTGCCGTGTTCTTAGAGTCTAGACTGCTTTGCTTTGAGGGCTACCCTACTCCCGGGGGCCTTGCCATTTTGTCTGGTTGCTCGGAGGACGAACAGCGTGGCCACCATCCACGACGTTACAACCGCGAGTGACAAGACACAAGAAAAAGTGAGACAGCCTCCTCCCACCTTCTCCCAATCTCCCACTAATTCTCCTTCCCCCTTGTAAGATTATATAACCAGCCGGGCCAATCGCTTTCAAAATTATCATCTCGGTTGAAATAGATTACCTCTATTCAACCGCACGGGTAACTTTCCGCGTGCGTTACTCTATTGCGAGCCTTTGTCCGGGCTGCTAATTGTGATTGATTATGTATAATGTGACTGTGTAACGAAGTGGCGGCCAAGGACAAAACCGTTGGGCTGTACGTGATGGTAGTGGGCCTTACCGCGGATGTGAATTTCCAACCCGACCCTTGCTATCTGGTAGAAGATGATGAGAATCTCGCTGTCATTATCCGTCAGATGACATTTCCTAGATCCTTTGCCATCTAATATGATGCGGGTAATATCTCCTTGAAACGTTGACGAGGGCTTTGGAAGTTAGTAGCGTTGCTTGGTGTGCCTGGTTATGGATGTCTGGTGTGTGTGTGTGCGCCTTGATTTGCGCCTGAGCATATGAAAATAACCCGACGGTCGATCAATGAAGTAACTAATTCTCGGTATGGGGAAGAAGCAAGGGTCGTAAATGACGTCCTATCAGTTCATGTACCTTACCTTACGAGATATAGATTCCCTTTTTTTATTTCTTATATTTACTTTGAGGGATCCATTACATATTATACATACATACATACCTACAGCTTAGATTCAACAAGCTGGAACTCAGCAAGCAGCAGTTCTTCCCGCCGGCAGGTAAAGCTTTCTAGTTAGATATTCTATAATCCGGTTATTACTATAAATAAGAATTTAAGCTTATAGGATATCGGGTTAGGGCGTGCATAGCGGGAACAGTAGGAACCAATGGGAGCGACCCCTAAAACTTTAGGTAATTCAATTCCCATCTCCCCAGCTGCAAGCATTCTTTTGCACAGCTTCCCAGCTTCCTCCTCCATAGCTAAAGCTTCCCTACCGGACAGCGACGATCGTGATATCACCGGCCACCTTACGCTTGGACGAATAGGTACCCAACCCAACCCAAGGTAAGGTAAGCCTTCGAGCCTGACCGACCGGGAACATTCACCGTACCGCAATCCGAACTCGATTGGTTCAACATCATCCAATCTCCCCTGAATATAATCATCCCCGGACCCAAACCAAACTTTGAAAACTGCCCTAGAAGAAAAAGGGAAAAGGTCAAAATAAATACAAATTAATTAAGGTCGCTTAAACGACGACTCTAAACCATGGCATCCTTACGACCCTTTGCCCGCGCCGCGGAGCGATTACCACTACGCACACGTATCGCATACCCCTCTACAACCCCCACGACGCCCGGGTTCCTGAGCCGCCGATGTAGCGCACGGTTCTACTCGAGCGAAGAGCCGCCGCCGCCGCCTCTGCTACAAAAGATTAAAGGCGACCTAAAGACGGCGAGTACGTTACCCTGCCTCTATCCTCGTCGATCCTATCGTCGCGCAAAGCTTCGGTAGCTACTCACTTTAGGCGAAAAAAAAAAAAAAACAAGGAACACACTAACAACCCTTACCCATCCAGTGCGCGCCAAAGACGCCCCCCGCCTAACCGCCATCCGCTCCGTCCTCTCCGCCGTACTCAACGCCTCCAAAACCGCAACGCCCATAACCACAGACGCGCAAGTCGTCGCGCTACTACGGCGCACGCAGCGCGCCTCCGACGACGCCGCCGCCGAGTTCCAGGCCGCGGGGCGGCAAGACCTCGTCGACAAGGAGCGCGCGCAGTCCTCCATCCTGGGTGAATACGTCGCCGCCAGCGGCCTCCGGGACCTCTCCGAGCCCGAGCTGCGCACCGTCGTCGCCGGCGTCCTGGCCGCCCTCACCAGCGAGGCCGCCGCCTCCGTCCCCCCCGCCCGCTCCACCACCCCGCCCTTCGGCGACGTCATGAAGACCCTCCTAGCCCCCGCCGGCCCCCTCGACGGCACGACCGTCGACAAGGCGCAGCTAGCTAAGATTGTCAAGGAGCTTCTAAGTGCTAACTGATAGCAGTCCATAGCAGCCTCGCTCTCTTCGCGTGTTAGGCCAGGTAAGGGGAAACGGAAAAGGGATGGGAGGGGTATGAGATTATGTATCAATACCTGTACTGTATATAAAGTAACGACGAATGCGGGCTACGATTGCATTGCATCAACCGGCGCACAAAATTTGGCTAGGTTTAAAAAAAAATTTACATCTTCACTCAATACTCAAATGAAAAAAAAAAGCCCACGACTCAAACTTGCGGTTAGGCCCTGCATGATGATATACTCTTAAACCACAACAGTAGATGTGTAAACAATAATAGTAGTTAAAATATTTAGAATGTCAATTGCTTGGCCCAAGGACTAACTCCCAAATTCTAGCCAAAGCGTGATTAGGGGGTGGTTCACGTATATTTACCTAAGGGTTACCAATTAACACATAATTCCAACAAAGGTATCTTTTTCTCCTCAACTGCGTAGCTCATAGCTATGCCGTACGCCGACTATTTTCGTCTCGCCTAAACGCCTATTACAAGTTCTCAATCCATGACATATCCCAGCCACACCGATGCATCGTGTCGGAGGCTTCGTAACTGACGTGGAAACACTCATACAGTAGTAGAGTCCTCTTCGTTACGGGGACCCGAGAAATCGGTTCCCTGGTTAGCGGTTGCTAGTCTCGCACACAAGCTTAGTAGAACCACGGTCTCCGTGGCCGCGTAATGGTTTAGAGCATCTAGCAGAATCTGTAAATGCCGGCTGAAGTTCTTCTCCCAGTTTCTAATAATCTCAAATAGGTTATTGACCCGGGTTTCTTCATCCTGGAGATGGCTGCTTGACCCGCTATCGCCATGCGACTTCTGAGACTTTATAGCTTGGAATCGTTTCCACTCCTTGTCCGTCATATTTGGCGGCTTTATAGGGCCGATCAAATCAGGGTCGGACTTTTCAAGCTCGCGCGACAGCCAGTTCATATGAGCAGCGAATACGGTGCAGGTCTGCATTAATTTCGAATGGATCTAGAAAAATATGTGAGCGGAGACGCGGTAGCCGCGATAATTTGTAGCCACTTACTCGAATTAGCTTGCCGTTGGTTAGCATGCAACCCTTCAGGCAAGTGTCTAAGAAATCCACATGATCCTGCATCAATTCATCCACGGTGCGGTCCGGCTTGCCCGACCCATCCAAACTTCCATCCTTGGCTTTGAGTCTTGACATCAGAGATTGCCAATTGGGCTCAATGACCTCCAGAGTGCAAAAGTAGAGTAGTTGTTGGACAAAAACCACCATTCGTGCCCTCAAGGTCCACACTCGCCTCTTCCAGATTTCAATACGTCTTATAGAGGACTTGTGGCACCAAACAACCCCTGTATTATGCGTTTGCCATGTAGTTGCCAGCTGGGACTCCAGGTATCTTAACGACAGAAGATAACGGAACAGCGCTTGGTAGCGCCACACCGTCTTCCGACTAATAACTAACGATACAGGAAACGGTACCGTATAGTCGAGCTGCAGCGAGGTGAAGCCGACTGCACTCTTGTCGTTTTCGATAGGCTGGTTGCTTAGAGGCTGTAAAGCCTCCCCCTGCTCAATACCTGTGATATTTACAACGCGTTGCAACATCTTTATTAGGCTAACCTCGTTCATCTCGACATGCACATCTTCTTTGAATGGGTCTATAGACACAATACTTCCCGGTTGTCGTAGGACAAGATCGAGCAGGGATTGCAACTTGACAATGTTGACGGATTTTACCGGCTTTCGCAATTCCGATGCGCTGAGTTCCATAAAATAGGTGAAATAATCAGACGGGTCGAGGAAGAAGTAGTGCTTTAGAGACTGGAGCCTGGCGGGAAGAGCGTGAGTGGTTAATAGTAGCTTCATGAGCGATTCGTTTGCATGAGCGTAGGCGTTATTGACATTATCGAGGAAGTGCGGATCATCGAAGGATTTGGGAACATCTTGGGCGACTTTACTAACGTCGACTCCGCCGCATTCCCGCACAACGTTGAGATACTTCCCTGCCAACAGAACCTTCTCCTTGACAGCTACTAGCTGTGGAGGTATATCATGCTCTCGTACAGTATATCTTCTTTCCCAGTAATCGTCAGTGTAATCCTGCTCTAGCCTGTCGCGCCTGATACTCTTTTGCTCCTTGATAAGGAATTCGGAATGCGGATCTCTGATCTCGCCATGGTGTAACCACTCGTTCAGCATCGCCATATATGGGCGGCTAGCGTCACGTAGCAAAGACGTGAGTAACGACCTGGCCGCAGGGTCTCCGGACATGGTTTCCAGCCTCTTAGTAATTAAACCTATGACCACGCCGCCCTTACAAACCTTCTTTCCGGTCATATTTCCGGGTACGAGCTCGCCGCCCCGCTTCAAATTTTCTAGGATATTTTCAATGTCGTCAGGGTCTGAATCCTCCGAGCTCTCGTCATCCAAAAGTGCGTTCCTCTTGAGAAATTCGTGAGCTAACGAATAGAGCTGGAACATCATTTGACTCGTAGGCAATGTATGAACGTTAAGTAGATGTAATGTAAAGGTATCGTTGGTCAAGAATTGGGTTTCCAGTTGCGCGACCATTATCAGATAGTCGTGTAAAGATTTCCTAATCGCAGCACATAGTGCATGATTGACAGCCCCAAACTCTTCCCTACTCTGTACGTCGACAAAAGTCTCGAGGGCAGAATAGTAGGTGGCCATCTTGAGCATCGATAAGGTTAAGTCTTGAAGACTAGGATCGAGGCCGGGAAGTATCTTGAAATCGGGTCCTGCAAGTCGATCCCTCTCCTCGTTGGGGTCGTACGAATAAGCATAACGAATGTATTGCCCTTCGTAGCCCATGAAGACAAATAGCAAATCCTCGATTATGGCGGCCTCTTGGGCTTCTAATGATAGCTCGTGCAGAGGCTGTGGCTGCAACGAAAGTGGCGCTTCTGAAGCCGAAGGGGGTATGGATACACGTATCGCAAGGGGCGCAGAGGTATGCGGCGTTAAGCTAGCAACGGGTTCCCACGATACTGACAGCCAGAAAAGAAGATTAGTACAAAATTCAAGTTCCTTTGAGGCTTTATTACGTTAAGCTGAGACGTACTAGGTGGCACATCAGGCTTCGAGTCTCTTGATTTGGTGTCCGATTGACGAGGTTTAGGTGCTTCTTTCGACTTGCGTTTTTCTGGCGGAGGCGCATCCTTGGCTCGCCTTTCGGGGCTCTTCGTTCTCGATATCAACTTTTCTTTTGTAGTCACCGTCGTGCGCTCGGTTCTCCTTTCTTCAGCAGCCCTACTAGCTGGTCGCGGATTGCCCGAGGCGCTACGTTTATGAGCGGGATTTATATTGGCAGCCTGAGGAGAGCGGGTGTTTCGTGGATCATGTTGAGACTGAGAAACTCTCGAGGCGTGAGTAGTATGAGCACTTGCGCGGGGTCGCGGATTGCTATCATTATCGCTGGTGCCATTCGTGCGCCTCTCTGAGTAGTTGGAAACCCTCGAAGACATCGTCAGTGTAAGGCGACATTGGGAACGCCTTCCGCTGCGATATCATGAGTGGTTGTCGGAGAATGTGTTGGTGTTGTATTTATTGAGATTAGTACCTAGATTAACTAGGAGATTAACTAGTAGATTAGCCTAACTTAGGTGGTAGATTAGGTGCCTAATTCCCCTAGTCCAGGGTAGCCTTTAGGTGGGAGTTTTAAGCTTCCAAGGTTGTGTTCCATCGAGTCTTATCGATAATTGGCTAGCAGGCTGGCAGGTCGCGTCGAAACAGAGCAAGCGCGTTCATTCACCAATAAGGGATAGCCTTCACATCCGTAGTCGCATTACATAAGTCCCCTCCGTAAGTATATCATTATTGGGGTTGTCTACCTTGTTACTCGAGTTCTCCAACACTGAATGATTTAACTCTATTGTTTACATATCTTTTATGTCTCGACAATACGAAATAACCCAGCTTCCGCGTCAATGTTCCTTGTTTTATTTCCCTTGGTTTTACCCTGTCGATCCCATGCGCGGAAACTATAATATCCCATTATTCGCTTTGGTGATTCATTCGTACCGTCCTGCTCTGAGCCCCTCCCCTCCCATGAATTGGACTTGTCCATTGGAGTTTTTCCTCACCCCCGAAATTGATCGTTACGTCTGGGGTCTTTGCTTTGATAAAATGCAGAGTATTAACGCGCACCTTGATCCACTCCTGAAGATAACCTCGAAGCTTTTCTGCGTCGCAGTCCAGTTGCGTCCTTACGGGCCACTTGGGTAAGTCCTCTATGGATCTAGTATCCAAGCTGTACACGCCAGTTTCACGGTACGAGTTTTGTACTTGTTCTTCCTCGGCTTCAAAATCGAGCGTAATCAGCTCATAAAGAGTCCACATAACACTCCAAAATTCCTCAACCAGGTTCCGCTCCGTAGCCTCCTTAGCCGTGCCTAAGTTGCACAGCACAAGCCTGTCATTAGCCTCGTCAATTAGTATGTTGCCCAAGTGGAGGTCGCCGTGGACGATTCCTAGAGATATGTTAATGGTCGGAGGCTTGACATCGCCTTGTCACGATAGGATATACCTTGCTCGGTGTGAAGAAAGTCGAGAGCTTCTGTAAGCTGCGTAAGCCACTTTAACTTAAATGTCCGATTATTATTGTCTTTAAGACTACCGCCAGGAATAAACTTAGTCGTCATCCCAATTATACAGCTATTATCGTCTAATATGACGTGATTGACAGGAAGTAGAGAAGGGTGAAGTTGATGCTCTTTCAGGATATTCATCTCTTTCCAAATGGATTTTTCGGTCATATCACCGGAGACGAATTTAACTAGTAGTCGAGTTTTAGGGTTATTGGAAAGATGAGCAACGTAAACCTTAGGTGTGAGTTGATTTAATATGACCAGTTCGGTATATGGAATTGTCGGCCAATCGGCAAACGGAGTATCAGCAAGAGACGCCATAGCCTCAAAGTTTGCTCTTTGACCAGGACAGAGTCGAAATGTCGTCGGTGGTTCGGAAGGGAGTCTTTAATGTCCCAAGATCCAGGCAAGCTTCTTTCGTAGGCTAATAAAGGTGCTAGAAGGTATTTTGCTACGTAGGTAGTGACTTCGATAGTGACCTAAACGAAGATTTACGGAAATTTTCGATCGAGTTAGAAAAACATTTTGTTTGCTTAAGAACATTGATGATGTTAGGAAACATTGGCTTAGCTCGATTCCGAAACCATATTTCTAGCGACAAAGAACAACAAAGGATATGTCCCAACTCGTTGCTATTGTCTCTACGGTTGTCAATTAAATTGTTATACTGGTGAAATTTGGTAAACATATTGTATGAGGTATTAGGACCGTATATTAGTTACTCATAACCGCACCGATACTTACAATAGGAAATGTCAATATTACCAAAAGATACCTAATTAACCTAGACATCACCAAGGAATAGGAAACTGACTAACCCATAGCCCACAATGGACAAAGGCCCCGAGTTAGTATCAATACAGAGTCTGGTAAATCGTCTACGCAAGAGATGTATAGCGAGCGGAGCCGATTGTGTATGCGGTGCATACGAATATACTGCGATTTGCGGCCATGTTTCACGTGTGATCAATTTCACTTGTCCTGACAAGGCGTCTACTTCGAACAACCCCAGATCTGTAGGGAAGAAAGCATGCAAACCATCCTCAAAACTACCATACATTAAGGTTACTGATGCTCGTGTAAGTTCCAGGTGCCATGATTGCATCCAGGCCAATACGAGATGGGCGCCCAAGGATGACGAGGGAAACCCAACACCCGGGGTACGAACTAAAAGAAGTATGACAAATGAAGAACTGCAAAATGAGCAGTTTCAACTACTAAGTCCGCGTACACCGAAGCATTATCGGGAAAAGCTAGAGAAGGGAAATACGATCGGAATAGTGCCAATCAAGGAGAGGACGGAGACGGTAAGGCAAAAGCCGAAGGAGAAAGAAACTTCAGACAAGCCAAAAGAACACGGGAAGATGTCGATCAACTTCATCTTGGACGGTTAAATTTTAGCTCTGGATATATATCCCTCCTTGACTTGGGGTCGCCTCTGAGCCTGACAACCTATCGAAAAGGTTAGTATTAACTAAGGTAGGTAGTCAAATAATATGGTAGGTTCTGTAAGTTTCTTTTGAAGCCGAACAAGAACGATTCATCCTAACTGTAGTTAATTTACATATGAAGTAGACAAGCTGTCTACGAGACGAGAATTCTACATGTCGATAGCGCGGTTGAGGGATGTCATCCTACCTGTAGTTTTACGTGGAAGTAAAGTGATAACTAGTGGTAAGAGATGTTTTGATATTTAACAAGTTTCTTTGTCTACCTAGGTAGGTATATGGTAGCTTTCCCCTGTTTGAATTGAGAGAATAAAGGATGAGGTGAAATGGTTATTTGTAAAGGTGCCTCTGACGGTTAAAGTTATTGCTATTATTTATTATTAGTAGTAAGTAGCATGATGGGTGGTGTCAAAATTGTCTAACCTACTGTAGGTACTGTATTAATGAGTAAAGTGACCGGGTAGGTACCTCTTTTAAGTGGACACTGATATCTTGGGTGCATAAACATCTTATCGATAACCAGACAGCCAGATAGTCTTGGAGTACTAGTGGTCAAAACCCCGGTTGGTGCAAACACCTAACCCGAGCTTCGTAAACGGCAGCAGCCTTGAGCTCTTAGAGCTCAGCACCAGCACCAGCACCAACAAGCAAAGTATTGTACCTAAAGGCGAGCAGCCAGTACCTCTCTTTTACCTTGTAATTCGGCCTCCCACTTCCAATTTCAACCACCTTCACTCCAACCGACTCGCAGATTTTACTTGAACGACCCCATAACCATATTTTAGAGACGTTCATCATTTTAAATCCTTCAAGATGTTTATGGCAAGATCTGAATACGGTAAGTTGGTTGTATATCCAATCCCAAAGCTTTCTGTATGTTCGCATGTGTTCGTATATTAGCAGCTAATTGTAATGGATATCAACCAGACCGGGGTATTAAGTACGCCCTCCCGAGCGCTTCTTCCTCCCACCGCTGATGCTAACGTCGCATTCTTAGCACTTTCTCCCCGGAAGGACGTCTTTTCCAGGTCGAATACTCGCTTGAGGCTATCAAACTCGGCTCGACAGCTATCGGCGTCGCAACATCGGAGGGTGTGGTTTTGGGCGTCGAGAAGCGTGTGACGTCGACGTTACTGGAAACTTCGTCTGTCGAGAAGATTGTCGAGATCGACCGCCACATCGGCTGCGCCATGTCCGGACTACAGGCCGATGCCCGCAGCATGGTCGAGCACGCCCGCGTCGAGTGCCAGAGCCACGCCTTCAACTATAACGAGAACCTACGAGTAGAAAGCTGCACCCAGGCTATCTGCGACCTTGCCCTGCGCTTTGGCGAGAGCGCCGACGGCGAGGAGAGCATTATGAGTCGTCCTTTTGGTGTCGCCCTCCTGATCGCTGGCTATGACGAGGATGGCCCCCAGCTTTACCACGCCGAACCCAGCGGAACTTTCTACCGTTACGACGCCAAGGCCATCGGCTCCGGAAGCGAGGGCGCACAAGCAGAACTACAAAACGAGTACCACAAGGTACGTGGATTTACATATTCTACAAGCAAAACCACCTTAGAGCTATACTAACATCACCACGTAGTCCATTTCACTCGAAGAAGCGGAGACGTTAGTCCTGAAGACACTGAAGCAAGTGATGGAGGAGAAGCTGGACTCGAAGAACGTGCAGCTGGCGAGTGTAACCAGGGAGCGCGGCTTCAGGATATACACGGATGAGGAGATGGCCCAAGTCGTCGAGAGACTGCCTGCTAACTAGGAGGCGAAGGAATCGACGGCTGAACTAGTCGCTACCTTTGCTACTAGGTACTCATAGCCAAAAGAGAAATAGTACAATTAGGTAGATAAGGGGTTTAGGAGAAGTGATCCTACCCCGTTTAGCATTGACGACTCCCCAAGCAATTTCATAAGGTGGACTTCTTAATACAAAGTATCACCAAATTCAATGTACTATTTCACACAAACAACCAAGCTAGCTACCCACCCGTCCGGCGTCGATCCCCTCCACTTTGAGCTATTTCTCACTTTTCCCTTACATACCTACCTATCTTCAGGTAGGCTACCTAGGTAGATTAGGTGCCTTAAGAGTAGGGTAGTAGCATATCCAACGTAATCGGCCGAAGTCAAAATTTCCTCGAACGCCAACTCTAAGGCGCCGCCCATCTCATCCCTCTAATTCGTATAACCAAGAAAGTAATAGAGCCCGTTTCCGCGTTATGATTCTTTCTCTTAGACTGGAGTTTGGAAACGTCCATAGAACCACACGCCTTAGACAGTCACTTTAAGCACATCCCCCGTAGTCCCCCAAATCCCAAATAACCCTTCCTAATCCAGATCACCGACGATCCCCTTCGCTAGCCTCCAAATCCAGTCTTTCCAGATCATGTTCCACAGCCAGCAGCCCCATCGCATAAGACGCCTTCTCCCCCTTCGCCAGGACAATCTTGGACTCGTCGCCGTCGATCTCCTGGATGCGCTTGTCGATGCGTCGCGCGTTGACCCATACGGACCCCGGGGGGTCGACGTCCAGGTGCACGGAACGCGCGTACGGCGGCCCGCGGCCGAGCTGGGCGGCTTTGGTCCACGAGGACTCGCAGCCCACGGCGATTTGCCGCGCCGACTGCCACCCCGTTAGACGCGCGATGTCGTGGAGGCGTTGGATGAGCCATTGGCGTTGGATGTCGTCGTGGTACTGCGCTCGTTAGTATATCTAGATGAGAAAAAGGGGACTCGGGAATTAAGATGGAATGGGGCTAGGGTGGATAGGGCAGGGTAGGGGTTGTTTGCTTGCTTACTTGGATACCCGCTACGAAGAGCGGAAAACAGCACTCGATCAGCGCGGACGCCATAAGCGTGCTCACGTTTGCGAGATGAGCGATATTCTCTTCCAGGCCAGCCGCAATCCGGCCTACTTCCATGCAATAGGAGGCTGTCGTTCGCGCCGAAATTCCGGCGGCCATCATAGCTACAGGCGGCATCGTGGGATGAGCTCTGTGGAGCACGATCAGACCCATGTAGTAATTCATCCAGATGCCAGCGATGGAGTACGTCCTATAATGCGCGGCGAGACCAAACGGCGTCGCCCTGGCCGGATACACATCTGTGCCGAGGGCCTCGAACTCGGGGCCAAAATGGTTCCTGAGCGTTTCGAAGGCCCGCTTGATTCCCTCCCACTCGCGATACGCCTCGGCGGTACTAGCGTCGAGGTCGACATGCTCGGGGAGTCCATCGTTCGGCGGCGAGGTCTCTCTCGGCGGGGTGAACCCCATGGGCACGGTGACGGCTTCGGGGTGACGCGGCACCATGCCCGGGAACATTGGGGGAGAGCTCCCGCGGCCGGCGCCGGCACCGGGACCACCCATCTTGAAGGTCTTCCGCTTTCGGCTTAGATCCCTGGACGCGAAGTTTGCTAGGCGGCCAAGCAGCAGCATGAGGTGGTCGTACGTGCCGTAACTAACAAGGCAGCTGTGTTAGCGTCGTACCCGGGGGGGCGGGAGGATGGGAAAATGAGCCGACTTACATGGCGTCTAGTCTTCCTATTGGGGCCCGCGGCGGGCATTGAATCCACGCATCGTACCCGAGGCTTGGCTTTGGTCAGTACGGGGAGGAATCCGCGGAGCGCACAGCGTGATGCGAAAGAACTCACAATAGTCTCGTTCCACCCAGTATGCTCTGGTAAACGTCCTGTTTGCAGTACCACCAGAAGAGGTCGCTCCACTGCTGGTATTTCTCCGTGTCTTTATCTGTATGCTGGTGCCTCGACTTGGGGTACGCGCTGAATTCTTCGGGAATCATTCCCAGCTCATCGTACGAGACGTCCTTGCCGGTGATCTCACTTAACAGCGGAGCATCTAGAAGATCCCAGTCTTTGTGCAGAGGGCTCGATTCCTCGTAGTCCGCGAACATTCCAAACTCGTCCATCGGAGGCCGTTGCATCTCCTGCATTCTTTGCTGGCGTTTTGCCCTCATCATGGCGCGAGTCATCTCGGCAAAGGGTATTTCCTTGATGATCAGTCGCGCGCCTAGCAGGTGTCTACTCCATTTGTCGTGGTCGGAGTTCCAGACTTCGTAGAACGCTAATACTAATGTTGCCGCCAGGTTTGCGGGTTGAGACCGTCTATTCGGCCGACTTACGTTCCGCGCAATTCGTCTCAAAGCTAAGTGGTAATGCTTGAGAGACGCCGTGGGCGGCATAGCTTGAAGTTTGGCAACCTGCAAGCTAGCAATCGCGAGCAAGGCATGAAGAAGCGCCGGGTGAGTAAAAGACACGATTGGGAACGTATCTACGTGAGTTAGCGACCGGGATTACTAGAAGTTTGTGCAGAGAGTCGGCTCACAGGTCCAGATATGCCGGCGAGTCTTCGGTATAGGCTGGCCTTGGAAGATGGGCGACGGATCAATGGGATACCTTTCATACATGGAGATGGTAGGCCCAGTCACGTTAATAAAATGCCAGAACACTCCGGCTATCTGCCTGTCATTCAAGGGGGTATTGGACGGTGACGGCTCATACGCCGCAAGTTCGGGAGCGAAGGCTGAGAAGGTTCTTGTCTGAGTACCAAACGTGTCGTATGGCCGGTCGAGTTTCTCGAAAGCGACTACTCCAAACTCGTTAAAGTCCAGAGGAGTTCGCCGCTCGTTAATAGGCATGTCATCGGAATCTGGCATGGAATCATCCGACGATACTGGGTATTCCCACTCTTCTTCATCCTCAAACCCTGCGGCTTGGATATGTCCTTGGTGTTCGGGCTCGGGCTCAGCACGAGCTTTCCCTTTGTCGGTTTGGATAAAGCCTGGCTGCTGCTGCTGGGCCATTACGGGAGTAACATCATGAGCTAGGCTACCAGGGGCAACAGGCGAAAGCTGACCAAAGCTTGCAGGATGTTCTTGTCTCCACTGGTGTTGTGCAAAGGCATCAACGGTGGTTGGTGGGAAGAAGGTGTATTTCGGTTGCGCGGGTTGAGTAGGCTGAGTTCCAAGCCCGTTGGGATCGAAACCCATTGACGATGCATTCTGCCCAACTGGGCCGGGGTAAAACCCGGGCACCTGAGGGTATCCTATAGGTGGCTTAGGAGCAATTATCTGCAACGCCTGCGATGAAGACTTTTGTTGCGCTGCTGATAGTTGCTGCTCCCTTACCAAAGCTTGGGGTGAGGGTGCGGGATAATGGATAGGTCCAAAGGGAGCGTTGGAGAATGCGCCTAGGGGGTCTTTGAAAATAACCCGTTGGTTATATCCGTCACACTGTCGCTTCGATTTCAAGCAGTTGTTACAAGTCGGCCTGCCTTCGTCACATTTTATTCGGCGTTTTCGACAGGCTTAACGGGATCTGGTTAGTTGATGCTATTCACACGGTCTAGGGGCACAAGACTACTACATACTAAGGCAACCTGTCTTTGTTCGTTTCCGAACAATCGTCTTTTTAGGCGCCGGGTTATCGTCATCTCTCTCTTCTGAGGTTGACGTCCGAGGCGGCTGAGAGATCGCAGAGCTGTCGCCCGTTGGTTCCCCCGCTGGATTCATCTTTGGAGATGGCGTTTTACTGTATCGCCTAATCTTGTTACTGTGAAGGTGGTGGCTGATTATCTTGTAGTCTAGTGGCTTAAAGATTTCAAAACTGTCACATGGTATTCAGACGATTGGCCCGATTCAGGGCAGAGACAGAGAGAACGCTGACTACAGAACGGCACCGAACATACTCGGGGGCGCCCCTTTCAATTCAAGAAATGGGCGTCCTCGATGCGGATGGCGACTATAACAGCCTCTGACGTCTGGTCTGTCTACCTTTCTAGGACTCGAACCCGGAAGACGAATTACGATATAATAATAATTCCCGCGATTCCGACTGGCTAGTGGAATGAGACATTCAAGGCGGAGAAGCAGGAGTATTGTAAAAAAATATACGAAGAAATAAATGTCACGACTCTGCTTTCATACAGCTTATATCGTTCCGTGAAACATCTAGTGTGACGGGAGAGGGATCGGAGTACGCTTGCTGGCGTGGGCAATTGGGGGAGGGCAGTCAACCCATCAAGAGTAGGACTGGGTGCGACATGGGAAATGCGAACTTGTCGATGATAGCGTCTAGGCCCAAGGGGAGAGTAAATCCAATATGTACGATATTACCAGATGGTTGCACGCCCGCACGGGGAACAGAGAGTGGAAATGGTGGGGTGTAGCTAGTTGTTACCAATGTTGTCGAACACGAGCAAGGATGAGAGACAGAGTCCACGGTATATACCGGTATATACCGTGGATTTTTAGCAGGTGTATAATAAGTGTATAAGTGTATGGTGTATGTATTTTCCAGACCTCGGCGAGGCTGGGCAAACTTGCTAGGCCAGACAATCCTTGAATGCTACGGTGCCATTGGACTTTTTCAGCTTAGATCCAGCTTCCGTGTGGAGCAATCCAGGCCCGGCCTCAGCAATAGATCCATCGCTAGAGCCGGTACCATGCACTGGTCAGGAGGAACGATAGGAATGTCGATAAGTGACCAATTTGGAGGACCCGGTGAAATTCAACACCGTCATCACAATCCCGACAAGGTCGACATTACAAGGTAAATCCCACAACGGGTTAATTATACACGTAGGTAGACGTAGCATAAAACAACGCCTTCTCTTATTATTAGACTAACCGTTAACTAAAGGGATAGCGGGTGGCCAGGAGGATACTGCCTGTAATTTCAGTCATCTTACTTTTCGGCGTTAACTACAACACTACGCGACGGCGAAATGTGTGGTATAACGACGAAATTAGGAACATATTCCAAAGTGCCGCTATGGGATCCTGTATTGCAATGGTTTTGTGGATTGCTATAGATGCCGAGGCCGAGGCCGAGGCCGTGCGATCCGCTGGACGTCCTAATGAAGCCGCATACAACTGTAGTCACTCAAGTCGCGGTAGATCGAAGTGCGACCTTTGATGATGCGCCCATAGTTGGGGTCTAATTCCTGCGACCTGGGGAATTGGTTTTGCAGAGATAATTGTTCAAATAGCTACCTGTGCTACCGAAAACGCGCATTTATTCGCAACGAAGGGGAATTGTCCTACACATAGGTTATGGTTTGTTGGGCGATCGTCAATTTGCGCTTTTAGACATACATAACGGAACTGAGCTCTGTGGCTCGGGGCACATAACCCAGAGCGGGCTGCTGCGTATATGTCTTGACTTCTGTTATCGTGATGAGGCTCAGGGTAAGCGGATCCATGGGCCGATGGAAACCCGGCTGTCGTAGATCATGAAGCCCACGCGCGAAGGAAAGCAGAAATTTCCAAATCTCTTCCCCTTGAACGGGTAACTTGAAGTTACTACTCTGTGTCCCATTTCACGGCTTCACAAAGAGGCATGACACAACGTCATCAATCCAACGTAGTCAAGCCTTGTCATGCTATAGCCAACGGGATCCAAAAATACCTAGGCTTAGTTAGGTATAGCAAAGTCCGGGTGTTGGAGCTTTCCCGCGTGTCTCGGGAGGGGAAACCTCGAGCTCTTCCGGCTGGCGCAGAGATTGCATGGCAAAGCTTCTTATGTGACGCTGGCTAGTTGGGCATGACCGCGACCGCGACTCGTAGACCACACGCATGCGATAGTATCGGCCGAAGAGTCAAGAGTCACAACATAGAAACAGTGCGTCGTATTGCAGAGTATGCGATGCTCTATCCCGTGACCCCGCTCAGATGCAGAAAACGGCGTTACATATCCATCAATGGGAAGAATGTCAGATGGTTCGGTTTATTGCCGTCGCAGTGAATGGCTAAGCCGGAGAATCTGTAGTTAAGCCGTCGCGGAGGCGGGTAAAGGCATGAACCCTCTGGCTGGAAATCTAAGCCAGAGTCTGTGTCACATCGTAGGTAGCGATGCAGAGATGATGAACTGCAAGACCTACGATACTGTCGTCGTCCACGGGTTCTCCGTTACTGGTTTGGGATCAAGTCATCAAGGTCAACCGATGTCAACGAGAGGAAGCCTGCTTGTAGCTGACCAACCCGTGGTGGAACCGCCGATCATACTGTGAGATTCCTCGTCTTCCCTTCTCGGAGCCCTGGCCGGCCGTAGCAGAATTCCGTCTATAAGCAATATTGCCTTCCTTGCAACCCTGCTTAGTAACCTAGATGTTTCATCGAGTTGCAGCCTCATGTGGAGTTTGGTTTATCGTACATAACGTACTACGTAGATTGCTACTGTGTAGATATTGAAGCTGTATATTAGTCGCGTCGTAGCACTTACTGAATCTATCAATCCTACTAGATTATTAAAATGTGAAACCAAACATAGTTGAGTAGATCGACGGTAACCTTGGAAACTATTAATACGTTGATTGGTTTGATGCTGCTACTGCGAATGAAACGTAGTTTACTCCGGATGGATGTAAAGAATGATTTACTAGGTAAAATTAATTGATGGAACATTGAAAATGCTTGATTGCATCTCTTCGATTTTAAGGTTGATGGCTACCTGGTACATAGGTACCTATCTACAAATCTAGGTACCTACCTATGTACACACGTGATTGACGTTGTGCCAAGCGGGCACCAAGTCCAAAAGATACGAAGATCTTGCGCTATGTACCTAGGTAGTAGTAATCCCTGCAAAAAAAGTTTAGACTACTTGCTGCTTGTAAATCTTCACACTTAACATTTTATAAGTTATTCAAGTCATTCTAGCAAAACTCAACACTGAGGACTGCCATACCAATTGCATATAATCGAGGCATCTTAAAAGTTACAATTGGTATTCCGTTGCCTCTAATTAAAATGTTCGCGGTGCCAGGTTGGTCCGTATCTGCGGACAGTCTCAAACCCGAGACGGGTACAAATGCCCCCAAGGCGACTCAAGATGAATCCCAAAAGTCAAACAAGCGCAAGAGGCCATCATCTACACCGGGAAATGTGAACCCGTCCAATGTTGCAGACCTCTGGGAAAAGGTCATTGAAGGGAGAGCAGGGAAGAAGGCCAAGTCTGACAACGACCAGAGTGGTGAACAGCCAGAAGGCAAGCCTAGACACGGCAAGAAGATGACGCTCAAAGAAAAGAAGAAGTTGAAGAAGTTAAGGGAAAAGGAAGCAAGCCAGAATGGCGCAGAAGGGGCTGATGAGAGTGGGAGCAAGCCCGTCTCCGAGTCCCTTGACACCGCGTCAAGCAAAGAGGCCAAGAAAGACAAGAAGAAGAAAACCAAAGACGAAAAGGAGTCCAGCGACGCCAAAGAGCCCAGCAAACCCACCGCCACCGCACCCCCAGCCCCGAAACTAACCCCCCTGCAAGCCGCGATGCGAGAAAAGCTCGTCTCGGCGCGTTTCCGACACCTAAACGAGACGCTGTACACGAAGCCCTCGGAGGCGTCGTACCAGCTATTCGCGGACTCGCCGGAGATGTTCCAGGAGTACCACGAGGGCTTCCGGCGGCAAGTCGAGGTGTGGCCCGAGAACCCGGTCGACGGGTACATCAAGGACATCAAGCTGCGCGGGCGGCAGAAGCCCCCTCAGCGCGGCCACTCCGCGCCTAGCGGGGGAGTAGCTGCTCTCCCGCGCACGAATGGCGTGTGCACGGTTGCGGACCTGGGCTGCGGAGACGCGAAGCTCGCCGAGGCGCTGCAGAGCGAAAAGAGAAAATTACGCCTCCAGGTCTTGAGTTACGACTTGCAGAGCCCGAGCCCCCTCGTCACGCGCGCGGATATAGCGAACTTACCGCTTGCGGATGGGGCTGCTGACGTTGTTATATTCTGTCTCGCGCTGATGGGTACTAACTGGCTCGATTTCATCGACGAAGCCTACCGTATCCTACATTGGAAGGGGGAGTTATGGGTTGCAGAGATCAAGAGTAGATTTGGGCTCGTGGGGAAGGGTAAGGGAAAGAATGGAGCACCGGTTACGCATAGTGTGGGGAATAGGAGGAAGACTCCTGGAAAGAAGGGGAAGGGACGGGATGTGGAGGGTCCGGATGGGGAGGAGGATGAGACAGCACTCGCTGTTGAGGTTGATGGCGCCGATGACAAGCGCGAAGAGACCGATGTCTCTGCATTCGTCGAAGCTTTACGGAAGAGGGGTTTCGTTCTGCAAGGTGCAGCGGACTTAAGGAACAAGATGTTCGTCAAGATGCACTTTATCAAAGCGGCATCACCAACCGTCGGAAAAAACGCCGTTCCGTCTAAAGAACCTACACGCGGCGGCGCTGGACCTAAGAAGAGCGGTATCAAATTTATCGACGCGGAAAGGGACCAGAATACAGTGGATGAGAGCTCTATCCTCAAGCCCTGTGTCTATAAGCTGCGGTAAAAGGAAGGGCGAGCTATCTGCTATCCATACACATGCTACTTATTACCTACGCACACCAGGCAGAACCGTAACTTTCTAATCCGTAATAGACCCCTTTTTTTGTGATTCGAAGCGCGCCCAATTAATTCTTTGTTCCCAACGTAGGCAAACAAAACCACATGTCGTGCTTGACAAACCTTTCTCTAATGCCTTAAGAAACGGGGGCTGCGTGCACGTAGGAGCTTCCCATTATCATTGCCCCATGCTGCGCCCTTCTACCTGCTGTATCAAGTCGTCGGATTCCATGCCTAAACCTGCCCCTGTCGTCACGCTATGCTGTTGCTATATGTATTGTTACTGTTGCGTATTCCGATCACGTGTACTATCGTAAATGCAAGTGGCAAATTGGGATTTCATTAGTTGTTGAAGAGGAGGGATGCGGCGAATTCAACGTTGCCGCCAGTAGCTTCCAAAGCATTAATAGCGGCCTGTCGATCCCAGCCTAACGCTACTAGTGTGTTGATGTCGTTTTCGGGGAATGATCTTGGGGGCTGCACCTGGGGTTGGGCTGGTGGTTGCGCGGGGCGGGCGGCAGGAGCTGCAGGTCGTGATGTGCTAGGTGCAGAGGAGCCTGCGGATGAGACCTGGGGACCAGTGACAGCGCCAGAGCGGGCACCAATAGTCGTGCCACCGGGTCCTTGGACGGTTGGCTCCTGGTTAACCGCCTCTTCAGTTTCCTTGGGAATATCCGATTCGCCGAGGAAATCCACCTCTTCCCCTTGGATAATGAGTTTGTTGCGTGCGAGGTCAATGGTAGCCTGATGGCCCTTAAGAATGTCCAGACCGATCAGTAGGTCAACTGACTTTCCCTCCATGACCGTGAATGCGGCCGCGAGGTGCTTCGTGCCCAGCTGTAGCATGGTGTAGTGGACACGGCCTATGATATTTGCAGTTCCTACTCCACGAGCCACTCCAGCGAACCGCCTGTCGACGAGACGCATGATATTGCATGCTTCGGCACAGGTCGGGGACATGATTGTGGCTTGGGCGCCAGAATCGACCAGGGCCTTGACCTTGACACCATTGACTTTAACATCGACGTAAAGAAGGTGCACGCGACCGAAAGCTGTAAAATATGGGATTAGAACCGAACTGGAACATCGAAATGCTAGCACGACTTACACTCGGGGTTGTACTCCATAGCATTTTGGAGGTTCTCCATAACACCTTGCTGGCGAATCATGTCCTCAATCCTAGCTTGGGACTCGGGGTTGAATTCATCGTTGTTTAGGGCCTCGATCTCTCGCATACGGGCTCGGCGTGCTTCTTCTTGCTGGTCTGCACTCTGGCGGAAAATCTGGGCAAATCTTTGGGGGTTCTCAAGAGCGGCTGCTAGGTGGGGATTTGCTCGTTCGAGCTCGCCTCGAAGTCGAGCGTCACCAAGAACTTGCAAGCGGATTAGTTCCGGGTCCTGTGCGAGAGCGGCAGGCTGCCGTCTCTGTGGCTCGCGGTGAGCTGGCGCAACCCCAGTGTTGCCTCGCATATCCCGCACGTGCAACGCCAGCATATCTCCGTCGGAGATGTTTAACTCCTGCAATGTCTTGGAGTTGTCGGTAACGAGCTGGCCGTTGTGGTAGATGTTTTGCGACGGAGCGGGAATTCCCTCTGCTTCAATGGAGCTTCGGAGGTCGGCTAGGGTCATATCGGGAGGGACATCGAGGTTTATTAGTTGAAGCTCTTGGGCTTCAACATCCGGGTTGTTCACGTTCACGGTAATATGCCTACGTTGAGCATCGTCAGCTTTGGTGCGACAACACCGAGACCAAGAAGTAGAGGAAGAGAGGATGCAAGGGACCCGTTTGTCTGCTTACTTACATCTTGACTTGAGAAGACTACTAAGCCGTTGCAATACAACCCGTGGGGAGGTAGTAAGGACGATGAGATGAGACGGAGAGGAAAGGGCACAGTTGTAATACTGGCTCGGTTTGTCGTGAACTAAAGACCGGTCGAGAGTTGTGTGGTGTCTAGATCGGCGATCAAGAAAAAACTGGTGAAAAATAATGGTGCAGAGAACCAAAAGGCGACGAATAGAAGGTCGGAATGGGGGGTGCTGTCTGCTTTGACGATGTAACACAGGCACATGCAACTGGAGCTGCGGCGGGCGAGGGCGGGCGAGGGCGGGTATGTGATCCGTAGATGCAATAGCGAAAGAAAGAGGTAGTTTGGTATAAAGTAGTTAGGGTTAGTGATGTGTCGCAAGTCGATATAGTGCTAGCGCTGCTAGGTAAGTCTGATTGACCTGTGTGGTAGGGTATGTGGTAGCAGTGGTGGCAGTGGTGGCAGCGGCAGCAGTGGTAGCAGTGGTAGCAGTGGTATTAGTGGTGGTAGTTAGTGGTAGTATATGTGCGTATTATGCCGTATTATGTAGGTGCATGTACAAGGTATGTTTATGTAGGAAGACAGTTTGAGCTGTCCCAGGTAATTTGATGCTTTAGCGTGGTTTGCGTGGGCTGGCTGGTTGAGGGCTGCAATTACCTGCGACTTTACTGCGACTCGCTGCTGCGACTTCTGGACTTCTGGACTTCTGGACTCTGCGTGGGATAGGCGCCGACCAACTACATCATCGTTTCCCATCTTTCTCATCGTTTCCCACCTTTTTTCCCGTTAGCGTACCTTACTTTTTGCGTACCCAAGTACCTATTTCAAAGGTACTACGTACCTATGTATCTTTGCCTCCCCTGCCTCTCCACTTTATTAGGGGCAAGTCCCGTCCCGTAGAACCCCGCTAAGAAAGCCTAGACTTTTTCTTTCTTTTCTTACTCGCAAGATTCCTATAGGTTGCGCCCCACATGGAACGAGATCTATCAACGCTCCTTTAGCTGAAAAGGACCTTAATTTGGAACGTAGGGCTGGCTGGCAACTCGGAACGTTTTGGCATTCCCATCCAACCATCTTCGGTTCGGTTCGTATAACATGTATAAAAATGTATAAACACGTATAAACACGTATATAACACGAAGTAGGTACCTACTATAAAATCTCGACACGGCATCTAAAGACAACTTGTTCTCACGAGAGAGGACACTTTTTTACCCCCTTTTCCATACTACCGATTGCTTCGTTACAGGCCAATGCAGCTAACTACCTACCCAGAGACCAGAGTATATAATACATAAACATTTACGTTGTCCTGCGTGTACGAACAGCTACGTCCCGTTATAATATATTACCGATCTCGTATCCCCAACAAGTTGCCTCCTGCTGACTGAGATCCTTAGAAATAGAAACTAATAGAAAACATCCTATCGTTTTTTATTCTTTTCTATTTATTCTTTTTATTTATTCTTTTTTTTTTACTTGGCCCAAGTAAGTCGACCACCCTCCTCGATTATAAATGCAAAGTGCATACGATCCTCACGCCATCTGATTTTGACGTATGTAAATGTAACTTGGTCCAATTAAATTCGTCGAATTAAACAATTCGAGCCAACTTTTTCTTTTTTCTTTTTTGAGCATCTGCATAGGGGAATATAGTAATTAATCCAACCTCGGAGATCATTGGGTGCGTCCAGGGACAACTGTTTTTGATTTGCTTTGAATAACGTAAATCATCGTTCTAGTCGTCGAATCGGAACGACCGCCTTTTTAAGATAAAATCTTGGTCTCTATGCAATTTGTCTTATGTCATATTCAGGGGTATTTTGATCAAGTATCAAAAATGATAATCATGTCTTACTCGCGTTTGCGTATAACATACCTAATTAACAAGGCCAATCAAATCAGGTCCCCTCCTATAGATCTGCCAATTTATGGAACCCATTGCGAATCCTCACAGCCGTGCTCTTGTCAAAACCTGTATCTTCAGCATTCGCGGCTACTCTCTCACGGTCCATTTTTGGTATCAGGCCCAGCGTTGTTATATGGTAGCCATCGGTGAGCTGGTCTGATGCGAAGTACTTAACCTCAAGTTCCATCCCTTCGAAGCCGAAGCCATCGTGCCAAGGAGTACTTGCGATTCGAGGAAACCCTCTATCACAATGCTGGTCGTAAAGCCAAAGCTTGACAACTATATTAACACATAAGATTGGCATCGACAGGGTCGCAAGGTATAAGTCCGAATTCAAAATCCATTCGTACCACGGCCAGGTATTCGGTCCTACAATTCCAGCTATATCCGTTGTGTCAAAGCCCGGGAAAATATCCCTCAGGCCGTAGAAAAGAGAATATAAATCGAATACGTATATGAACGCAGTAGAAGCCAGTAGTTGAAAGAGTGCGACCCTGTTGCTAGCAGGCTTGCCGTGCCAAGAACAGGTGACGAAGATGATAAATTCGTACCAGTAATTAAGCCACGGGAGCCAGAGAATATATGCGAGGGAACGCGAATAGTTTCTTATGAGTATCGCTAAGAATAGCAGAGCATTGCTTCTCTGGTTGTGATAACCGTGCAGTGTGCGGTCTCGGGGTGGCTTCTTACCTTTCGGAGGCAACTCGTGAGCCACAATACGGCGAAATAAGTTCTGCACAAAGGCCTGACAGTTGAAAGACAAGTGGTCGTAGTTGGGTACGACTCTCGCCAAATGGCGGGCTAGAAAAATGTTAACCATGATATCCAGCAACATGAGTGGGTAGCCAAAATCGTACCTTTAGCCTCGATCTCATCTTTCCTATAGAACGTATAGCCTAGCTCTTGGCGGTCTCGTTTGTACTTCTCCATCGATGACCCCTCTACAGGTTTTATTCGAACGTCAAGCCTAGGAGACCATAGGCCTGTCGACCGCACTTCATAGTACCAACCATCCACTTCCAGCGCATCATGGTAAATGAGAGACCAGAAGAACCAGAACTCAAGACTGAAGTCTTCCCCAGCCAAGAAAAACCACATTGTCGTTATGGATAATGCTATAGCCCTGTTATTCTGGTAAAAAGTGGTGTATATAAAGAGAGCGACATTCATAATATGCGATATGTTGCCCCGGATGAATGCTGCTATGCGTGGAAAGGTTGCAGGAAGGCGTGTAAGTATATTCGACAGGTGATATTCGAAATAGCTAAACATATTAAGCCTTCCGTTGCGAATGAAGGGTGGGGCTCTCGCTTGGATAGGGGGGCTAGCTATCTTTTCTATATAGAGCCCTAAACTATCGAGGGACCGAAAGGCCGGATATGATACTCTGTATACGGGAACTAGTCGGCGTCTTTCTATTTTCGAGTAACAGCTCCGCATATCGTCGGGCGCCGGCTTTAACGAGGCGGTTGTCTGAGTAAAATGATTATACGTAGTCCTGAAGGCGCACACAGACATGCTAAAGAGACAGGCGTATATATTACGCCATATCGTCCGGTTTAATTCGGGATCCGAAGCATTTACGACTGCCTTTTTGAGAGAAATAAGATAGATAGCATTGAAAGAGATGGCTGTAAGTGTTCTGATATAATCTGTTATACCGCGCTTCTTTTTGTTATTATAAGGGATGAGGGCTTGTAGTGCTAATAAGTTGACTTCGAATATCCACGCTTGGAACGTCTGTGATAAGCGCAGCATTATGGAAGTATTAATTCGGAGAATACCAGTTGTAGGAAATAGAGGTATCAGTGAAACTCATTAGTAAAATCGAAAGAGCGTCTATATTTATTCACAATTTAAGG
This sequence comes from Daldinia sp. FL1419, assembly GCA_025201765.1. Classification (NCBI taxonomy): domain Eukaryota; kingdom Fungi; phylum Ascomycota; class Sordariomycetes; order Xylariales; family Hypoxylaceae; genus Daldinia; species Daldinia sp. FL1419. The sequence continues at coordinate 109,165 of MU623391.1, forward strand.
AGCGCAGCCTAGGTATACATAGTAAATGCTATTTAGGCATATTTGGTGATACACTGCTTGACTACTATAGTAACTGGTTCAGCCAAGCCTCTTCCATCGTGTCTGCGTGTGCTGCTCAGCCGCAGCTACACCGGGGTATATGACGAATGTGACGTAGGTTATAAGACACGATGTACCCTCACTCGTGGTAATGATCTACACACCTAGGATGAGATAATTATTGCACAATAAAGATATGTAGATCTAGAGCTTCGATTGTGTTAAATAACTGAAAAGCTGGGGGTCGGAGCCTCATCAACCACAATATTTGGATTTCATTTCCCAGGTAGGAACATTTGGTTTATTCGATTGAGGAGTCAAATTGATATTATTGAGTGAGTTCTTTTCGCGGATCAGGACTAGCGAAAGCTTTCCTAAGGCGGGAGATAATCTCTAGGGTAAATGCTTTTTCTATAATGCACCAATAACTATCAATTCCCACTCCCGTGGCTCTCGCTCTAGACATGAGTATCTCGGTAACTCTAGCGAGAAGCCCGGCGTTAAGACGATCGAGATCATTTGCTTTCTCGGATAGAATAGTGAAGAACGCATCTAGACTAGGGACTGGGGCTGATTCACATTCGCCTAGGGGATTTGACACGGGGGCTCTCATGTTGGCGCCTGCACTGATGAAGCTGTTCAAGTCGTGCATAAACCTGGTTTCGTGAAATGAACCGGGAGGAATGGCGAAAGAAGCAACAGAAAATCGTAACCAGGCCACTGTGTATCCTGGTGATCCTAGATGATAGATTTTGGCGTTTGGATCAGCCCCGTTCTTCAGCATCATAGAAATCGCCCGGCTTTGGAGATACCATGCAAACCGGCTACGATCTAACGCAAGAGTCGGGTTTGATGGCAGAATGCTCTCCAGGAGAATTGTCCACGCCTTTGGTTCCTTGGCCAGCTCCCTGGAGTAGTGAATTGTTTTTCTACGATAGACCTGCTGCGAGAGAAACGAATTTCCAATTTCATCACAACGGGGCTTCAGGGCTGCGCACAACGCTAGGACGCTGACATGTTCCATATCCGATCCTTGGAAGTCTAAAAAGTAGCCAGGGATTTTAGACAGAATATGGCAGAAATATTCATCTAATCCAGCTTCTACGGCTGGCTCGCGGAAAAATAAGCAGCTCTGAGTGGGTGAGCTCGTCCATACGTTTAGTTTAGCCTGCCCAGTCTGATGCATTGTTATTACACAACGCTCCAACTCTTCGATATACTCGAAAGCAGCAATGTGTTTACCAAGGTTCTTCGCGTATACGAGAGCTTCTTTTAACGCAAACATTAGCTTGGAAGGGCTATAAGTCGCGAATTTTATGCGTTGGATAGTCTCGGGGAATTTGGTGCTCTTGATATAAGCCACAAAGGCTTTCAGGAGGGAAAGATAAGGATCGAACTCGGGCGGCGACTTTGACTTGAGATACATGGAGATTTTCCTAGTGTGAAGGTAGTCCATTACTGTCCGATGCAAGAATTCGACATAGCCGCTATTTGGGTTGTATTCCAAGAGACCGCGGCACCTCCCATTAAGACGGCGAGTAATCTGTCTTTTCCTAAGTGCCAGCTTCTGTGCACTGAGGGGTTCTATAGGAAACTCTAGTGCATAATCGGGATCTTCATCTTCGTCGTCGTGAAAGCTGTAGATGAGGAATGAAGCGGGTTGTCTCGCAGCTAGAGCTATTCGCAAAGTTGTTGCCAATTTCCGGTGATAGAAGGGTTCGACAGAATCGAGAATCTGCTTGAAGAAGACTTCCAAGTCCGTTGGGATATTATCAAGTCTTCTTCGCATATCTGAGAAACTGTCGTACTCCGTAAGGCCGTTACGCAACTCCCTTGTAACTAGGAAGACCCATAAGAAGACGCCGGCTGCTCGTTCCGTAATTTCATCGACTAACCACTTAATATCCTCGGCTTCCGCGTCGACTTCGTCCCACCTAGGATGCTCCCGAAGGCGGCTCTCGACGTACGATCTGATATCGGGTTTGGTAAAATCGTGCATGTAAAGCTTGCGGGCCTCGTCTCTACCAAAAGAATCCTCAAAAATATTCCAGGACCGGCTGGATACGCATAATTTTACATGAGACGATTTAGAGAGCTCCTTCAAGGTTTGACAGAAGTCAAGATGGTCGCCCTCATACTCGTCTAGTCCATCCACGAAGAAGCAAAATTTAACACCAAGATCGCTTCTGTCGACAATTCGTCTAAGAACTCGATTAAGCTCTGGTAATGTCCATGGTTCGCGACTCAGCGCCTCTACCTGGTTGGGCCATCGCTCGATACACGTAGTCTCGATAAGATCCGGAAGCTGGCGGAATATATCATAAAGCAATGTCTGGAGTAATCCTTCGTGAGACTTTTGCATCGGAGTACCGGCGCTCCAGAAGTAATGACAAGCCACGATGGCGGGTTCGGGGTATGCCCATTGGGATAAAGTCTTACGAGTAGTCGTGTGATTAGATATGTACTTCATAAGGGTCGACTTTCCAGAACCGGGCTTCCCAGAAACCCAAAAGATACCATCCGGATTTCTAAGCCATCGGATTAAATTACTGGAGGCGTATCTCGCTTCGGGATCCCTTGCAGGTTCGTCTTCAAACACCCAACTTAAAGTCTTCCGATGAGCTTCTTTTATAGATCCGTGCCGTGCATATCGGCTGTCAAAGCTCAGGCTTGTTAATATCGCATGCTCCTTGGCAGCGTCTTTCTCCGACGCAGATAGCTTGGCTATTCGAGTTTGAAGCAGCACAATGTCGTCTAGTGTGAAGTTGTTATTGTAATGTTCGGATTTTATGCCTTTTGTACGCAGCTCAATAATTCCCTTTGAAATATCGTAGAGCCTCGAAGATTGTTCTGAACTTATGCGATAGTTTTCCGCACGTAGACTATCTAGCTGTCGCTGATGGGCCCCCTGCCAGTAACTATCTCCGATGTTAGTTCTCCGGTAGTCTCCAAATAAGAGACCTAGACGACATGATCGGGGATCTAGCTCGTACCTTGTCATAGCACAAATATGGAGGATAAGTGTAGTCTGTGTATGATGTAGACTGTTCTCTAGCTCGACAATCTTATTATCCTTCCAAACGGTCTTGAGAGCAAGCTTGAAGCTCTTCCATCGCGTTTGGGCCCCATTCTTCCCCTTAAGCTCGTCGACGGTCTCCAAGAGCCTGTCACAGTTAAGCTTGCACGTACTCGCCAAGTCCGCAATTGCTAGCACATGTTGCACAATCCCCTTTTCTTGTACCTCCTCAATTACAAGGTCTTGTGCAAAAGATGTCTCGAGGCTTGAGCTCAAGTTTCGAAGCTGCCCGTAGACGGTGTCGAGAGTTTCGGTCTCATTAGTGCAGCCCTTGGACGAATTATAGATCTCTCTTGATCTTGAAATCAAGTCTGATGCAAACCCAATGAACTGAACAATACTTGCCGAGAGCCCAAATGCTGTGAGCGGATCCATACTCGAGGCACTAACATCCGGGATATAGGTTCAGTGCTTGAACATAATATCTATAAATGTTCGTCGACTTTAACGGGTTATAACGTCTTGGTCGCATCTTTAGCCATTGTTATTATTAGGGACGATGAGGAGTCAAAATGAAATAGTAACAGCGACAAGACATTGAGGTTTCTTATTGGCTATAACCGACTCCATTTCTCCAGAAATTGCCCGAATACCAAAGAACCCAGGGTCGACGAACTAACTTATTAACCATTAACCTAACCTAGTATTATCCACCCCTCATAAACACCTCATAAACACCCTAAGTATCGATCGCATCATGCTATTTTGACCTTCTTCGGTCCCCCAATCTCCTGAATCTTTCGCTCCAGGACATCTAATCCCACCAAGCCCTTGGCGAAGCCGTCAAACCACCCGACAGGGAAAAGTGATAAATACCGCACTACCGACGAGAATTTCCCGCGCCATATCAAATACGGCGGTTTAGGTCGATTCAGATCCCTGGCAACCTGGTCCGCCCACTCGAAGCGATCGGTGCCTTTCTGATTAGTTTCTGCGCCCACCATGGCTTTTTCAACGGTCTCCTTGGCTAAGTTGTAGATTGAATTAGGGGGTAGCGTAGTAGTTGGTATGTTGGTGAAGAAGGTTGACCGTATAGCACCCGTCATCAGGTTAATTACCCTGATTCCAAACGGCGCCAATTCCAGCCGTAGAACTTCGGTAAGGTTTGCGGCCGCGGCTTTAGATGCATTGTAACTGCCTTGGAAGGGGATGGCACCGGCTGTCATCGCTACGCCTGAAGTGTTGTTGACCACCATGCCCTCCGACTGTATCAGAAGTGGGAGGAATGCACGGGTCGTCCTGATTATAGAGAAAACATTCAAGTCGAATATTTCTCGGGCTTTATCAATGTCGACGTCCATCAGAGGTAGGGAATATCCGGCACCGGCATTGTTGAGGAGTGTGTCGAGTGTGCCGCCCGTAAGCTCCCTGACTTTAGCAACGGCGCCTGCGACGGATTCGTCGGACAAAACATCGAGTTTTATAGTCTCGATACCAGCAGCCTCAACTTCTTTTAGTTTAGACGGATTGCGAGCCGATGCGAAAACCCGCCATCCAAGCTTATGAAAGGAGAGGGCGAGCGCTGAGCCCAAGCTTCCATCCGAGCAACCAGTAATCAAGATGGTTCGTTTTTGCGCCATCGTGAGTAATGTGCGTCTTGCCCACCATAGTACTGTAGAGTAATAAACCTTGAAATAAAATCTGAAGGAGTCCTGGAGCACAGAGTTATATCACCTACCCGATGACGTCCATGACAAATCTACCGGCCAAATTAGTATTCTCGGGGCGCACGGAATACGAAGTGCTTACTGACTGTACCTTCGTCCGCAGCGGTCGCCGCTTAACGGCCTAACCGCAAATTCCGGTGACATTACGTCGGGGGCACTAGTCTTAAACGGTGGAATACTTGTCCCGACAGGCCTGATTCATGTCCCCTAAGAATGAAGCAAAACTATGCTATCTAAGCTATACTCTATGAAAAAGCTTCAACATAGCCCCCAGCATTGCCTCTGTAATTGCCTGCTAGAGAGAACGCCTCGAGTGATTTGTTGGTTCAAGGTCTAAAGAGCAAGACAGCGGATATAACACAACATGTAGGCAGGATATTCTCGCCGGGATAGGCCCTGGGCGTAACCCTTAGCATGCTACCTATTTTAACAGGTCATCCTTGACAGAATAACCCACAGAATAACTCACAGAATAATCCATGGGAACCCATACCATTACTAGTGTCCCGATCTAATGAACGTGCGACCTAATTTAGCGGCGCGTCAGCGTGTTTAATTTATACGATAGGCGTTCATGAAAGCCTATCTCTAACACTGTTAAGGGGAATATCTTTCAATTTATACTATATTACATTCGTCATTATATCCGTAGTCGTTACGTTTTTATAAATCTCATGTCTTGAGAGTCGCTTGGTAGCATGACCGAGATGTCCTTTGCCTCCCCCCGCAGCGTAGAAGTCTCCCGTACAACCCGACCTCCAGGGACCCAGCCGTTCACTTGGTGAGAAAGGAGGGCTATGCTGGAACTTTTCCAGACGGGCAGATCGCTCCCGTGAGTCCTTATGATCATGACCACGATGAGGAAGAGGCTCAGTGCGATTAAGGCGAGTGGTAATGCAACCCATCCCCATTGGACTTCGATGTAGACCTGCGTTCGGAGGCCTTCCCCGGACACCGCTGTGCTGTTGCGACTGTTTCGCATAATCTCCGTCATCCCTTCAGCAATACGTTTGGCCGTCTGCGCGAGATCTTCGGCCTCGGAGAGTCCCCATCCTAGATTCGGTGCCGTAGACTGCTGTACTCGATTCGATGCTCCGAACCCCCTGTCTCCCCATCCCGTTGAAAAGAGCTCGGTGAGGTAGTTTGCCAGATTGGCATAGTCTGCTTGGTTAATGCGATATGAACTATTCGGAGATGAACTGGTGTTAACCTTCAAGCCCTGGTAAAAAGATAAGCCGTAAAGTCCTCCTCCTACAGGCGCAGTCCCATTAGTAACGTTGCCACTGAGAAGCATGAGATCTTCAGTTGGTTTTGACACGGCCATCTCCCCGTTTGTCATGCTTAGGCTATGATAAGTCTTGGTGCAGAAGGCGAAGCTACATGTCCAAGCGGTTGGCTTTTGAAGCACCGACGAATAATTGGTGGTACCGTAATCAAATGGCGCCTTGAGTTGCACAGCTTCTATGTAGGTAAGGAGCGCATCCGATCCTGCGTCTCCGGGATTATCCCCGAGCGAAAGGGCCGAAGAATTCCACCTCGTAGGGAAAACGTCGCCCGAGGCACCGGCGCGGAACATGAAGCCAGATATATTACGCCCAGACGGCATGCCGTAGTCACATTGATACTGCCCGCGGTTTTCCTGCGTCGGGCCCGGACAAGTTATGTTGACTTGCTTCGTGACGTCTGCGCAGTCGGCACAGACACCAAGAGTAGTAATTGAGGGCCAGGTACAATTTCCAGTGCTACAGACAGCTGCCGGTGGCTGTGGCTGCTCGGAAACTGCTTTGATGATCGCCGCCTGCATTTGTGCATTAACGGCCGACGCTGCGATTCAACATCGGTTAACGCTCTGTATTATACCCAAAGTTTCAAGACAAGCAGCATAGAAAAAAGGTCGATGGCACCAGAGCCTGAGCGACTCCTCATCCCTATCCCAGGAAAAGAGGCACCACATCATTTCCAATTATTAAAAAGGGGCATATATTGTCTCCATTCAATTAACATAACGTACTTATAACGAAAGTCGTCGACTTACCCCTAGTGCCCGTAAGGTGGGCGTCCATAATATACCCATTCGGATCGTACACTTGCGTTCGGTTCAAGAACGCGTTGGCAGTTGGATCCGGCTTAGCCAGAGCAGGGAAATCAAAAACCAATTGCACGAACGGGTCAATAAGCATTGATACGAGGACGATGATCGCAGCCAAGGACGCAAGAAGCGTACGAATGTTTTTCCTCCATAACAGCTCGATCGCCCCCAGCGGTCCTCGACTAGCTCCATCGAAAATCTCGAGGTCGATGAGAGGATGCGCCTGGCCGTGAAAATGGTGCCACTTGAGTTGACTGAGAACCTCGGCTACAACTACCAGCATAGAGGACTTCGCGACGGCTGCGACGAAGGATACCACCGCGGTTGGACCTATGCTCCAGGCCCACTGGTCCAAGGGCTTGTGGTTTTCGACGGATAGGACAGCTATTACGGAAGCAATACTGGCAAGGCTAAGGAAGCATGCGCCAATCTCCCACATCCAACTCCGAAGGAGCCGTCGTCGAGAGCCGTCGGTTCCAGATTTCTTTTCATTGTCTGCTCCCGGATCACTGATCGGCTCCATGAGGAGGCTATCATACGCCGAATTTCTGTTACTAGAGGCCGTATTTCGGTTTCCAAAACTAACATCACGGTAGTAATTATATCTTAAGTCGTCCCCCAGCCTCTCGACGGGCCCTTGGTTCAGCCCGGTTGGCCCAACATTATAATGACCCAATGGTGGACTTCCGGGGTAGGACTCATAGGCCACGTTGATTTCTTGCCTCATCTCTTCAGTTGTAAGGCGACGTGAGTGAGTCGCAAACGATCGCGATAATCCATAGACGTAGTCCTGAAATACGCGGGAAGTGATAACTTTTAGGCTAGAAAACAAATCGACTGATGAGATTTGGGGGCTTTTGTTTCGACAGCTCATAATTCTATAAGCAAGTCGTACAGTTACATTTCAGCTGCGGCACAGCCACTCGGGGGCCATAACACTTATGGATCTGGAGTACGACCCCTTCTGCCGGGAGGTGGTATTAAACCTTGCCGTGTATCCTTGGCGAGTTTGGTAAATCGCTCCTCGTGGGTTATGGTCATTCTAGGACTAAAGTGGAGAAATATCAATCATGATCGTGGCGAAAACGTATCAAGATATTCGAATTATTGTTAACTATACCGTTCGTTCGTCTTCTCGAAAGGATTAGTTGAGAAGGAAGTCCACCATTATAGTCTGCCTACCTATATAATACGGCAATGCACACACTAATGCTAATGAGACAATGGTGCGGCCCGTACCGTTAGTGGTTCTTGGCCCCCTAGTTAATCCTTCAGTGCTACCCAGACCCGTTTCTGGAGGATTCGTAAGAGCCGGTCATGCTAACGAAGGTGTGAACCTGAATACTACGGTAGATAAGAAACGGTAGTCAAGGAGTCTAGGCCTACCAATGAGTGTATATGAAGACTGGTAGGGTATAAACGAAGCTCCATATTAAGAATTTAAGACCATAACTCCTGTCTTAGAGTTTGATACTAAAAGATATCCCTTCAAAGCCTTTAATATGAGGAAAGATATAAACGTTGACTCAGGCTCAAACCGGCCTTTCCCCATATACGCACATACAAAAGCATCGCCAACTACTTCGCTTCCTAGGAAGATAATGCAATGCTGAGGCTTTTTAGGAATCCAATTCTCGCTATAAACCGTGTTGGTATACTGCGAACTCAACCACGTTCTCTCTTGGATTTTAGTAAAAATCCGGAACCCAGGTTGGCGACCCGGGAATAGGTCTTCCAGTATCTCTTAGGACCTCGACGAAATCTGGGGACCATAGGACAATATCCTCGGAGGTCTTGTCACGAGGCGGACCAAGAAGTAAGGAAACAACTTCGTTGTTCCGCGAGGAACTTATCTACAGCTATGGCTTAAGGTGACCTACATGTAGAACAAAAGACTTGTTTTATATGTAGCTCAAGCTAGAAACCTGACAGATCTCGCGGTTCTACGCTTTCGTCCGGCCCGTCACGACAGGCTGAGAAAGGCTTGTTCTGGTATCTGGAGCTTTCAGCATTTGCCAAGCCCTCTGGGCCTGCTAGTACGAAGATGCTTTCCTGCGTAAGTCTGATTTAAGATGGGGTTTTAGGAGCTATTCTCACCTTTTTCGCCTGGAGGTAAGGTTAACGGCTACGACGTCTATACCATCATCTATATGCTCTGATAGTTGGCGTGGATACGGCTGTCTATAGTTTGCCGGGAGTGTTAAGCATGTTCGGTTTTTTTATTGGCGTACCCAGTATAAGGGAATCCCTCCCTCGCGCGGTATACGCTTTGCTGTCTAAACTCAACGTTGCTACCGTTGGTATTATTGCTCTGGCAGCTGTAGACCTGCCCAATAAAGCGATCACACATAAGCCTACAAGAATCCCCGTTTTCGTAACTACAGCAACGGGTAGTCCTTATGCTTGCGACTGCCTGCACAGCTGTTGAATATGACTATCGCTGGCTACACCCGGGGAAACATTCAACTCACGAAGACAGTTTAAGTAAAAGCGAGCAACCATGAGATATCCTTTGACAACCAAGACGGAAGAGGTGATGCCGAACCACGCATTATTCCGTCAGGATATTTTCTTAATTTTTCATGGCAGCCAAGAACAGTAATTATTTCCGACTTCATCACATTCAACGTCGTGATGGTACTGCCGGAGGGCTTTGCCGAACCTCCCTATCCTATAGACTTTTCGTTTACCTTTACCTTGCTAAAACCATCATTTTGGGCGGCGGACCGGTTGTGACCCCCCCCTTTTAAAGTAATACGTGGTAGCTCTGGGCTGATCTCGATACGGCTGTATATAGACATGATGTGTTGAGTATGTAGGTACCTACTTAGGTTCAGTCGATCAACGTCAAAAGAGATAAGATGACATTCACGGTTGTTAACAAGCGCTTAAGACAAGTATTTCACTTAAATGAATTTGATTTATAAACTAAATCCGATCGATAAATTAAAACAGGCCTGCAATATGACAATCCCATACAAATCAGCGCAGTTGAAGCCCTGGGAACTCCAACGTCTCTTGCTATATCTTGATTAAAATGTTTTGAGGACTAATAGTTTTAACAAGATTAATTCCCGTTATTATTGTATACCTAGGTACGTATCGAGACGGAGTAGCTCTGCTTGGCTACCCAAGAATGGTTTCCTTATTCTGCTTTTGTTGACTCCTAACCTCCGATGAATTTCCTTCCGATCCGCATCTGGCCTGTGGCGAGTTGCCCCTCCCCCTTGAAATATGTAACGCATCAGTATTATATAAATAGGTGAAAATACGACCATGCAGATATATGCAGAGATATCATAATAGAAACCATAATGCTGGACTATATGGGCTATAGATCCACCAGGTTCTATAATTGGCCGGTCAACAAGGCCTCGGTCGCTATATTTTGTTAGTGTTTGTTTATCGTAACAGGGGATATACGAAGACATACCGCTATTGATGTATAGCCGCTTGGCATCAAGAGAGACACCGAACCGTCTTTCCAACTCCTGTTTAATGCCCTTCTTGGTTACCGTCATTAGATCCGCGGTACGTAAGATATCGCGTATCTCTGCCAGCAGTGCATCGTCACTTGGCATGCCTGCTAGGTTAGCCATCTCTACGTCGTTCATCTGATTGCCCAAAAATTGGGAGCCACCGAATTGACTCATTCGGTTTTCGGTTGGAGCGAATGACATGCGACTAAGGTGATTAGGGTTCTTTAAATCGTAGGGAGGGACCATGCCGGTAGTAGAACCGGGTCGGGATGACGCATAATACTCGGCTACGCCAACGTTCATTCCCTGTTTGGTGGCATAGCTGTAGCCGCTAACTTCAGAGTGAACATCTTCTCCTCGGCTAGTTTGAGCGTCCCATAGCTCAGCCTGATACTCCTCCCACTTCTTGCGTGGGATTGAAGCGGGATCAAACTTGCCCTCATCCGTGACGACAACCTTCTTGCCCTTTTCTCCGGCGACAACACGAGTATTACCCCAATTAAAGTCATCCATATTCCAGAAGGAGTATAACGGTAGACCGAATGAGAATACGGGGACAGCTACTATGTACATAAGCATCCATCCGATCATTTCCCACTTGCGTCGCAGGATGAAGATAATTGCCTGGAGACCGTATATAGCTCCCAGCATGATGAAGGCTGTTATCGGTATGACACTGCTCGAGGTGCTCACCAGGACAATAAGGTATACTATGTACACTATAACCACGGGCTGGACGACTGTGGATAATAGATCGACAAATACGACGAATCGCATACTGAAACAGCAGAAACCACAGAGTTGCGCCATAGGAATGAGTTCCACTAAGTTGTGTACTGTGGAATTGATCCAACGACGACGTTGCGAGAGGAAAACTTGCCAAGAGTCGGGTGCGATGGTCCATGCGTGAGCGCTGAAGATGTACTTGGTCTTATACTTCGAGTGATGCTTGAGGAGTAGGGTTGTTAGATAACGATCTTCACCTAGATGAAGCAGGTTCTTCATATGCAGGGTATCGACACGAATCGTTGAGTAGTCCTCCACGACCTCCCGACTGACAAAGAGTGGCTTGCCTGTCTCGGCTGCTCGAATACGGTACATGGAGAAACAACCGGGCAGACAGGTTACGCTACCGAACAAACTTTCAAAGGCTTTGATCAGATTATGCGAAATGTAGTACTCGTAGACCTGGATCATAGTGATGAATGAAGACTTGGAATTGGTTAGGGCTGTTTCACCACAGACGGCGATTAGTCGTGTATCATCCAGGAACGAGGAAACCATGCGCGTCGCCGAGTCAGGAGCGACTACTGTATCGGCATCGATCTGGAGCATGAACTCGTAAAATGTGGGGTTTACACCAATAACGTTCCGGATTTGGTGATACATTTCTAGCTCCAGAGGGCTCATAGGTAGGTTGTAGTGAACACGGTTGAGGAAGCGCATCATGACCATCTGGGAATCTCGCTTTCCACGATTTCCGGGGCGAGAAACCTCAGATGGCTTACCAACTTTAACGACGATCAAGAAAGGCACAATGTGACCTTGCACCTCGTAGAGACCAGAGTACACTTTACCCATGTTGTGTTGTTTAAGACCCTCACCAAGAGATTCAAAGCTGAGAGGTTCTGGATCGACTGTTTCAGAGACACCGAGGATATCGAGGACGATGCGTGGAGTTGGCCTATCGTTACCCTGGCCGATAATCATACCATCGCAGATGACGACAAGCAATTTGCGTTTATCATCGTATCGCATACGGGCGGCTGAGTCGATAGCACGACGCAATGACTCCTCATCTTCGGTATATGCTGGAACTTGACAAATGACGAACTTATCCAGGTTTTCTGGTATGTTCTTACCTCCAAATTGGAGGGCAGCCAGAAACTTGAAGCCGATAATAGAGCAAATCAGGATAGAAACGGCGAGAACAAGGTAATTAGCGAACTGGCACTTAATAGAATTTCGCGTATCGACGTCACCAACGTAGAAGAGATTGTCAAGGCACAGCTGCATGCGGCTGCGGAGACCGGCGTCGATATCGAGGGCGTTCCATTGCTTTGTCACATCAGTACCCTTCATTTGCTGGAACAGATCGACGACAAGATCGTCCATAAAATCTACGATAGTGGGATCGGTTGGAAGGTCTTCACCCTCTCTGACGACGACATGTCGACCACCGACAAGATACTTCGTTAGATCGTACACGCGGCCATTAAGTATCGCAATTGAATTTTGCTTGCCTCCGAGGGTGGCAACATATTCCGGGGAGTAACCAATTGTACCCTTCTTCCATGGCTTCATCTTTTGCATTTTTTCGTAGAACCAGAAGGGCTGGGGCAGAGAGGTGAAGGACCTGAAATCATGGTAGTGAGCATTCAGGTCCTGGCTATTGATGACGTTTGCCGAACCGGTAATATTCGTCGACTTATAGTCTAGGGTTACCGCAGGGTTGACTGTGCCGTCCTTGCCTCGACAAAGTGCAGATACCTGGATAGGAAATAAAGATGTGATATCGAGTCCGCCATACTGCGTCAATGATTTCGAAGGAAGATACGGTGGATAATGGCTCGGAGCGTAACTACCGATATCGAAAACCTGACCACGGATAGCCGCGTAAGCCTTGTTGCCATCTTTGCCATTGTATGCTGAAAGCTCTTCGGAACTGAAAACATATTGCTTGGGACAAACAAGCTCAGGGAAAAGGATGATGAAGAAAGCGGCAACCAAACAACTGAACCAGATCATCATGTTGATAGCCACCTTTTCACGCCAAGCCTGCCGAACATCTTTGCGAGGCATCCGACCCATCCAGCGGATGAGAAAGTCGGGGATGAACCAGGTTAGGAACATCACAATGAACACCCACCGTTTTCGACTAGGGCTGTCCTTGTATTCCTCTACTTCTACAAGCGACTTCTCGTTTCCACGTTCAGCCATCTGTTCTCTGGTGTCTAAATTCTTGAACATGTCTCCGGCTCCAAAGGCAGAAACGCCGGCCTCAGAACGCGCGTCTATATCTCCGCTACCGAAATACCCACCCCGAGGCTTGTCGCTATATGGTTGGACATTGCCGGCGACTAAGCCCTCTTTCGAAGCTCCATACGGCAGCTCGCCAGGACTTGACCCATCCCCAGTCTCGGAAACGAACCGATTCATAGCTAAGGAACCGTCGCCTAACTGCGCAACCTCCATCCAGCAGCGCTCACTGAGGAACACACCTGTGGAGCCGATCTGAACCTCGTTACTGGGCCACTGCTTACTTTGGACGACCGCTTCAACCTTTTCGCGTTCACTGCCGACAAGGATAGTCTCGGCATCGGCAAGACCCAAGAACTCACCAAACGGTAAGAATAAGCTGAAGTCGGCCGATCTAAGCCGCTGACTGATTTCAGCAATACCAAATGTTTGGACCTGCATGCGGACACATTTGCTATCAAACTGGTTTGCGATTCTTCTGTCGTTAGGCTTGAGGCAGAATACGAAATATGCGTTGGTGTTTGGTGCTGTGATCGCTTGCTTTACGTTTTCAAGGGAAGATAAGAATTGTCCAGATGCACCTTGCTCGGAAGGATGCATGCTAGACTTTCTAGGCTCGCCCTTACGATCTCCCATCTCGCTTGTAAAGTCTTCAGGGGATTCTTGTCGGCGTGGTGGCTTTCTAGATCCCATTGTTCGAGTGGTCTTTCTCGACATGACACTCGGAGCACGCATGGGCTTAGAGCTGACCGATGCTTGCATAACGGTAGTCTTCTCTTGAGGATGCATAACCGTCTGAAGAGCCTCTTGACCGAAAAGACGGGTAACAAACTCGCTTTTACTTGACTTGATCAAGTTCATCACATCGCTGGATATGACTTCGCCGTTTTCTTCGACTAATCCTTTAATAGGATAGTCAACTTCACCAGCAAAGTGCTTAACAGTGAAGGTTGCTGCAGTATTTTCCGACAGGAAATTGCTTCCGGGCAACCTCGCCGTAGCAGCGCCTACATTGATTGCTGGGTTCTTGCCCTCGAAGCGTCTCCGTAAGCTCTCTAGAAGTTGCATATCTGTACGATGCCGTCGAGTTTGATCATCTAATATGCTGAGTAACCCATTTCCAGGCTTTAGAAGACCCTTGACGGCGTCCGAGTTATCGAAATAACTCGTGGCTGGGACCACGACTTCTTCTGTATCCAACATATCCGCCTTTCGGTCGAAGAAATTTTGAAGAGTTAGATTGTAAAGAGACTCAACTGCGGCATTGTTAAGGAGCTGATCGAGCGCGGATCCAGTGGAGGATTGTTGAGAGAAACCAGGAAAATCAATAATGCTGATGGTATTCGCAATTGACTCTTCGGGGGCGCATATCTTCTGGTTGATGTTTTCAATCACATAAGCAACCAATAGAGAATACAACGTCCTGGCTAACTCATCGGCGTTGGCGCGGGCACCCTTGGGATCTAACATGACCGTCACGCGCTCGCGATGTATCATTTTGGTCTTGTATCCCATAGTGTTTTGAAGGTCTTGAGAGCTGACCCCTAGGAAGGCGGCGATAATGCCCAGAACGTCTTTATTTCGCGCAGCAGTGATATTTTGACCACCTTCGTGGGAAAAGCCACCACTGTCGTCTCCGGTGGCTGTCGTATTTGCGGTCGTCTCGAATTCTAATTGTCCAATGTGTAGGATACAGGCCAAGATTTGGCAAACCTCGGCGATTTCGCTTCTGGGGAACTCCAACTTTCGTAAAGCTGTCTTGAAGAGTTGGAACCCTTCGGCATCATTGATTCCTACCTTTAGCTGTGTGGGGTGACCAAGATACTTCCAACGTCTATGCCCGGCTGCATCCCTGGGAGTATCAATACCGAGATGAGTCTTTTCAGCTTCGCTCGTTCCGGCAAGAAGGTAGTACAACACGTGAAAATTACGCTCCCCAGTAGGCACATCGGTAATCCTACTCCTTTCAAGACGATGGTCTAGGAGCTTGCCACCGATCAATAGGGGGTTGGTGGTAGAAGCGGTATCGTACTGCAATTCGTAGAATAGGCCGGCTTTCGAAGCTGTCGGGGTCGTTGCGGTTTTAGTTGTCGTGAGGGTATCAAACACGTAGGCAGCTAGGGATATTTTGCTGGAGAGCGGCGTGGAGGACTTGTTCAAAAGGGAGGTCAGAAGATGGGATCGAATGGTGGTCTTGCCAGAGCCGGATTCACCCCTACAAGGTTTACTGTCAGTTCTTATTCTGAGTAATTCGGTAGTTCTATTGAATCGACGTACAGGAACAATACCGCCTGGTTTTCTGTGCGATGTCCCAATCTCAGAAAAGCCCTGTCGGCCATATCTTCAGCGCCAGCCATGGCGCTTCCTTCCTTCCCTCCATCAAGACCTTTTGTCGACGTGGTATACGTGTTTAGGGAGATGAGGGCATGGGATGACAAACGAGCCGTAGGTATAGATACGTGAAACCGACTAGCCAGATGTGCTGTCAGGTGAGTGTCGGATTGGAGATGGGCAGGCAAGGAGGGCAAGGAGGGTTGAGTATGAGCACCTCCGCTCCCACCCATCGAGGGGAGATTGAGAGCCATACTGGATTAAGGGCCAAGGTATGGCGCCTACCAACAGGCTGGCTACTCAAAAGGAGTTATTTGGCGTCTCCTTGACGCTGTAGGAATACTCAGACGAGATTTGCTGCTAGAAGTTGGGAATACCTATAAAAGGTTTACGATAGCGAACGCAAAAATACGTTTTTTTCGCCTTAATCGATTATTGATGGATAAACCAAGAGGCTACAAATTGTTTCCGGAAGGAATCCAAATTACGTGTAGCGAGTGTATAGTAACATACAGAAACGAGTGTAGTAACAAAATGAAAAGCGAAGGGAAACAAGGGAAGGCCAAAAAAAACTGAGGCTCTCTCCGGCGTTGTTTCTTGGGTGGACAGTTCAGATGAAAGGAGACTTGGGTTTAGAACTTGTCCTTGGGCGGTTTATTTTTGTACAATTACGCAGGTACTTACCGTACAGTGCACGCTTTGCTTACCATTAGTTTGCATAAGTACCTGGTTTGGTTAGAAGCTTGCAGGGATTCCGAGGCGCGGGTAGGCATGCCCATTATGCGCATAATAGATCTATTATGCGTTATTATATATACTGCGCCTATTATGTACATAATGCAGCACACATAATGCGATTATTAAGTAATACCCCTTTAGAAATTTTATTACTAAAAACACGTAATATTTTAAGATAAAAACAAAATATAATAAAATTGAAAAAAATATTAAATCAATTTTAAATGCTTAAATCTAATAACTTAATTCAAAGCTATCAATTGAAATAATCTTTCATAATAGCAAAATCCTGCCACAATATTTCAATACCTACCTAAATGTCGAAGCTTACCCCTTTTAGTACTAATGCACCGGATAATCGGGGGGTGTAGATCCGTTATGCGCATAATACATCTATTATGCGTTATTATAAGTTATTATACGTTATTATACGCTAAGCGCATAATGAAATTCGCATCCCTAGGCGCGGGTTCTAAAGATCATACGAAGTCTTAGGGAGGTGCGCTGTGACCCGCTGACACACTACCTAATTCGTTCATGTATACCTTTTTGACTATTCTGTACCTTTCAGGCAAGCTAAGTATGAGTAGGTACGAGCACCTGACTAGTGGATACTTAATTACGGTACTAAGAGGGAAAATCTATGATATGTACTCCGTATGATGCACAGTACCTAAGTAACCCCAGCGTCTCGTGCTAGCAACGTTAGCTTGGTCTCACGAACATCGATCGAACCGCCCGGAATTTTCTTGGATATCTGCACGTCGAGCGCGAGGACGGGGATGGCCTCCATTGGGTCTTTGCTGGTCTCGTACAAATCTTACATTGCCTTCTTACTCACATCATAGATATCTTTTTGATCTTTGCTTTTCCTTGTCAACCATAATAAACTTCAATCAAGACTGCGTAGAAATACTTAAGAATATAGTACTCCTTAACCTAACACTGCCAGATCTAGAATCTGATCCATACATAGTAGTTGTACGGGGCCAGTCAGCCAATAGAGGCAGGGGTATGTGAAAGCTCGAATTATACACTAGTTAGTTAGTTAATAAATACATAACTAGTTAGGTATCCTTTAGTGTAGAACCAATGACAGCATCGCTCCAGGGCTGAGAAACTAACAACTTTAGTGTACCGCGGTATGTCTATTGTCATCAAACCGGAATTCCTCCACAATTCCGGTATCGAAAATACATCTATGGACGTAACAATAGACCGAATAATAATATGGAAGTGCCGGCAGGGAGAGAAATATGTACATTCGTACAAAAATAAGCTTTGCTTCTGTTTACTTCGCATTCTTGATCCCAAATATGATATGCATGCTAATTGGTGCATAGGAGCAATTTCAACGGGATAATGGCGCGGTACTAGTCGCATTTGTATTCATTTTTCGTACCTTTGCGTGTCTTATATTTCAGATAAAATCAACAAACTTAGTACTTATTGCCGTCCACATTGACCGGTCAATCCCAAGTTGAAAATTACGCCATTGTTTATATAAACTACGGGTCTGATAGGTTCAACAAGTTGTCATTGATCGGACTGACCAGACAACTATCTAACCGTAGGTACTTAACTAAGAACGCCCTGCATGGTGGCACAACGCATACGCGCTTCGGGGTTCGTGTATTATTCGTACACTGTCGTTCTGGCGAAAATAATAATAATAATAATAAATGGCTGGCTGCATATTTACTAACGAGTTCTAAAGAAAATGCCATCTGCTTAACTTAGCCTTTAAACAAAGAGAGATAGAAACAATGCTTTCTGACTAGAGCTGATACGGCTCCTAATGTCTTAACTTTTGTGTCAAGTTATAAAGGAGGAGGTCAATTTGACGACTGGCAGCTGACGAGAATAAGTGTAGGCAAAATTAGACGGGATAATTCAGATAGGAGTTGGCTATTGCATTGCTTATCCCCAACGACGTAAGAGGGGCAATATATCAGACCGAAATGTGCAGTGAAAAACTGTATTGTGGCATAATGGCGGCCAATGCAAATCTAAGAAATGATTTACCCTCAAGCTTGTCGGTGACTGACGTGCTGCAAGGAAGGCAAAATATCGAAAGTTAAAGTTAGTAGAGAAGACAACTCCCGCCATCAAGCTTTTGTTTGCCGGGTACGATATTAAGGTTATTCGCGAGCCGAAGACTTGATGAACATCCGCCCAGCGTTTCGATTTCGATACTCAACCAGTCGCCGTCGTTATATGGTGGTGCATTACATTACTTACATTGCATTAACCCCCCATACCCGTCCACATACCCGTCAAGGGTGCTATTCTATTTTGACCGAGCTCTCAACACGAAGAGTAAGACGGAGATCTTTAGTAGTTAGCTCAGTAGCTGAAAATAACTACAAGTTGGCTAGTTAGCAAAGATTTGAAAAATGATTAATAATAACTACAAAAAGGTTGTTCTCGTATTAACGTGGTGTGTGCATTATGCGTGTGGCTATGGCGATCGAGGAATGAGACAAAGAGATGCTATGGTACCAATAAAAGTGGTACAAATGGGTTCGAGAAGGCTATCGACCTGCCGAGTCCTGTCGTCCCCATTTGCCCACTTCGTATTCTGACCCCCCGCCCTGCCGCCCTCCTCGCAAGTCCTCACAAGCGGTCCAAACACGCGCAGGCTCGAAGGGCTACTTTTTGTAAAACCAGAATCATCCCATGCCAATGCTATCATGCCATAAGCAACCAACGAATTGCCTTGACTTTTTATTCGTCTATTGCTGCCACGTCAACCATCTTCCCGAAGTTCATAAAAGTGCATAAAATTGAGTGTGTAGGTACATGGAATAAAGTGTGTAGAGTTGTTAAGAATTAGTACTGCATCGCGCTCGGTACAAAATCCCCAGTGTCCGCACTTGCGATCAACGATCAATCAGTAATGATCGCCTGTGAATTCCCTGATAAAATCCTTGCGGTAGTGATGAAATAAGGAAATGGAGCAGAGAGACCCCCTGTAAAAATAAGGACAGGGGGTTTCCCAGCTGTTAGGGTCAGCAAAAAAAAGGATCAGCAAGCCTCGATGGCAAATAATAACTTAGCAGTATTTCCACCCAAAAATCGACGGTCATCTGTTAGCGTTAGTTACTTCGTATATCTAGACCACCTAGACCACCCTGCGGCTTCCCAAGAGCCTCCCCAGGGGAAGCAAAAATTAGATACAAGCTAAGCTATTATCGGCTATACGCCAAGACAACAAACTCGCACTGTACTATGTACTTTTCTACGGCTGCCCCGATCTGCCCATTATTTTCCTGACTTTCGCGACCTTTTTACCATAGGGGAAGGATTATCCCACAGTATCTATCCGTTTCAACTGTCTTGTTGCGAAGCCTCCAACTTTGTCGTCGCTTCCCTTATTCCTTATTCCCTATTCCTTATTTTCAAATCTTCCTATCAAGCCGCCTCACTCGCTTTGGTGACAAGATAGCCTATCGCTTCTAATAATTATTATCGCTTGTAATCGTCTCATGGGACTGTGGGAATAGAAAGAAATAGTCTATACCATTCGCTATTCGGTCATTTGCAAAGCGAAGCTTGTCTCTTGTTTCCCCCGATACTCTCACCATCCCAAACCTATTCGACATACATTCGCTCAACCCTCGTCGAACCTGTTAGTAATATACTGAAGTCTCAATAGTCTTTCGCTTATATTTAAGAGCGGAAGAGTCCCGTTAATTCGAACCCATTGTTACTATCGGTGTCGTCCACTACTTTATTACAACAAAGTTGAGAGTGTAGACCTGTCGTCGTTGTCCTTCCGGACAACACGATTCGATCGAGTTCAACATGGCTAACCACCAAGCACGAATGTCTATGTATTCGGTTGCTTCCGACGCTATGGGGGGACCACGAGGCGCTGCTCAACAGTCTACGCAGGTTTCGACAACTACTCTGTTAAACGGCATCCATAACATATATATGTCATCTCAACCCTATAGACTCGATGCCGGAACGAGTCTCGTCGTCAACACATGGCTCACTGCTACCCAGGCTGGATTGGATGGCAAGACCGGAGGGACCGTAGATCACGATTTGGCAGCTAGGGCTTGGGAACATGCTAGACGAAGAGCAGAAGATGGGTGCATCATTTTAGGGTATGTAGTGGTGGACCATTAATCCAAGAGTCCACACGCAGATGAAGTCGTTGCTTACTAGGCATATAGGTCTCTCCATCAGTCAACCCCCTCATTACTGAACCCTTTTCTGACATCTTTACCTCTATCCATCCCTTCTTCCCTATTAACCTCTTTAGAAGTAATCAAGCCTTTCATACGCTGCGTAACCCCTTACAACCCATCCACACCACGACAGTCTGCTCTTGCAGTAACCTTGACGCTAAATTTAGCTGGAAACTTAACTGCAGCTAGCTTGGCGCTATCTCAGGGCGGCATTGATACAGTAAAGGGTTTGCTCGATATACCTGCTGAAGCTGGTTATCGTGCGTTCGACGTATTCTACTACCTCTTAACTTCAGTTTCGACTCCGGCTGAACGTGAATTTCTGGGTCTCAAATCACCCTCTACCTATGCACTATTAGCCAAGTCCGGTACCTACGACCCCCCGTCTTACCTTCCGACTGCCGACGACGGAGCTGCGGCAGACGATTTCCGCACTGCCTTGAAGGAGATTGGCATTAAAGGATCAGCTCACCGAAGCTTCATATCAACGCTTGCCGGACTTTTAAAGCTCGGGAATACCCTTGATTACGATGTCGACGATGAGGTTCTCGATGACGTCTGCGAGGACGTTGGTGGGCTGTTGGGTCTCGATCCGGAGGTCTTAGCCCGACAATGCTCGACGGACGATAGACGGGTACTAGTAGGAGGGTTATACGAAGCCCTTGTCGATTGGGTCATCACTAAAGCAAACGAAGCTATTGCGTTACAAATGTCCCGTATCCGCGATGGCCAGGAATCATTGGACGGCCACAGAACCCCGACGTCCGCGGAAGACAACGGTGATACCGTTTGTATTACCGTTGTCGAGATTCCGGACCCCAACCTTGGAAAAGCCATTGCTATGCGTGGCATTTTTGACGATACTACGGGAATTAACGCCGAAATGAAGGAAGATGGAATCGATGTGGTTGCTGCCAGTAGCTCAGTGTTACGAGAAATGCAAAACAGTGTTGCTGATGTTGCACCCGATCTGGGTATTATGACTGGCCCTGTTGCCAGGGCGAGGCAGCACGAACTTGAGAAGAGGGAGGAAGTTTTGGAGAAGGCTGGCTTCGCTAGTGATGAGGATGGTTTCCTCAAGAAGTTACTTTTCCCCGTCCCTGGCCAGGGGATTAACTTGGGCCGAAATGCACGATTAGACCTTCCCGCGGTTTTGGGCGCTAGTCGCGTATGGTATCATTTGTCTCTTCATCCTACCGATGAAACTCCTGCCAGTCTAGCGGCTCTTCCCTCCATTACATCTGCCTGGTCAGCCGGCACAGTCTCTCGTCAGCTGCGTGCTTGGAGGTTACCCGAATGGGCTAACCGTCGCAACAAGAATCTTGATTTTACGGCTGACTTTGATCTGGATGAGTTCTGCCAACGGTTTGCACCCCTCGGTTGCGGAGAAGGCCGTGAGGGCATCGAGACCTGGACTCTCGAGCGGGGTTGGAGCAACGGCGAAGTAGTTATCGGCAAAGAGCGGGTTTGGATGAGAGAAACTGCCTGGTGGGAAGCTGAGAGTATGCTCGACCAGAGGCCGCAAGATTCAATGCCAGGTGGCATGGGAGGTATGAATGGAATGAACAATGTGTTCAGCACTCCTGTTCTTGAAACGGGCTATTCCAACAATGGTAGTGGATTCTTCGCCCCGCAGTTCCCTGATAACAACTCGAACGGCAGTCATGATCAACTCGTCAACCACCAGCGTAATCAAAGCCGACTTACCCTTGCGCAAAGTCAAATGAGGGCTGCTTCCATCGCACCCTCTGCCCTGCGTAATAATAACGGTGACTATGGCTTGGGGTCGAAGGGTGACAACCACCGAGACCAGGTGTTCTACAATGGTGACGGCGACTTCGTTAACGGCCTTGATCCTGCTGATGCACAGGGCAAACATGTTGAAACCGTAGACACGACCCTATCTCGTAGGATTTGGGTTGGATTTGTCTGGGCTCTCACCTTTTGGATCCCTTCGTTCGCCCTTCGTTATATCGGTCGGATGAAACGACCAGATGTTCGGATGGCTTGGCGCGAGAAATTCGTTCTTGTCTTCCTTATCTTCTTGATAAACGCTTTCGTCGTATTCTGGATCATTTTATTGGGTCGCATCATCTGTCCCAATTTTGACAAAGCTTGGCTTCAAAGGGAAGTCGATACTCATATGGGCGAGGACGATTTCTGGGTTAGTATTCACGGTAGAGTCTACGATATTACCAACTTCTGGCGACGACAGCACAGTGACACGAACATCGAAACAACGAACGATCTCATGATGCAATTCGCAGGGATGAACCTAGATGACTACTTTGTGGCTCCTCTTCCCCTTACATGCCCTGGCCTCGGGATCTCGGAAACTATACAACTGCAGAGGAACAACACGCCCACTCTACCCCAGGGAATCCATACTTCTGGATACTACCAGGCCGATCAAACTTCTAAATTAAGATCCGCTACTTGGTATCGTGACACCTTCCAGCCCAAGATCAAGGAGTACTACCACGGTGACTTAGTTTGGGATATCAACGAGGTTCACGATGATGGCAAGAACAACAACCATATGTGGATCATTTATGAAGGCGGAATCTACGACCTAACAAACTATTTCTCGACAATTGATTACTACAAGAATCTAGCGCAGTACAACTTCCTCGACGCAGATATGATCGATACAATCAAGGATAACCCGGGCCAAGACGTCACAAGCCTATGGACTAACCAAATTGCAAACGTCAAAGGGAACAAGACAGCTCTTGCTACGAAACTAAACAGTTTGAATTGTATCAAGGAAACATTCTACGTTGGTATACCCGACTTCCGTGAATCGGCTAAGTGTCAGGCGAACAACTATATCCTCCTTGCCTTCGCAGTTATCATCTGTCTCGTTACTGGAATTAAGTTCTTTGCGGCCTTGCAGTTTGGTTCCAAGCGGCGTCCCGCCCCGCAGGACAAGTTCGTCATCTGCCAGGTCCCGGCGTATACCGAGGGAGAAGATTCTCTTAGAAAGGCACTCGATTCCCTCACCGCATTGCAGTACGACAACAAGAGAAAGTTGATCTGTGTTATTTGCGATGGTGTTATTGTTGGTGAAGGTAATGATAGACCTACGCCCAAGATTGTTCTTGACATTCTCGGGGTCGACCCCAAGGTTGACCCTCCTGCCCTCCCCTTTAAATCCGTTGGTACCGGCAGCGAACAGCTCAATTACGGCAAAGTCTATTCCGGTCTCTACGAATATGAAGGGAATGTGGTCCCCTACCTCGTGGTCGTCAAAGTTGGCAAAGAATCCGAGCAGTCTAAAGCAAAGCCTGGTAACCGTGGCAAGCGTGATTCTCAAATTCTGCTCATGAGCTTCTTAAACCGTGTACACCACCGCGCTCCGATGAATCCTCTGGAATTAGAAATGTTCCATCAAATCAACAACATCATCGGTGTCGATCCGGAACTATATGAGTACCTCTTGATGGTGGATGCCGATACTTGCGTGCGGGAAGACTCTCTCAACCGACTTGTTGCTGCGTGTGCCAATAATTCGAAGATTGCTGGTATCTGTGGTGAGACCGGTCTCCAAAACGAGGAACGTTCATGGTGGAGTATGATTCAAGTCTACGAATACTACATTTCCCATCATTTGTCAAAAGCTTTCGAATCGCTTTTCGGCAGTGTTACTTGTTTGCCCGGATGGTAAGTTTCTTCTTCATCGCGACAGATTTCATTTTATACTGACCCAGTATCCAGTTTCACTATGTACCGCCTGCGAACTGCTGATCGAGGTAGGCCCTTGATCATATCCGACGGACTCATCAAAGATTATAGCATCTGCACTGTTGATACTCTCCACAAAAAGAATCTTCTGTCTCTTGGTGAGGATCGATATCTCACCACGTTGATGACAAAGCACTTCCCGCGTATGTCCTTCAAGTTTTTGGCCGATGCATACTGTCAGACGGCCGCCCCGGAGAAGTGGAGTGTCCTGCTCTCGCAGCGTCGAAGATGGATTAACTCGACTATCCATAATTTGGTTGAGTTGATGATGCTTAGGGATATGTGTGGCTTCTGTTGCTTCTCTATGCGCTTTGTCGTTTTCATTGATCTTGCTGGAACGATTATCCTCCCCTCCACCTGTGTCTATATCGGATACCTTTTGTATTTGATCATTTCTCACACCGGTCCATTCCCAACCGTTTCCATTGCCATGATAGCCGCTATTTACGGTCTTCAGGCCTTGATCTTTATCCTCAAGCGACAATGGCAGCATGTCGGGTGGATGATCATTTATCTGCTTGCGTTCCCTGTCTACTCTTTCATCCTTCCCATCTACTCTTTCTGGAACCAAGATAACTTCAGCTGGGGTAACACGCGTATCGTTATTGGGGAGAAAGGCAACAAACAAGTGGTGGCAGTCGATGATGAAGGCTTCGACCCGCGTTCCATTCCCTTGCAGCGCTGGGATGATTATGCTGCATTGAATAACTTGCCTGGGCGCCGCGGTACTCAAAACGAGAAGACGCATGAATTGTACGACGACACGTACGAAATGGATGATATGAAATCAGTCTATTCTTCAGTTCGACAGCCTTCCGTTCTCACCGGCCTCCAAGGCCGCGGAGGATTCATGCCGCCTCAATCTCCGGCTCCTTTCCAGAACGCGACCCGCCAGTCCAACTATGGCCCGTACACAGATAACCCCATGTACCGACAATCCACAGCTTCGTTTGGTGATATGCAACGCATGCAGTCACCTTTCCAAGACGGCCTCACACAAAGACCTAGCATGGGCAATCTCCGCGCTGTATCCAACAATTCTCCACAGCATGACATGCACCGCATGTCAAACGCTACATTGGGTTATATGGGTGGTGCTCGTCCGCCACTTGGCCAGGGCCACCAGTCGACTGCATCCTTCGATTTCCAGCGAGGTCACATGGGACCTGATGATGGAATGATCATAGAGGCAATCCAGGCCGTGCTCCGGGAAGTGGACTTGGACACGGTGACCAAGAAGCAAGTCAGAGCTCTTGTTGAGCAACGATTGCAAACGGAGTTAATAGGCGAACGAAAGACATTCCTTGACCGGCAAATCGACAACGAGCTGGCTAATATGTAGTCGAGCCATCCTTTCTTATCTATAATTGATGGGAGCAAGATATAAGGCGAAATTAATACGGGTGTACATAATAGCAAGTAACTCAGGTTGATCATGTTTGATGTGATACTAGCAAAGGTTTATTCGGGGGACGCAGCTGGATCATCTTGAAAAGAATATTGTCCTTCCTGGCGTTCTATTTAAAAACTATCAACAGATGAAGTCGTTATATTACTTGCTGTGCCATTTGTCTATGTGAAGAAAATGTGATGGGAATTCGTGATGGTGGTAAGGCTAGCTATTGGGTGATATGGGGGTGGGTTTGAGGAGTCGTGTTGCTACTATATCTCTGTTGCCATATATTATCACCACATTACCGTTGTTATACTATTGCTATATGCGTGTATCCCTAGGCTCTTTTATAATAGTGGTAAGCGTTGGTTGATATTGGATAGTAATCGAAGCGAAAAAAAGTAACTTATATTATGTATCATGCTCAACAGGATATAGAATTTACGATATTAGTTTTCCAGTGGCATATTTTTAGTAGTTGAGACATCCAGGGTGCTTGATTCATCATTCATGTAACACCCGTAGATGTTTGTTTCGAGCGTTCGCGCTCAGAAACAATCAAGCTGAACCTCGTACATGTATAACCGCGGGTAGTAACACGAACCTAGCAACAACGTCCTCATACCACAAGTTTAGTTTACTAAAAGGTAGGTAGTTAATAATAATAATGATGATGATCATATAATGTCCTATGTACACCCATAAGTCTACCTGATTCCTCCATGCATGTACGTACACCCGAAGCTCGATGATGAACCCTAAAACTAAAATAAAGATACTTATTCATAATCATCGATCTTCCCAGATTTCATTATGTAGGACTACGTCACATAAGTAGCTCGTCTACTAAATCATTTTACCTATGCCATCATCATATAACTACTTGCCTTACGGACTTATAGTATCGTCAATCTTACCAACGCCCTTCAGTCGCAAGTACACGTCCGTGCCCCAGCCGTATAGACTCTGTACAGCTATGCCACCACCAAAGTACTCCGCGTAAGCCCGGCTAAGGGGTAATCCGTAGCCCAGACCGGCGATTGAGCTCCCGCCGCTACCCGATGCTGATATCACGCTTAAGGCATCTTTACTGCCACCACCCGCAATACTGTTACCCGGCATCTCGTCCTCCTCCATAAAGGTGGTGAAGCTGTAACTCCAAATATTCGGCAGAACATCAGGGGCAATACCACCGCCGCGATCGCGAATCCGGATGGTGACACCCGGCGCGTTGTCGTCAAGCGGCTTGATGGCGTCACCCCTGAATGCGCCTTTGTCGCCAGCGGGAGGATCAAGGGTAACGCGGGGTGGACCTGCGTCAGGGGGTTCCGGGGCAATAGTTATAACTACAGGCTCGCGATTGAGCCCGTTCTCCACGGTGGCGCGGAATGCATTTTTGAGTAGTTCCGTCACTATGTACTCCAGATGCATAGGCACAAAGGCGAACGTGGTCGAGGGTTCGCCGTCAATTACCCAGTGTGGTCGCACGCCATACTTGAGCTCGCAGATATCTGCTACGAAGCCAGCGCACGAGTCAACAACAGCCGAGGGTGAAAGAGCGGTGTCAATTACACCGATATAGGATGGGTGCTCGGGGCAGGGGGTCGGCGAGGCTCCAGGGTCGAAGTGCGGAAGGCTGCTATAATGCAGCGCAATATGCTGTTCGGCGATAAGACGAGTGCCAATACGAGTGCGCAAGTGGGTATCCAGGAAGCGCGTCACCTCCTGGGGGGAAATATACCGGCGACACTCGAGGAAGCCTTTGGCTAGGATAGGAATGGTGTCTTGGTGAGTGTGGACTAGCTCAGCAAGAACCGAGGTGAAACGGATTTCGGCGTCGAGGTTGTTAATCGTATGGTGTTTCCAGGGTAGCAGGGTTGATAATGAGTGCAAGTAATTGTGGTAGATCTTGCTAATATTCGGATTCGAGACTACGATGAAAGGTAGGTTTCGCAGCGCCTGAATGCGATGGGCCAGTCGAATAGGTAGTAGAGAAAGTGTGAAATTGGCCGACGAGAATAAAGCCTCTGCCGAGAGAGGTGGTCGGCCGTGTCTATTCAATTGATTTTTATTAGCTATCTGTCTCTAATTGCGTATAATTATCTTATAAACCAGAGGCGGTGAAGGTGGTATGGTCGAGTTATACTAGACAAATGGACTTAGAGAATAGCTACATACTTGACCAAATCAGCAAGACTCAACGGATGCTGCTGCTTGTTAGTAAGGTCTGCAATCTCGTCGTCGGTAACTGTCGCTGTGCTTGGTGGATGGGACCATTTTCCATCAGTCGACAGCGACGACGGCGAGGTGCTGATTGTAGCATGGGACGAATAAAAACACGATCCAAGGACGTTGCGTCTTAGACTCGCAATCGAGGCCTTGGGCGCGTGAAAACACCGCAACGGCCTATATATGCTCCTCATGGCGGCATTGTGCGGTGACGAGGAGTAAGCAGAAGTGACGACGAGGAAGAATAGTTGTATGTTGGAGTAGCACTTGGAGTCATAACCAGGGTTCGAAGACGAAATATTAAAGTTGATTTTTCTGATATTGTGTCGGAGTCACGAGCCAACCCCCGTGGGCATCGACGTCAGTGCTGAGAATTAAATTCGATAAGGGTCCTTATCTGGTCTGCGCCCGACGCCGATCGTTCTTTTGCATGTACCATTTAGGGGCTCTCGTTCTTTAGGTAGGATCTTTGGTTGATCTTGCCTTGCACCAGATACGCCCCGTGTTCGCGCATTATACAAGATAAAGGTTGGAAGTAATTATTAACAAATCCAATTATAACATGCAAAAATGGAACGAATTCATGTGAAATATATGTCTACCTATGTTTAGTAAAAAGAAAGATTGGTTAGATTTATGTAACCTAGTTAGTTACTTCATTGTAACTAGTATCTATTATTCTCGATTCGTCGCATAAGCCAAGTCAAGTCAAGCTTTCTAGTATAACCTAGTACCGTAGGAGTATAGTGCATAACTAACATAACTAGCGCATAGTTCCAAAGTAAGCCCCGCATCAGATGCTCGCGAAACGCTCACGCGATGGCTCTAAAGACCCAATTGCCCCTCATCGTCACAACTATTGCGTCCTAACCTCCTGGTCCAGCTCGACGGCCTTAACGTGCTCGTTGGACTCCAACGTGGTCAAAGCATCGTTAGGGAATGTGACGCTAAATCAAGTAAATATTAAGAATATTAAAGAAAAATAGGAAGTAGACGATAGGACAATTACGTACGAGAAGGCCTTGATGAGGCTGTATTCGTGGCCGATCTTGCCGCCTTGGTCCTGCGCATGCTTCTTCGCTGCGGCCACCTCCTCGGGGGTAGCAGTCTCCTTGAGGGTAACCTATTCGGCAGTGAGCAATGACGTCTTGATAGAAACGGTATCTAAGATATGATGGGGAAGGGTTATAATTACAATGTAGGCAGGCATTTTAAGCGATGCGGTTATATGGAATAACTGTGTAGTTGGTAGTATATAGTAGCTTCTTGTTTTAAAGTGGTAAAATGAAGAGAAGTGCAGGTGTTGATGGTGTGAGTTAAAGCGTTGGGCAAGGCGGATAGAAGTAATAAGAGAGTGCATGAGCGGGAATTTATTAAAGAACTGATATGGGTAAAGTTACATACCTCCCCCTTAGTCCACCCTTCGGTAACAGCTGAGATACGTACATATCCTCAGAGCGTTTAGTATCGCCGTAAGGAAGGTGCCATAGGACTGAATTACGCGTAGGAGGCTTTCGACAGGTGGGGTGGTGAGTACGTCATCGCGGCCTAACCACTTGAGCAAACTTCCCGTTCGTCTCATTTGACTGCGTATTGCTTAGCGTTAAACAGACTTCTTGGCTCTCAGCCGGTATGCTAGGACTTGACCCCATCTGGCGACTTATTACGCATATGTATTCGGTAACGTATACGGGTTTATTGTCGAAGCCTTGCAATACGTCTTGGATTTCGTATATCCCGTGTTCGGTCTAGAACCTTTCTTCGTAACACAACCCAAATTCTAAATTGCTCTTGGTATAACTATCACCTACGCAACACTGCATAGGCCTACATGACACAAGATTTAGTCGATGATGCATAGATAATCTGGAATACTTGGTCTAACTGTTACTCTTGCTACGGATCCGTTTTCGTGATACTATGCTGTT
Organism: Daldinia sp. FL1419; assembly: GCA_025201765.1. Classification (NCBI taxonomy): domain Eukaryota; kingdom Fungi; phylum Ascomycota; class Sordariomycetes; order Xylariales; family Hypoxylaceae; genus Daldinia; species Daldinia sp. FL1419. The sequence continues at coordinate 139,056 of MU623391.1, forward strand.
CATAGTAAAAGTTTCAAAGGCTGCTGCATCATCCCGTGTCGCTATCTTCGGGGAGTTAAGCCGTTGGTAACCTACCCGGCAGTAGAATTCAGGGACCCGAGTTCGCCCCGCTTTATATCAGCTAAGATAAGTATGGATCCACCAAAATCTTATCTCTATCGATAAGATCTCGCTGTATCTTCCAAATAGGTTTTTTTTTTTTTTTTTTCGATGCGAAGAAGCTAAGTTGATGCAGCATCTTTTAAGTGAGCCAGCCAACTTGTTGCCTTCAGCGTCGCAAAGTCGCAATCATGGAGCAACAGGCCCACAAACCCCATCGCAAATCGAAAGAAAAGAAGAAGCCTACGGGAGGTTAGTATAGCTCCAATTGTTGTCGTTAATTATATACTAACAAAATCAGATCACAATCCCAAGGCCTTTGCCTTTTCGAGACCTGGTAAACTACAACGCGCCGCTGCTCGGTCTCACGATGTAAGCGCAATCCTCATGAATAACATCTGCTGATGTTTTAACTGACATTGGTATAATAGATCAAAGAAAAGCGACTTCACGTTCCTCTCGTTGATAGGCTACCCGATGAGCCGCCACCAAGACTCGTAACGATTGTTGGTCCGCCCGGTGTTGGAAAAACAACGTTGTTGAAGTCGCTCATTCGCAGATATGCCAAGGAGACGATCTCAGACCCTCAGGGGCCCATCACCGTGGTCACCTCGAAAAAGCAACGGCTGACCTTCGTCGAATGCCCAAATGAGCTCGAAGCGATGGTCGATATAGCCAAAGTCGCCGACATTGTCCTATTAATGATTGATGGAAACTTTGGTTTCGAAATGGAGACTATGGAATTCTTGAATATCCTAGCTGCGACGGGTATGCCTGGCAATGTGTTTGGCATTCTGACCCATCTAGACTTATTTAAGAAGCCGCAAGCTCTAAAAGATGCGAAGAAGAGATTAAAACACAGATTGTGGAGTGAATTATATCAGGGGGCACATCTATTTTACCTATCCGGTGTTATTAATGGGCGATATCCTGATCGCGAAATTCACAATCTATCTCGTTTCCTTTCCGTCATGAAAAATCCACGACCGTTAATATGGAGAAATTCCCATCCCTACGTTATCATAGACAGCTTCCGAGATATCACCCACCCGACTCAGATTGAGGAGGACGAAAATTGCGATCGATCAGTTGTGCTCTCCGGGTATCTTCGGGGAACCAACTTTTCGGGTCATAACCAAAAAGTCCACATTCCTGGTCTGGGTGATTTTTCCGTGTCGAATATAGAGGCTCTACCCGACCCATGTCCGACGCCAGCAATGGAGCAGGCTATCGCGAAAGCGACTGGAAAAACTGGCAGAAGGCGGCTAGATGAGAAGGAAAAGAAGCTTCATGCTCCCATGTCAGATCGAAGCGGTCTAAAAATAGATGGTGATGCCATCTGGATTACTAGGGAAAAGGGCTTTAACTTCGACAAAGACGCCGAAGATGTAGAGCGCGGAGAAGGCGAAGAGCTTATCATCGGACTGCAGGGAGAAAGGCGGCTACTAGGTCAGACAGAGGACGGCCTACAGCTTTTCCGAGGCGGCGAGAAGATTACAAGCATCCCCGAAGAAGAGGACACTGGAAGAAAAAGCCAACGAAATGCCAGGTTCGCTGCAAGAGATGAGGACGAAGAGGGAACGCCCGAAGACGAAGGTTTTGTCAGTGGAGACGAAGAACTTAACTCTGATGAAGAGCCTGAGTTTAATGAGCAAAAACTGGGCAAAATGTTTAAACAATCAGATAAGGATGGTGATGAGGAAGATATTGCATTTGCAGATAGCGACTCAGATCTAGGTTCTATATCAGGCGATGAGATGGAAGACGACGATGAAGACGACGATGAGGAGGATGATGAGGATGAGTATGATGATGTGGAAGAATCCGCACTTAGATGGAAGGACAACCTGGCTGGAAAAGCACTGCTCCGCCATGGTGGCCGTCCATCTTACCGAACGGCAGATCTTGCACGTCTCATGTATGATGAAGCCTTGACGGCCGAGGAAGTGCTAAAAAGGTGGAAGGGAGAAGTAGAAGCAGAAGAGGAAGAAAATATTCAAGAAGACTCGGAAGATGAAGATTTCTTTAAGAAGGCGAAGAACCAAGAAGATTCAAGCGCAGAAGACCGTTCAATACCCTTATACGATTATGATCAATTAGCCGCCAAATGGACACTTGACGATAACGTTGAGCAACTTCGCCAGCGTTTTACAACATCAACTCTGGGTGGGGATGGTGGCGACGAAGACGGATTTGATGGGTTTGACGATGAGGATGGGGGTGAGGATGAGGACGACGAAGGAGACGGCGAATTTGAAGACCTTGAAACGGGCGAGCAACACAAGGCCGAACCTAAGCCAGAACCAGCAGAGAGCCTAGAAGCAGAACGCGAAAGGAACGCTAGAAGAAAAGAAGAGTTAAAGTTACGGTTTGAGGAAGAAGATCGTGAAGGGTTTAAAAATGACAAGGCCCAAGCCAGACGCGAAGGTGGCGACGACGAAGAGTTCGGTGAAGACGATTGGTATGATGCGCAAAAGGCACTTATACAAAAACAGCTGGACATCAATAACGCCGAATTTGAAGCTCTCGACGAGCGGCAAAGAGTCGCTGTCGAAGGGTTTAAAGCCGGCAAATACGCCAAGATTCTGATTGAGAAAGTTCCCGCAGAATTTGTTACGAATTTCAACGCTCGGATACCTATCATAGTCGGAGGCGTGCTTGCTACGGAAGATCGATTCGGTTTTGTTCAAGTTCGTATCAAGAGGCACCGATGGCATAAGAAGATTCTGAAAACCAACGACCCCCTTATCTTCTCTCTAGGTTGGAGGAGGTTCCAAACACTCCCAATATACAGCATTTCTGATTCACGAACGAGGAATCGAATGCTAAAGTATACGCCGGAGCATATGCACTGCTTTGGTACATTCTACGGCCCTCTAATCGCACCAAATACAGGCTTCGTCTGTTTCCAGTCCTTTTCCTCTGCCAACCCGGGCTTCCGGATCGCCGCAACAGGAACTGTTCTCTCCGTTGACGAGTCAACTGAGATTGTGAAGAAGCTTAAGCTCACCGGTGCGCCGTACAAAATATTTAAGAACACCGCTTTTATCAAGGATATGTTCAACAGCTCCTTAGAAATTGCCAAGTTTGAAGGCGCCGCGATCAAAACAGTTTCTGGTATCCGTGGTCAGATCAAGCGTGCCCTATCGAAACCTGATGGGCACTTCCGAGCCACGTTCGAGGACAAGATCCTAATCAGCGATCTGGTCTTCCTCCGCGCGTGGTACCCCATTAAGCCGCACAGGTTCTACAACCCGGTCACCAACCTGTTAGGTAACTGGCAGCCAATGCGGCTAACGGGTGAGGTACGGCGGGACCAGGGGATTGCGACCCCGCAGGATAACAACAGCAAATACCGGCAAATCGAGCGGCCGACACGACACTTCAACCCGCTCAAGGTGCCCCGGGCACTAGCGGCAGAGCTGCCATTCAAGTCGCAAATCGTACAAACGAAGCCGCAGAAGCGCAAGACGTACATGCAGAAACGTGCTGTAGTACTCGGCGGCGAGGAGCGTAAGGCACGTGACCTACTGCAGAAGCTGACGACGATCCGGAAGGATGCCGTGGCCAGGCGCAAGGCGAAGAAAGAGGAGAAACGTGCGGAGTTCAAGAAGAAGATGGAAGAAATGGGCGAGAAGAAGGAAGCGCGAGAGAAGAGGGAGAAACAGGAGTATTGGCGAAAGGAAGGTCGGAAGAGGAAAGGTGATGGCGAGGCTACGGGCGGTGGAGGGAAGAGAAGAAGGTAATAGAAGGAGATAATAGTTACTGCATTAGCTCTTGGGTTTGGATGTAAGCTGCGAAGCAGAATATGAAAATTCACTTTATAATGAATTCAACCAGCAGGCTTATAATGTTACTGCTCCTAGTGACAAGCTGGTTGCATTGTCGGGTATAGCCAAGGACATGAAGGGGCGTCTTGAATCACTCGGGTGTCCAGATACTGGTCGGGGAATAAGTGGGTATAGAGGAGATACAGGGGTATATTGAGTAGGTATATAAGAGACACTCTACGCTGTCGCTTCTTAAAAGAGGTCAGGTATTATTAGTCAATTACATCTATGTATTGTCTGGTGGCCACTCCATGCCGGGGCCCTACAAGCCACGGATTTCCTAAATATCTAACAATCCGCACCATCAGCTACTTTTAGTTATAACTGACTGATCACTTACCGAATAGCATACTATAGATATTTTTTTCTCCCACGTATCGAAAGTGATTACAGGTTAGGTAACTTAGTCTATAGCAGGCCTCATTTATATTCGAGTTTGATATGCTCGTTCGCTTCCCTCGTCATAGAGCGGTTTTCCGATCGAGCCGACCCCTCATGGGTGACCTTGTAGTAAGAAATATATTCTCCTAGGTATCTGGTTATACAATACAAGTGGCGCCGGCTTTACCCCTATGCTTGACTTTCTCATCGCGGGACCGACTGCATATCTCGGTTGTGTATATACCTACCTAGGTAGCTAAGCAGGTAGTAAATCGTAATCCTCTTATGAATTGAACTCCACCAAACTCCTTTACACTAGATAAACGATAACTGTTCATCCGGGTTATCAGAGAGTACCCTTGATGGAGGTCAGTTGTAGAGTGTATGTTGAGAAGCAGCAGCGAGGGTGCCCCTTATATATATGTATATATATGTGTGTGTGTGTGTGTAGCGGGGACTTACTCCTTTTCCAGACTAACCCTCACCTATTCCTTAACACGGGTGCAGCATCCTTGAAACCCAGGACCCAAGCCTCCCGAAGATTCATGTAGTCCTAGATAACGCTTAACTGGGTAGTTTCCTGCCTTGTGTTTGGTTAATACATGGTTGTACGAATTAGTACATCGCCCCTTGTTATACCTACTACTTTGTTTCAACTTAATAGGGACTTACTTACTCAAAGTCTGGATACTATGTAGCTTACCTAGGTAAGTATGCTATCATAAGAGGTAGATACCTACCTAGCTACCTACGTTAGGTTGAACGTTCTTATCGAATCGAATCCCCATTACACGAATTTGTACGACTACGCGCGCCTCCAAAAAATCGTCCGCATGATGGACACTCGTTATCCCGGTGGCCATTTCAAATATCGGTCAACACCTTGCTCTCTATATACTCTATAATCCTTCGAGCTTGGGGCTCCCTACAGCTTCTCTGGAAGCAACGACTACGTCACCATGTTGAATAAGTCGAGCGAGATGAATATTGAATGTTCAAATAATTCGACTGTTTTTCGCGCAATCAAATCTAGCATTTCATTAAGCAACTCTTCGACACGGACGTCGGGGCCCTCACAATTGAACGTAACCAATTTCTTTCGCAACTAGCACCGACTCTCCCTGCTATGACACCAACAACATGGAGGTAGCTAGGGCCGGCACCCTGGAAAAGGACTCGAATATTAGGCTTATTAGAGATCAGTTTTTATGTATTGTAATCGACTCCGTTAAAGAAACCTATTTACATCGTCAAGCCTATCACAATTGATTCAAGGCCATATCGAAACTCGCTGCAGAATAAGGCCCAAGGATCTCCCGTCTACTTCAATAAGACATCTTCGTAAATAGAAACAAATCAAATAACTACGTACATAACGTTCAGGTTGTCCCACTTCTCAGCTGTGACATGGAAGATGATCTGCGTAGGCGGCTCGCCTTGGAATTATTATGTCTATTTTTTTTATACGAAGTTGATGTTTCTATTGGAGGAGTCCGTCCTGGGGACGCCCCGCCCTTCGCGTCTACAGCCGTTAAATATAATAAATATGTACCTATGTATGTATTAAATATAATACGTACAGGGCCTCCCCCCGTTTCATATGTGGACCCTTGGCATCTGGCGTTAGCACGTGCCGTCGGAGGCCTGACGATGTACACCATTACCTCCTACGGTACAATACGGTATAGTATATACAGGCCTCGGGTATTCGATGGCACGGGGCAGATGTAGGCAGATGGGGGGCGTTAGCTCGCATGGTAAGCAAGCAGAAGCAGTCATCAATTCGTCCGTCGACCATGTCTACACACCATGTCTACCATGTCTACCATGTCTACCATGTCTACCGTGCTAGGTATCGTCTTGGCAGCGAACAACGCAGCGACACGCCAAGTGGATGTATTTATGAATTGCCCAGAGTTCACAGGCTCGACGAGGCTTACGGGGTGCATTAGAATGTAAATAATTCATTCAGATTTCCCGATTTCCCTTCCCATTTGATACCGTTGATAACCAACCTGGTCATTATAGTGCGAATTCCTTCCTGATTGTTTCATTCTGCTGGGGCTGATGCATTGAAGAAGTCATAAGCGCCAGAACGTTTATTTGCTTCCTGTTTTCTGCTTTCTGTTTTCTGTTTTTCGTCTTGTTTTTCCTCTCTACTTCTTTCTCAGCACTTCTTATTCATTACATTCTGATTGTCTTCCTTCTTTTTCGCTCGCTTCTATAAATTCTCTCTGTCTCTGCACGGCATCAGAACAACAGTGGCTTGATAGCTTTTCGATGACGGTGAACGGTCAGGGTGTTATTAGGGACCACGGAAATATTACACGACATCCCCTAGACGGCGAACAGCCAGCAACGCTTCCGAAGACCAGGCAAGAAACCATGGGTAACCCAACCGAGGGGACGCATGGTCTCATACGCATCAAGTCGGCTGGAGAATCGGGACGAAGTGGTTTGCATCCCATCCAATTCGTAAGAATCATTTGGCGATCTTCCAGTTGGATATCGAGGGCCGTAAACATCCTTTGGCCTTTTGCACCCGCCGCAATTGCTCTTCATTATGCTATTCACGAGGGTTACGATGTTCTTAAGTTCAGCTTCGCGTATATCGGTATGGTCCCGTGTGCAAATCTCATCGGATTCGCTGGCCAGGAGTTAGCTAGAAAGTTGCCGCACATGCTTGGTGTTCTTGTTGAGACAACCATTGGATCCATAGTCGAGATCATTTTATTCATGATTCTGCTTCGTCATAACGAGTACTATGTTATTCGAGCCGCGATTCTCGGGTCTATTCTGGCCAATATGCTTTTGTGCTTGGGATTGTGCTTCTTTACTGCTGGATTACGGCGAGAAGAGGCCACTTTCCATGGTGCTGTCAGTGAAGTTGGCTCTAACCTCCTGCTTATCGCGTACGTCCCCGTGCCCTAATCCCAGCTCTGCCACGGAATTTGAAGATTGCTAACAAGCTTCTAGTGGTCTCGGTTTAGCAATCCCAACAGTGTTCCAACATTCGATCTTAAGTACAGGTTACAATCTTACTACAGAAGAGATTGATTCTAGGATTCTCAATATTTCTCATATCATTGCCATTCTTCTCCTTATCGCATACCTCGTCTTCCTCGTCTTTCAGATGCATACTCACCACGGTATCTACGACGCTGTGTTCGAACACGACGAGGAGCGGGATGTCGATGGCCACAAGGACCGGGCGAAAGCCAAGTTAACACTTACGGAGTGTATCGTAGCACTAGCTATCTCGGTTGCTCTTGTAACCTTGATTGCCATCGCATTGGTCGAGCAGATCCCGTCTATTGTGGAGCGGGGCCATGTTTCTGATCCCTTCATGGGCTTGATTTTGGTTCCTCTAGTCGAGAAAGCCGCCGAACATCTAACAGCTATCGATGAGGCCTGGGATAATCAGATCAATTTTGCCCTTACCCACTGCATTGGTGCCACCATCCAGACCGCCATGTTAAATGCTCCGTTGGTTATTATTGTCGGTTGGTGCTATAATTTCCCGATGGATTTCAACTTTGAAATCTTCGACGTTGTCATGTTGATCCTTGCTATTATTACCGTCGGAAACTTCCTGAGAGATCAAAAGAGTGACTACCTAGAAGGCTTCTTATGTATCATCGTCTACGTCGCCGTCGCTGTCGCTGCATACTACTACCCGAACCCCCACGATCTGGGCCACGGAGAAGGTGCTGGTGCTGAAGGAGGACACGAAGCGGCCGGTGAAGCTGCTGCCCACGTGGCGAGGTACCTAAGAATATCGTAGTCGAGTTCTTGGGTTGCCGAAATATGCATTTACCAAGCCCGGCGTTAGGAAGGACAGCATCGGATAGAATGATCGCATCTCCACGTTTGAACCCGTGGACCCAGGAGTTCCCTCGTCTCTAAGGAGTCAATGCTTTACAGGATCGACGATCGATACGAATTCCTTTCGGCCTTATGTGGTCACTTATCTTTATCCTGAAAATTTAGTTGGATAATGTTTTTTTATCAGAAGGAGGGTTTAGTAGTGATTTCGATCAGAGATGGATTCTCTATTTTAAATAAAAAAAGTTCGTGTTGTTGCTCAACCTTATGGATTATGCTGTTAGTGTATAAAATAGTAGGTGAGAGAGAGAAATAAGAATAAAGGAAAATCGTCAACAATAGAAATTTGAGTAAATTGAGTAATTGTGTTCTCGAAGATTATTTATTAGAGAATGCACCCTTCACCCCTGAATTCAGTACCTTGAAGGTAGGCGGATATGTTACGAGTGACCCCTGATCCAGCCAAGGTGCGCCGCGACACCAGCCAGTCAACATACTCTCCCCAGAGACAAGATACTAGCAGCACAGAAAGGAACCAGCCACAAAAACAATATGAGTTCAATACCGTAGGTTTGGTTCATCCCGGCTAGCTGTACAACATTCTCATCCAATCATGGCTAACGAATCGAGGTCGAATCGACGCTTTGAGCAATAGGCCGGTTTGTAATACGTAATAGCCCCCAAGGCTTCAACTCTATACTAACACGGCCCGCTTCAACTGGCTGAGCTTATTTTGACTACCTTACTACTTGATGTAGTGTATGTTTATTGATTGATTTATTTATTTATAGAAAAAGTATCGGGGTGCCTGATCTGGGTGTAGCCCGGGTAAGACATGGGTCATTGGACCCAACGCTGCCGTGATATCCGTGTGGACCACGATATAAGGGCACATAGGTATTGCGGTTAGGCGGTAGTTGTCAGGTAGACATTAGTGTTTGGCACTTGTTATTGTTAAATCCATCTTGGGAAACTGTTAACTGGTTATGAAAACTTTCTAACTAGGTAGGTACCTGGGCGAATAGATCTGCGGTTTGCTGGTATGGGATCGATATCATCTAACAAGCTGCCTACGAATGCACATGTGACGAAGAATCATGGGAGCACCGCTTCATATCTTGAAATACAGTTACGCCTAAGTAATATGGGGTAATTAGGTACTCGCGTGAAATTTAATAATTTAATCTGTTGGAAACAGAAATAATAATACTACTGGTGAGCTCGTGATTTATGATTTTACATGTAGGGCTAGATGGTTGATGGTTGATGGCGAAACTAGTGTATTCGCAATCATATGGATTGTTACATTTCCCAACTAAAATTGAAACAGTTATCCGTCATTTCAATCATGTTCCTCCGATACATATCAAGTAAGACTCAAGTAGCACTTCTTTCAAGTCATCAACGCTATAAGCATAGGTGCCTACCTACCTACCTGGCTTAATCACTTTATCTTTAGATTCAAGTCCATTGCACGATATCACTATAATAGGAACTACTAAGTCTACGACACTTACTTGGTGATACATGGTGTGGATTAGGGTAAAGATGCTGAAGATTCAAAGTGCCCCCACGGGAAATTTCCCTCGAGTAGTGTGAGACATTTTATGAGGCGTTGAGCTAAGGAATCAAGCAGCGCCATGCTATTCGTGAGCCATCTAAGCGTATTGTCATATATAAAGCTGAGTACCAGTAGAAGTTAAATACCTGATGTTCTATACGAGAGGCCTCTCAATGGCTTATAGCAAGACTTCAATAAGTATTTTTTTCTTACAATCTAACTAACCTAGTGATTCTGTGTGGTATCATCAAGCCGGCGTGACCGACCCATCCGAGCCCCGGGAATAAAATCCAAAAAAACCTGCTGGTCCAATTAAGCCGAAAACCATTAGCCTGGCTTTGTTAATGTGGACGTCATTCGACGCCTCAACCCGAATTCCGAACCGACACCCCCTACATCAAGTCTAGCGATGTGCTGTGCGACCCATTCTAACGATAAGAATATGAAGTATCTAATTGGATCCGACTCGGTGGATTAGGTAGATCCCCATTGTTCCCGGTGGTTTTCCTATTATCTCGATGTGGTGTATTTCCAGGGTCTAGTAGAATTTGCGCCATAGGAAGTAAGCAACTCTCACTGTGCTGATGCTAGTGAATATATGTAGGTAGGTACGTAACCTAGCGCGTAGCTCTTAGTTTCTAGCTTGCTGTCCAAATCTCCCCATGAATTCGCCAGGTGAAGCGACCTCCACGTAGCTATCGCAAAGAGAATGGAAGAGAAGGCCGAGCAATCGACTGCGCAGGCTCCTAGTACGGGCGCAGATGCGGCGCTTTCTGCTCTACAGAGGGTTGAATTTAGTAGCGCATCCCATCCCATCCACTGGAGTTCGTGGAAGAAATGGCCCATTATCATAGTCTACTGCTTGCTTCAAACATTCATCACACTTTCGACCACAACCTACGTTAGTGCCGAGTTTCTCATACAAGAGAAGTATGGCGGCTCAACTCAAGTTGTGACTCTCGGCCAGAGCATGTTCATTGTCGGAACAGCCGTCGGGCCATCATTCCTAGGTCCTCTATCGTACGTCTCTTCTTAACATTGGGTACTCAAGGATCCAAGCCCTTTTGTAGAAGCTAAATGGCCTTTCTAGTGACATCGGAGGACGAAAATGGATCTATGTAGTATCCATTGGCATCTATGCGATCTTAAATATCGGCACAGCATTGGCGCGCAACTTACCGATGCTCATCATCTTTCAGTTCCTCTGCGGAGCGGCTGGAAGCACGGCTCTCTCCAATGTAGCTGGTACCATCGCTGATCTCTTTGGAGATCTGGATGGAGCTGGTCAACCTATGGCGCTATTCGTGATGTCGGCGAATTACGGCCCAAGTATAGGCTCCCCTATCGGAGAACTGATCGCCGAAAACGAGCGCTTGGGACTGCCGTGGATATTCTGGATCAAGTAAGTCGGCGCCTAGGAAATTGCTTCACAATGGACAAGTTTAGAGATTCGGTTCTGACCTTGTATAGTGTCATCATCGCTGGTGGCTTTGCCATCATAATGTGCTTTATCCCAGAAACACTACCGCGAGTCGTTATTAGTAACGCAACCAAGGCGCACAAGTCATCAGATCCAACCGAGCTCGTTGTCATGGAAGAGCGCATCGACGTTCTCAGGGAAATACGATTCGTAACCTCGATGGCATTTCGCATTATGCTGACCGAGCCTATCGTCACCTTCTTGGGTGTCTACAATGGGTTTGCTTATGGACTGCTCTACTTATACCTAGACGGCGTGTTTGACGTCTTCGTGGTTAATAACGGGCTATCGTAAGTTTCTCTTCCATTTTTACCAGGCGGGTACCGATTCTAACGAGACTACCTAGGTATATGTCGGCCGATTTGACGTATCTCAACTTCGTCGTCAGCGTAACTATCATGTTCCTGTTTGTACCAGTCCAAACTTGGTTTTATAAGCGCGACCGCTTGGGGAACGGTGGTGTCGGCCGCCCGGAAGCGAGATTCCTGACTTCGCTCTTATTCGTCTGGGGCTTCCCGATATCCCTCCTATGGTTCGCTTTTACCTGCGACGGAAGCGTGTCATTTTGGTCGCCCGTGGTAGCAGGTGGTTTCCTGGGCTTCTGTGACCCGCTACTGTGGCTCAGTATGCTCAATTACATCGCAGATTCATACACCAACGTTGCCGCGTCGGCGATAGCTGCATTTCTGATACCGTCTTTCTTAATTGCGGCTGCTTGCTGCCATATAGGTGAGTTGTTTCATGCGTGGAGTGTTTCTTACGTCGAGTCTAACATGCAAAAATGCAGGTCTCGTTATGTTTCATAATTTGGGTGCCAAGTGGGCGATGGCCACATTGGGTTTCATCTCATTCGGCCTCGTGGCATTGGTCTATGTCTTATACTTTTTCGGTGCGAGGATTAGAGGTTGGTCCAAGTTAGCCAGAAAACACTAAGGGGTATAGATAGCACCTAGGTTAGTTAACTAGGTAGGTAACTAACTAATAGAGAAACACTTGTCTGTAGTTTGATAAAGACAAATGCTGCCTCGCTATGTATTGATGTGAAAGCAACCCGAATAGACATCACCACTAGACTTCGTGGGTAGAACTCGGTATTCCCCTATGCAAGAGCAATCTAGAATTTTGGTATGCATAAGATTGGACCGACTTGTGGATGCTCCATTGTACAATACTAACCTAGTGTATGTATTCCGTAGATTAGGGCCGATCTAGAACTAGCCTTGGGTCGGGTTTTGGGCTGGCTGGGCTGGCTGCGCCGCAACTTAAAACCCGAGAATAACATGGACCAAAAGGACCTCTCCTCTCTCTAGGTTAGGTTAGTGTTCTTCTAGTGGGTAATACCTACTCGATAGCCTGTTGACTGCCTAGATCAATACATAAATTTTGATCTTAGGTGGTTTATTAGTGAGCCACTATCTTCGATCATGAGATGTTCTTTACGAGATGTTAAACGTAGTCGGCTTATATAGACTCTCATCTAGAATCCCTATTGTTTAAGCGAGGGAGCATTTGGTATAGGAACATGTGTGTAGGTAGTTAAATATAGATATAGTGGCAACGTTGGTATAGCAGAACGTTGCCGACATGTAACATATCAACGCTAATGGCGAATCGCGCCGACGCTTCAAAGTTGACCGGGGCTGAAAAAAGCTTGGCCCTCGTTTATTTTTCAAATGAAAGGCGACAAGATTCCCCTTTCGATTTATCTCACCATTTCTCGTCAACATTCCCTCGTGCTGGAGTTCTCATCCAGCTCGTCGTCGCTCGTTACAGCACTGGAAATATTTCCATCCGTTCGTTATTATTCATTTAACTAACTTTTTAATATTCGCGCGCTTGTTTTATTTTTGCTTCAACTTTGCGTTGATAAGAAACGACGTTTATACGTACGCCGCAGCTAATTGCCGTCAAAATGGCTTCTAATGAGAACCCGCAACCGACGATTGAGACGAGGGATGAGAATGAAGTTTCGTCTGTGAGCAGCCCGGCTTCGGTTACCCACGAGAACGTTCCGGCTCCGGCCCCGGCTCCGGTAACGAGTAATCAACCTGGAGCGCCCGCGAACGAGGGTGCGCCGCCGGTACCAACCAGACCAGCAGGAAACCCGACCGCTCAACCACAATCGCCCGCGCGCCAGCAACCACTGCCACAACCGTATCCCCAATACCCGTCTCCTTATGGGCCATATTCCTACCAACCTCAGCCATATGCACCTGCCCGGGTCCTCCCCCCTTATTCGAGGTCCTGGATGGTTAGCAAGCTTGTCCTCACGATCTTCTCGACTATTTTTGCTATCGTAATCCTCGCTTTGTCATGCGCTTTCCTCGACGATGATGGTAGTGCTGAAGGCATGGCATTATACGCCTTTCCCATCACCATCGCCGCCATTCTGTGGAACGGCGCCGAGTTGATCACGTTTGGTATTCGATCGCGGAAGAACGTCAAACGAGGAATCCATCCGGGAGCACACGTCGGCCTGCACCTCTGTTTCTGGCTCGCCTGCATATTCGCTGTTCTTATTACGGTTTCGATCTCTCTCTCCGTCCGGGCCATGATCAGGGATTGCGCCGAGGAAGATGCCACGGAATACTCATACTATAGCTATAGTTACTGTCGCCGCCACGATCTCGATTTATACAGCAACGGCACGTATCTGCCCATGATCCAGGCCGTGACCTCTTTCTTCTGCTTGGCGACCATCACTCATTTCATTCTTTTCGTTATGGCGTGCATCGATACGCATAAGCGGAATTTAATGAGACCGGCTGGCGTTGTTTTACCGCCTATCCAGCCAGTGGGTGGCATGTACTATCCACCTGGGCCGCCACCGGTTGCTGCTCCTTACTACCCGTGCCCGGTACCGATGCAGTCTATGCCACAGCCACCACAGCCGTTGCAAGCAAGACAAATGCCTTTCAACCCGGCAGTCCCTAGCGGGACCGGCGTCGCACCCTCGACTGCCCCTCAAGCAAACGCAGCCGGGCAGAGCTATCAGAATCTGGCTGGATTTTACGCGCCAGCAGCTCCGCCGGCTCCCTACTTGCCAGCTCAACTCGCAACAAACGTAAATAACGAAAAGGCCGTGGCCTCTACTTCGGCCGGACCTGGCCAAGCATCATGATGTAAAAGCACCAACAAGGCAATTCTGTTTTCAGCATTTCATAACGTCCTATAATACCCTGCGCTTGGTTATATGAGATAAAAATGAGATAAGGCGTGTCTATGCGGCCGCGAATAACGTTGGCTCCCGATGTTAATATTAGTGATACCCCGGGTCGCGTTCTAATGGGAAGTTTTAAGTCTAAAGAGGTGGTTAGGTTAGTTTACAGCCTTAGGCATCAAAAGTCATAATCTATTTGAAGTTTGCGGTATATTAACCTGATGGATGCGTGGCGTCGAATGAAATAACGTGTTACGTGTGAAATTATAACTGCTTTAATGAGCTCGCGAATTGTATAATAACCGCAATATCATTTACGATTTCGATAAGTTGATAGGTTCGATATGTGACGTGAGGTGGGGTTGATAAGTTGCCTTTTCGTTTGTTGTTGTTGTTTGTACTTGTGATTTGTGATATCTTGGGGATGTTATTGTATCTCTTCCCCGCCCTGTATCAACTTTTGTTTGGACTTGACAGGTCATTCCTTGAAAGCGGCTTTTTCTTTTCTCTTTTCAAATTGATAATATGTATAATTTGCGTTACAGATATCCCTGGGGGACGCGCAACCTATTTGCTTAGCTGACAAATGAATAGAGTTTTGTTGTTTTCGTGATGCCCAATGGTTACACCTGTAAGGCAAGATCAATATCAAATATGTAACTATTGGCATAGTTCTATGCGAGCCGCGACTATCTGACCCGCATCTCCACACATGTACATAAGACATAGGTGACGATCTTTACCTGTCTTGTGTTATGTTGCAGATTCTGACCGTCGGTCTCAAACCATTAACCTAGGTTAGATAGCTAACTACCTCATGTGCTATGAGATTAGATGTGAATATGAGCTATGCTGTGCGTTGATGATATGTACCTAAATAATCATCGTTGCTATGTTGCCAAAGAAAAAAAGGGCTATAAAGCAAAATGTCTAAGGTATGACCTAGGTACCTACACATCTTCTTAAGGTGTCAATAAGAATACTCCCCTACTCAAATGGAACGTGGGCTGTTTTGGAGTCGATTGATCTCACCTCGTCTGATGTTGTTTTACTCGCTCGGATACCCGTTTTATTCTAGATATTGCCTTCTTTGATCTATTTGGGCATAGATTCGCTATTGTATTTGGCGACTTACGATATTCTTCTTCTGGGATCAAACGACTTTTGAGTTTTGAGATCCCCCGAGTTGCCAATGATATCGAATAGGCAACAAATAAGTTGAGGATTGGTTCATGCCGCATGCCGCATGCCGCGGTGACCATCTTTGGATAAGCCGAATAGATCAGTTGCCTTACCCTGGGTTACCTGGTAAACCGATGACACGCAGACGGATAAGACCGACATAATCAAATCAATAGGCACTCGTCTTCCCCATCCTTATCCTTTTTTTTCTGGGGGGTTTTTTTGTGATTGTTGTTCACCTCTTCAAGGATTGACGAAAAGTTACGAGAGAGCATTTCATTCCTATAAAATAACCCCCTTCGCACTACGTCTACGGTGGCGGAGCGACAAATACATTCAAATAATAATACGAGGCTTGAGTAATACTAAATTCAAGAAAAAGGAGGGCGCCCATCGGGTCATTAACAGGCTATCAACAAGTTCAAGTACATACAACAAGAGCAAGTAGCAGGCGGCGGCGGGCCTAGGCAATAATTTAGGTACCTACACAGGTATTTAAAAGTACAACGGCCGCCAGCCATACGCTAAAATCTACAAAGAAAATCCACAGTGGGCCCAACTCAGCACAGACCATCATAGACTTGGACCTGCCATGCGAGACACAAAACCCCGCCATTGACACAAGGCAAACTTGTACATAGCGTACTCGAACACTGACGACATCGCACTACCCAATTTTCTTAATCTTTTGCTCCTTACCCGCTTCTTTGACAACACGCCAACCCGGCAACTTGCACCTTTACTTTTGAATCCGAAATACCAACTGGCTTTCTGTCGTAAGGCTAACGGGCTAACGGGCTAAGGCTAGCGCTACGGGTAGTATATGCCCCTTGGGCCCCGCCGATACCTGCAGACTTGGTAGCTCAAGGCAAGTGGACAGTGGACAGTGGGCAGCGGACAGCGGTCGGTGGGCAACTTACCGAGTTGTGTGAGTTGTGAGTTGTGAGATAGCTTTTTTTTTTTTTTTTTTTGGCTGCTCCAGCTTTATCTCGGCCCGCCCGCATTTCTATCTCTTAACTTCTTCCTCTCCACACAACAACAAAAAGTCTTAGTACATACCTAACCTCATACCCGGTCCCGCGCGTGACGACGCGCAACTCAACTGCCCATCATGAACGACGAAGAGGCCATGGCAAATATTTATAAAAAGATCGAGCGCGAGAAAGCTCTGATCAATGCCGCCAATTCCATGCGACAGCAGACCAATAACGACGATGTCAGGTCTCGTCTCGATAGTCAAATGCGGGAAGGCCGTCGGAATCTCCAGTTTTTCGAAGAGAAACTTCGCGATTTACAGATGAAGCGTCTAGGCCAAGGTGTAGATAGTATGAGTATTGGCTCAAGCTCTACTGCACCCGGCTCGGCACGTCCCAGTAGTCTCGATATGCGTGATGGCGAGGGTGCACCACCACCGCCGCCTAAAGACGCTGGCGCGTGGTCGGCGGGTGATCAAGGTTCTTACGGTTCGTTACCTTATAGCCAAATTGGCGGTCATGGCGATATCATGCCGCCGCGGCATCCATACGCACCACCCGGCCCGACTTCGACGGCCCCAAAACAGAGGCCGAATTTTACCAAGTTAGGTTTGTGACACCTCTCTATCCACTCCCTATCATTACGTGCTCTGCTGTCGCTTTTGTGATAAGCTAATTAAACTAACTATCGTCTGCCTTTAGATCTTATTAAATATGATACCCCTTATCTCGGCCCTCGAATCCAACTCATGCTCTCCCAAATCCAGTTCAAGCTTAATGTCGAGGAGCAATATCTCAAAGGTGTTGAAAAAATGGTTCAACTATATGGCATGGAAGGCGACCGCAAAAGCAAGGCTGATGCCGCGGCGAGGAGGGTCGAGAGTAAACAGAAGATTCACCTTCTAAAGCAGGCACTCAAAAGATACGAAGAGCTCCACATAGATGATTTGGATTCCGCGGACTCCCCTGATGGTTCGCTACCCACCCTGTATCTTTCGTATTATACTTCCATACTAACAAGTCTATTTTTTTAGATGATAGTATCAATATGCCCAACTTACGCAAGCCATTAACCGGACAACTTACTATTCGAATTGTCCAGGTGAGGGACGTGGATCATGCTAGTACCGGGCGATTTTCGCGGGGTCCGGAAACCTTCATCGCCATCAAGGTTGAAGATAACGTTGTCGCACGGACGAAAGTATCACGTACCGATCGATGGGAGGCCGAGTACCACAATATCGAGGTTGATAAAGCGAACGAGATCGAACTTACGGTTTACGACAAACCTGGTGAGCATGCATTACCTATCGGCATGCTGTGGGTACGGATATCGGATATCGTGGAAGAGATGCGAAAAAAGAGAATCGAAGCTGAAGTTAGCAACTCTGGTTGGGTATCTGCCGATAGGATGGGAGGAGGCCCTGGGGTGCCTCCGCCTCAGTTCCCAATGGATCCGCAGCAACCACCGTCAGTCGGCGCTGGACCTCAATCTCCTGGCTTCTCGAACCCGGCCCAGCAGCAGTTTGGGCCGCAGGCGGTGCCCCAAGTTACCTCCCAGCCGATCGATGCGTGGTTCAACTTGGAGCCTACAGGTGCCATTCACCTATCGCTCAATTTCATAAAGCAAAGCAAAGATCGCAGACCCGTCGACCTTGGTCTCGGGCGAAAGGGTGCTATCCGTCAACGCAAAGAAGAGGTGCACGAGATGTATGGGCATAAGTTCGTGCAGCACCAATTCTACAACATCATGCGCTGCGCCCTTTGCGGCGACTTTCTCAAATACTCTGCGGGTATGCAGTGCGAGGACTGCAAATATACTTGCCATACGAAATGTTATGCGAGCGTTGTTACCAAGTGTATTAGTAAAAGCAACGCCGAAACAGATCCGGACGAGGAGAAAATCAACCATCGTATTCCCCACAGGTTTGCGCCGTTTTCGAACGTCACCGCTAACTGGTGTTGTCACTGCGGTTATATATTACCTTTCGGAAAGAAGAATTGCAGGAAGTGTACCGGTACGAAACTAACCTTTTCCCCTTTGATTATTTTAAGACGACTAACATTTAATAGAATGTGGGCTTACTGCTCACGCTCACTGCGTCCATCTTGTGCCGGACTTCTGCGGTATGAGTATGGCAGTTGCTAATCAGATCCTCGAAGGCATCAGGTCATCAAAGCAGCGGCAACAGAAAGCGACTTCATTGACTGATAAAACCCTTAGACAAGGCAAGAGTAGCCCTACGAGCACATCGTCAGGCCCCATGTCACCTTATAATACACACGAGACGCCGTCCTACCAACCTAGTGTTGCTTCTCAAGAGGCAACCAACGCCGCCAAGGCCATGTATACTAGTCAGACCTCTCCAACAAGACCAGTCTACGATCGCACTTCATCTGGGTCGAGTGCTGCCGCTGCCGCCGCTACAGCTGCCATGAGTGGTAGCATGGCTTCGCCGTCAGGTCGTCCTGGCCAAGCTCCAGACTATGGTAGAACTGGTGGCTATGGTGGTACCGGGGATGCTCCAGATGATCCGTACGCAGCTGGCCAGTCTTACGGCGTACCTTCACAACCGAAGTACAACCCAGCAGCATACGCAAATATTGCCAATTACCCTCCAAGCCAACCACAAGTACAGCAGCAACAGCAACGTCCAGCTCAACAACCACAGTCTCCACCCCCTCAAATACAACAACAGCAGATTTACCCCCCTGTTGCCCCTGTTTCGAAACCACAGCCGGTTCAGGAAACGCCTTCCCTAACGTCGGGCACTACACTACCGCCCCCTTCGAGGAAACCTTTACCCTCCGCAACCGACCCGGGAACTGGCCAGCGCATCGGATTGGATCACTTTAACTTTCTTGCGGTCCTCGGTAAGGGTAACTTTGGTAAGGTCATGCTGGCTGAGACTAAGAAAACGCGACGACTTTATGCTATCAAAGTACTAAAGAAGGAATTCATCATTGAAAACGATGAAGTGGAAAGCATCCGGTCCGAGAAAAGGGTGTTCCTGATTGCTAATAGGGAACGCCACCCGTTCTTGACTAACCTGCACGCCTGTTTCCAAACCGAGACAAGGGTGTACTTTGTCATGGAATACATTAGCGGTGGCGATCTGATGCTTCACATTCAACGTGGTCAATTTGGTACCAAGCGTGCACAGTAAGTTTCAATATTATAATTCCTTTTACAAGATGGCTGCTAACATGCTCTATAGGTTTTACGCATCTGAAGTCTGCTTGGCACTTAAGTATTTCCACGAGAACGGCGTCATTTATCGTGATCTCAAGCTAGACAACATTCTACTAACATTAGACGGTCATATTAAGATTGCAGATTACGGTCTCTGCAAAGAGGATATGTGGTACGGTTCTACGACCGGTACCTTCTGTGGTACACCTGAGTTCATGGCCCCCGAAGTACGTGCACTCTTCACTCTAGACGTCTCCTAAACCCTTTTCTAACATCATTATAGATATTACTGGATAAGAAATATGGCAGGGCCGTGGACTGGTGGGCTTTTGGCGTACTAATTTATCAGATGCTTTTACAACAGTCACCCTTCCGAGGTGAAGACGAGGATGAGATCTACGACGCAATTCTTGCAGATGAACCACTCTATCCTATCCATATGCCCAGGGAGTCGGTCTCGATCCTACAGAAACTCCTCACAAGAGACCCTGATCAACGATTAGGAAGCGGGCCTACTGATGCTCAGGAGGTCATGAGTCAGCCCTTTTTCAGAAATATCGTATGGGATGATATCTATCACAAGAGGGTGGCTCCTCCTTTCATGCCCACGATCAAGAACGCAACGGATACCAGCAATTTCGATTCCGAATTTACAAGCGTTACCCCCGTTTTAACACCAGTGCAGTCAGGTAAGAAAAACTGTGCCCACAATACGGATATTATCCATGCTAATGGTGTGATAGTACTTTCACAATCTATGCAAGAAGAATTCCGCGGATTCTCGTACACGGCGGATTTTGACTAGACGCCAAGATGGGAACTCCAGGATTTACCGAAAAGATATGCTTGCAGGGACAGTTATAAACCCAGATATGAGCGGAGGATTTCAATCGTTTTGTTATGCCCCAGGATCCGTGGTATACGACGGCGAGGTGATCTGCTTGGTTCGAGGCGCATTGATCAAAAAAAGATACGTTGCACGGTCGATATGATATCACTGTGGGCCACGGTGTACTTACTACTCGTGCCACGGACATACAGGCGTTACGTGAAATGCCATTCGCTGGGCGAATATTCAAAATGCCGATAATTGTTGGGCGCGGTTTAGAATTCTCCGTCGAGAAGCGGCAAGAAGATACTATCGAATAGTCTCTATCCCGACATATTGTAGTTTGCCCCCGTTAATTAGACCAGCAGATAATGCAAACGTCATCCTTCTTTTTTTCCGAATTTATATACAAGGTGAATATACATGGTGTGCTGATAGGGGGGCGGTCTTTTGGGGGGGGTATCGTGTTGTACAGCTGGTGGGTGTTGAAGTTAGAGTACATACCCTCGACACTATGCTCTATTCTAGGATCTTCGGATAAATATAATAGCAGCTATGGTGCCGATAGTTGCGGCACCGGCGGCGGCGCCCTCGAGCGCTATTATAGAAACATCTCGCATCTTAAGGCCGACTTTCCTATCACTTGATAGGTCGGCGTACACGGCTTTCCACCACTCGGGATTCGAGAGTGATTCTTTCCAGGACGTGATGGGTGGCCCTATTATAATGCCATCGGCAAGTGGCTCTTCCGGTTTCAACTCTGCCATAATTGGTTCAACGTCGACCTCTTTGGCTGTGACTGTGGTCTCGACGGCAGCGGCAGCAGCTTCCTCTTCTATCCTTCTCCTCTCGTTCTCGGCTTCTCTTAACTCCCGGTCGAGCTGACGCTCTTCTTCCAATGCCTCACGCACCTTCTCCTCGAAGCCCTTGACAAGCCTCTTACGACGCCAGGGCTCGGCACCGAATTGGAAAATAAGGAACATGAGAACGTTGACACCCATAAGTCCCCATGTTCCCCAGGTGCTCATGCGGCGAATCTTGTCACTCCATATTTGCTCTTCGTGGTAGCGGCTCAGTATTCCAGCACTCAGTTCCCGGCCCAGACGCTCGGCCTCACGCTCGGCCTCCTCAAGCTCGGCGGCCCGTGCGGCAACCGCCGCATCCAGTTCGTAATCTTGCCGGTACAAGGCCGTAAATCGCTCAAAGTCGGTCGGCGACCACATCTTCTGCCGGGCTAATAACGTCGTGACTTCTCGTTGCGTAGCGGATCGGGAGGCTACTTCGGACTTGTAGGCGCTGCGAGCCGCGTGTAGCCGAGCTTGGGCCGCGGCGAGCTCCGATTCGAGACCGCTGATTTGGGATTTGAGGGTTTCAATCCCGGAGTATCCTGTCAGGTCATTAATGCGTTGGGATGCGGCGAAGAGGGTCGTCTGCGCTCGGTCCATGAAGGTGCTGAGAGAGCGGTTAAGGGCGGAGCGCCGAGAGTTTTGGGCGGAGGGGAGCTCGGGATTCCCCGCAGATGGGTTCTCCGGGGGAGGGGGTGGTGGTGGTAGTTGTTCTTGCGGCTCTTGCGGTGGCGGCGGGGGTGGTGGTGTTGGTGGCGGTGTAGGTTCGCGCTCCAGTTGTGGAGGCGGTTCGAGGAACGGCGGGGAAAAGGGGAAGACAGGCTCATTTTCAGAAGGTTTCTTTTCGTCTTTCTCGGTATTCTTAGGAGGAGAGTTCGGCGGAGTCGAATTGGAGGAAGAAGACGAAAAGCGAAGCTGGCGGTGGCGACTTAGAATAAGGACGGAGGTGTGCCGGCAAGTCGGGCATGCTGGGGATGGCCGGGTAGGGATGAGCTTCCTGGTAGACTGGGGTGCTAATTGATCGAGTAGAAACCGGTAGCTAGGCCCGAAAATGGGCTTCAAGGCCCGAGAAGTCGACATCAAAGGCAAGCTAGAGGAGGAGGGGGGGTTCGGGCTACCCTCTTTCCTCTTCTGCTGCAGGCTGATTGAATTGAAGGGGGGGAGGGGGGTTGTGTGGTACAATCTACCTAGTAGTTTAAAAAAAATAAAAAAAATAAAAAGGTAGAAGGTACGGAGTACGGGAACAGGGCAGAAAACAGGAATAATGACGCTGTGGTAGTCCGGCCGAGAGAGAAAAAGATGTTGAAATAGCGCCGGGAATTACCCGATTACCGCCCACCGCCCTACCGGGACCACAGCTGGATATTTGGTGGTCGGCAGCTACCAGGTACAATACAGGATGCATAAATATAAACCGATAAGCGGCTATCAGCTGTATGGCCCATAGGTATAAAACGTACATATTCGTATACTTGGGTACGTACCCAGGCATATCGCAGGCATAGTTTTGCCAAGATCGCTAATAAGCCTCAGTGGGGAACTTCTTTCCTTTTTGGCAGAGAAGCATCGCCGATCGAAGGAATTTCAATGGAGGGGCAGTAGGGAAAAGAAAAGGGTGGTTAGAAGAGAAAGAGCCCCGCGGATCGCTCTTGTTTGTAGCATGTGTTCGGAGTCGGCGTTGGCATTGGCGTGGACCCTTAGGAAACTTTATTTCGCTCATCCTTTTTTTATTTTTATTTTTTTATTTTTTTTATATCTGACTCCTTGCTGAGATATCTAAACAATCTATTTCCGCATTTCACCCCTTCTTTTCCTAGACGAGATTGCTAGACAACAAGATCACGCTGCAACTTCCGTTTGCCGTGTGACGTCACTCCTTTATTTTTCTGAGATATAGGAATTCAAAGTCCCTCATATATGAGAGATAGGGTATAAGAGAACGACCAGCCAGTCTTTAAGGAGATACATATTTCGATAGGGGCAGTTCAACAAGCAAACATCAAAACTTGATTACCTAGATTTAGAATTTCATTCAACAATAGACAGACATCATGACCCAGGAAAATAGCACCAATGGCACGCTCCCCGCGCTGCGCACCAACCCCAAGGCCATCTTCTTCACCGACTTCGACGGGACCATCACGCTGCAGGACAGCAACGACTTCATGACGGACAACCTGGGGTTCGGCACGGAGCTGCGCAAGAAGGGCAACCGCGACGTCCTCTTCGGCAGGCGCACCTTCCGGGACAGTTTCCAGGAGATGATGGACAGCATCAAGACGCCGTATAACCAGTGCATCGACACCCTGCTCAAGAACATCCAGCTGGACCCGCATTTCAAGGAATTCCTCGCCTGGGCGCGCGAGAACAACGTACCCGTCGTGGTGCTGAGCGGCGGCATGCAGCCGATTATTCGTGCCCTGCTGGCGCATCTGGTGGGCGAGGAGGCGGTGCGGGATATGCAGATTGTGAGCAATGACGTTGAGGCTAGGCCGGGGAAGAGCATTAATGATGAGGATGGTTGGAATATTAAGTATCACGACGACAGGTAAGTATCTTTTCTTTTTTTTTTTTTTTTTTTCACTGTGCTGTCTTCTCATAAACGTTCATGATTTCTAAACATATTATTAAACCCGAAATAATACCTCGAAGCCCCTCTTAAAGGGGCGCATGTACTTTGGCTATAGTCCTAGATTAAGAGTTAGTAACTAATATATACCGTTTTTGTTCAATGTAGTGACTTTGGACACGACAAGTCCCTCGAGATTAGACCGTATGCGGCTCTTCCCGAGCGGCCTATCATGTTCTATGCCGGAGACGGTGTGTCGGATCTGTCTGCTGCTAAGGAGACCGACCTGTTGTTTGCCAAGGCCGGAAGAGGTAAGTTCCCCCTCTAGTCTCTAAATTCATTGAATTTCAAGTACTGACTTACTAGACCTTGTTACGTACTGTGAGAACGAAAAGGTGCCATTTGTCACTTTCAAGGATTTCTCCGACATCCACAAGATCGTGGCCGATGTGGTTGACGGGAAGATCACCGTCAAGGAGGCAGCAAAGGGAAGGCTATAATCTTCCTAACTTGTTATATTCAAGAGTCTGGTCTCTTTTATCAATGCGGTCTGAGCGCGAGATGTGTTTCATGATCATAAACCGTTAAGCCATATGACACAGGCATTTTTCGGTGTGCAAATAGATACTATCTTTAGATAAACAGATAGACAGGTTGACGGAGCATAATGTTATTCGATGCTGAGCGTCGCCTGGCATGATTAGAAGATTGCAGACACAGAAAACCGCGAAAGTTCGGAGTAACGGGCACAACATAGCCCTACTATGCAATCCGGTTGCGAAATTTTTTTTTTAGATCATTCGAATCATAAATATCATAACCTATGGATACCCACCCGAAGCAAGGTTCTCTAGTACGAGTTTGATATAACTGGTAATATGAACATGTCTTAACCCAACCGATATCTTTCTCTGAGTATAACACACGCCTTGCTTTTTTTGTTGCAAAATCATCCTGTCGTTGTTTTGCCTAGCTTCGTGATACGCAAGTGTCGCGTATAATAACGGTATAAGCCATTACTCTGTCCTCTTCCTGACGCCGGGTTGGCCGATCCAACATAGCAACATTACCGCGAATAGGCCGATAGCGATAGGGTGCATAATAAATGTACCGGCGGCTTCAGCCAACAAACCTGTGGTGAAGGGAGCAATAGCACCGCCAGAACTTCCAAAAGCACTGATGACACTCATACCACTGACTTGTTCGCGGCGCGAAAGGTTGCGGGCAAAAACGTAGGCGGCGCAGGGGTAGACGGGACCTAGGAGCAACCCTACAATAGCTAGCGAAACGGCTTCACCGATAATGTTGGGAATTAACCAGACCAGCAACTGGAAGATAGCAGCCCCGACCACGATGATATACACAAACAGCTTCTCGCCAATCTTGGAACCAACGGGTGAGAGCGCGAATCGTCCGAGGGTAATGCCAGCCCAGAAACCAGATGTTACGTAACCGACGGACGAAGGGTTACCGTCGCGTGTGGAGATCAGAAAGGAGATAACCCATCCTGAGATGGACACTTCTGCTCCCTGGTACGCGAAGATGAAGACGGCGCCGAGGAGAACGATCTTCGACTTGAAGGTAATAAGCATAGCCGACACATCGTGAGGGCCAGCGTCCGACGGGGTATTTGACAACTCGTTACTACCAGCATCCTTCTCGTAGTCCCAGAAAGCCCACGTCGCAAAACCGGCATTACAAACCACAAGGCCGAGAGTCAAAAGGTAGTACCTACTCCAAATCGCCCCAGTCGACACAATCGACGTCGCGACAAGAGGCCCAATCGTGCCCCCAACACCGTAGCTTCCGTGGAACGCACCGAGGATCGTCGTGCTGTTAGCTAGGTTCGCGCAGAACACGTTGCCAATGGCTAGCTGGACAGCCAGACCGAAGCCGATGAAAAAGTTGGCGACCGCCACAGCGGGGAACGGTGCTGCGCAGATCAGTGGGATGTACCCGATACTCATGCAGAATTGTGCCAAGGCGAGGGTCTTTGCTCGTCCTAGGCGCTGCCGGATCCGGTCGACGAACGGTGCGGCCATGATAAATCCTAGGGCGTTGCCGACGAAGATAAGGGCTACTACGGCGTAACCGATGTTGTAATGGCTGCGTTCATCATGGTAAGTCTACCTAAATTTCTTTATAGGTGGAAGTACGGAATTTCACTCACGATTCCATGTAAGGAATTAGAGCACCGGGCGCCGAATCGGTTAATCCGCCGATGAAGTTTGAGCAACAGCAAGCTGCTAGTCGGAACTTATTCATGGGAGGGTCGTTCAGAGTCGGGAGGGCTTCGAAAGCATCGGCGGGCTCTGCGGGAGTGCTTGGGGCAGTCATCTCGACGTCCCTCTCCTCTCTGGGAGTAGCAGGGTTAGAGGTGCTTGAGGTGCCCGCATCGTTGGGAGCTCGCCTGAGAGGCTCCAACTCAATCGAGTCTTGTTGGGGGACTGCTGGATATGTCCTGGACTTTACTCTCTGTGGAGCTATAGGGAGGGGATGCTCATCATGAGGTCTCGAGTTAGACTCGACTTGGACGAGAGTCCTGAAGAATGAAGGATCCATTTTTGAATACTTATCTCATGGTTTGGGAGGGGAGGGAACCTTGTCAAGAAGAATTCATCGAGAGTTAAGAGAACAAATATATAAAAGAAGAAAACTGGGGGAGCAGGAGGGGTGATTAATAAAACAGGAGGGTTGGTTTGCTTAATAATTATTCCATCCGTAGTGGTGGGCTACCCCGTATTACACGAACAACTCAGCCAGGTATATGACGCTGGGCAATTTTGGGAAAATGACGCCGAAGAAGAACATTTCACGATCTTGTCGGTGTGATCTGATCCCCAGCACGCCGGACAACGGCCCGGGCGACCAACTCTGAACAGCGGTGCTACTCCATTCGTACGTACGCCACCCGATATTTATTTAATACTTTACTTGCAAAAGGCCGTAAGAGGCTTATCTGCCAATCACGACTATTTGCAGATAGTAGGAAATAAAACATCGTGGTTAGTTGCTCCACTACGAGACCCGGCAACGGCTAACGAATTCAGCAAGTTACCTAACCGGTTAATGAATATGCGGAACTGAGCCCAGGATTCAAAGAAGGGAGATCCATCCAGGCGCGAAGCGGGGTCGACATCCATTTCCATTCTCTTTGCTAGACTGATTCGTAGCTTCGAAGACAGGGATCTCTAAGCTTGTTGAGGGCCCGATTGGACGGATCATGTACGTGGTATCGCATGTAGGACCTCTCTACACAAAGCACACGCCCTTGAAAGCCAAAAATGGTGATAAAGAGGTAGATACCATGTAAAGCGCAAAACAGCCGCCAAGATAAAGTCCAGGCTCAAATCGCTCGAATAGGAAGTTCCGCCGGCTCAACGTCGGCTAACTAGGGGTAAACTTCGGCTAGTTTACCCCGTGGGCGGACTTACGTCAGCACCGGGGTAGATGCGGAGTGAGAATGACCTATCATATTTCGTAGAATGATATCTGGGTTAGCTGGTTAAGTGGGTACTTCCGTCATGGTAACTCAAGAGCTTACTAATTGTTTGTGTCTTTGACAAAGGTCAAAATGCAGGGTATACTTTTAATTATCTAACTAATCTAATAAGTACTTGATTGCCTTCTTGTCTTCGATGATAGAATAGCGTTTTGTAAAAAGCAGGGTTCAAAAGACTTGACGCATTAGCGGTTCGGCTATGGAAAAAGGGACTGAGATATCCGGTGTTTGACATTTAAAATTTGAGAACTTTGGATTGTTTGCAAATCTCTGACCTACATGAATATTAATGCAATGAGAGTCCCTGACTTTATAGTTTCTGGTGTTAATAAGAAGGCGTTGGAATTATAGTTTAATAGTAAGAGGCTCTCTCTGGGATTTGAGTATAGGAGGTAGGTATATATCTCATGCGATTAGATATCTTCTAACACTGCGGAGAGGAACAAGCGTGTAGTATATAACCCTAGGTATTTGCTTTCCGCTTACGCTTTGTTTAGGTTGTTTGTGTCGAATCTATCTTTTGGGATACAATGAAGCCTCATAATCACAATATAACTGATGGATTATCTGCTTATCCTTCAAATCCTCCATTATTTCAGTCTCCTTGATCATACTTTCCTATCAATATCAATGATCTTGTGCTTTCCAATACTCGATAGCCCTTGTATATAGACCCGGTTCGCTTCCCTCCGTAAAATCTAAAAGTATCGAAGCCAGTTCCACTGAAGCCAGCCTTCTCAAGGTTGATAAGACGGCAGGATTTGACCTCGCATTGGATAATGCAACGTCGACAAACATAAAAAATGCCCTGGACATTTGGAGTGGCTGCTCCTCTTGGTAAGGCGTAGAGGGGATTTGGCCGATCTCCTTAATGTGCTCTATTTTATTTTCTAGCTATTCCGTTCTAGCGCTCGACGCTGCTGCTCTGAGAAGGTCAACACCGGCCCATACTTCTATTTCTATAAAATTTGGCGCTTGAAGCCGAGCCCATAGAAACCTAGGATTTACCGTTAGTTATTAACGAGGAGAGAGGAGCTATGATACTGACATTCCATCTACCTTTTTACTTAGTTGATCACAAACGCTTCTACGAAGTACTGGTAGTATCTCGAGACACGGCGAACGGAGGCCCTTCCCAAGGGCACGTCCTTATATCATGCCCTTTCTTTTCTGTTGTCACTTCAATTGGGAGTAAACTATACTCTTGTAGTCGATCGGTGCTGTCACAATCACGGGAACTGATAGCTACGCTTAACCGGCGGCCACGCGGCCCATCTCCGAGTTTCTCGACAAATGCGATTAAGCCATCGAGCACTTCACGTTAAACATGTAGAGGGAGTTGGTCCATTGTATCAATCACAAGATATATGTCGCGCTGGGATGAATCCAAAAATCCGCGTAACTGATTAATCACAATTTTGAGTATTTGATGTACCAATCGATCGGTCGTTAGTTGCTTGCTCCCAAAATGTCGTCAACATCTCCAAGTAGAGGGCATCCCCTACTTCGTCACCCCTAAACCCGACATAGTAGTAGAGGAGGTGGATAACCGATACACTTAGTTAAACATTACCTAGGTACATAGGTAGATATTACCGTTGCCAATCCTAGCCCGGCTACGCTGCGGCATAGCAATAGCCCATTTCCGCATTTAATATATCGTGAATCTTTGGAGCTACACAGGAGGCGTGTACCAGCCTTCGGCCGAATGAAAGGACGACGACGGGAAATTATAATTTTCGCTGGGTTGATTTGAGCGGATTTTCCTCTCGAAAGGGGTAGTATCCCGGACTCCTGGTCTTGCAATGACGAGAGAATAAAACCTTGATATATGAATAGACATCTTCTATTCCGACTAAACGCCCTTATTTGACTCCAGGGCTTCAGGAGCTTCAGGGGGTGGGTTTACGTATTGTACCTAACCTAGGTAGTTAAATATAATCAATAGGTAGTTACAAGACGTCATTCTAGGTAATACCCTGCCGATTTCAACGTCTTCCAATGTCGTTAGGTACAATGGCTATCGCGTATAATATACTCGAGCTTCGTAATATGGATTTAAACGATTGAGCTGAAATGATGCTTCTTTCAATTATTTGTCAATTCACCTTGTAATTTACAATGACCACTATCCGAGTTGCCGTCACACAAGCTGAGCCAGCGTGGCTCGACCTTGCACGGTCAGTCCAAAGGGCTTGCAAGCTTATCACGTACGCCCCGAATAACGGTGCCAAAATCATTGCGTTCGCAGAAGCCTGGATCCCGGGCTATCCTGCATGGATTTGGTCAGTATTCGACGCTGTTCTTGCCGTATACCGTAGAACTCAGCTGAAATCCGCGGCGCGATGGGGCTCGTCCTGTGGATTTCGGACTCCAGACAAAGTACATTTATAACTCCCTGGCAATAGAGTCGGAAGAAATGAATCAAATCAAGGCTACAGCTAAGAAGCACTCGATCGCTGTGGTCCTCGGGTTTTCAGAGAGAAGTCCTTCAAATAGCATCTACTTGGCGCAGGCAATTATCTCACCCCAGGGCGAATTGGTCTTGCATAGACGCAAGATCAAAGCAACGCATATGGAGCGGACCGTGTTTGGAGATGGATCCGGCAACGATTTGACCAGTGTCGTAGAACTCGACTTTGGAGCTCTGTTAGGCAGAATCAAGGTAGGTATGTTGAGTTGTTGGGAGCATGCTCAGCCGCTTTTGAAGTGCCATAGCATCACAAGGCGAAGTCATTCATATATCGATGTGGCCACCGGTAGACCCCGCCACCGGTGTAGACCACCCAGGTCTATGGAGCATGACAGCCGACGGATGCCAGAATCTGTCGCAGACGTATGCGATCGAAGGCGGTGCTTATGTCTTGCACTCTACATCAGTGTGCACTCAGGCCGGCATTGACGCGCTGGACACGCAAAACGGACTTGCCCGCAGCCCGGTGGGGGGCACAGCTGCATCATTGGCCCTGATGGGAGACGATTGACGCCGCCATTGGGTGACGGTAAGCCCGATATGCGAGGTATCCAGTACGGATATTTAAATCTCACCAAGGTTGTAACAAATAAGGGGTTCATAGATGTCGTCGGCCATTATAGTAGGCCTGACCTTCTCTGGCTAGGCGTCGACAAACAACAGAAGGAGGCTGTCATTCCAAAGGTTTTAGGGAAAAGGACAGATTCTGAAAAAGAGATGACTGAATGGCCTGACCCAGGTAAGCTATGATTCATTATTGATCAATCCCATTATTGACAGGGCTCTAGGTGCCTCGTCGGGGATGAAGCATGTTTTCAGTATATATACCTACCTAGGTAGGTAGGTACCTAGGCAGGTAGCCACAGGTTCCTACGGTCCGCTTAAGATTCCTTGGGGGTTAACAAATTTCGCCTTATTCTTGTCGGCGCACCCTTAAGGAGTATATTTTTTTCCAATTTCAAAGCCATCGGATAAAGTGTATGAGTTCATATCAAGTAAATTTATCTATATGTCTTAAGTTTGGATTGCGATCTTCTAAGAGTGTCGGCCCCCCCAATAAGCAGGATACATAAACCAGAATGACTTGAGGTCCATCTCAACTCAAGAGACGGTTGATGGATGAATACGTACCGGATGTGTGGTTATTGATAGAACATACAATGATGAGCGATAAAAAACCATTGCTGAGAACGTGAAAAGATCTTTGAACAGGCTATGGAGGCCTATTTATGAGGTTATTGGTGGATATCTGCAGGTTGCGACAAGGATTAGATTCGAATGTTGGTTACCCAATAGGGGGCTAAGCCGACACAGTTGGAGACATTATGACTACCGAATATAATCATCTTGTTCCCATTTTCACCTCGGAGTTGGAATGACGGCAGCCATTCTAAAATCCAACAATGCGAGGATATTCTAGGTATTCATATCTTATTGGTAATCTATATAGATGTCTGGGTTATTCCGCTATCGTCCCCTGACAGAGTCTGGGGAGATTAGGGTCCTTTCCCTTGAACCTGCACTAGACCATGGGACAACTCTCAAAGGCTCATTCCAACATATCGTACTTCCTACACAATATTTCACTGATCATTATGTTGCTCTATCGTACGTATGGGGCAGCAGCACCATAACCGATTCGATTCTTGTCGATGGCTGCGAAATCGGGATCGCTGCTAATCTCAGCGTCGCATTGAGAGACATTCGCCATAGAACCAGAGTTCTTCGCATATGGATTGATGCGCTATGTATCAACCAAAGAAATATCCCCGAACGGAACCGGCAAGTCGCTCTGATGGGAGATATATATTCTACCGCGAGCAGAACAATAATCTACCTTGGCCCTTTGACCCCTGAAGCCCGGCTTATTCTTCAGCAACTACACGGAAGGATGTTTAGAAGTTTTGATAATATCAGTAATCAAAATGTAACTTCTATGCACAAGGGGGACTCAAACGACTATAGTTCACTGGAAGAGGATTTGGATCTTACTACGGCATCTAAAGAGCTGTTAGCCAGACCATGGTTTCGTCGGGCATGGACCTTTCAAGAATTAGTGCTGTCGAGTGACCCTTGGTTCCAATGTGGACCAAAATACGTGAGATGGATGGATCTTTGCAACCTCCTTCTCCCTCTCCTAAGGCAAAGCCAATCAGAGATGGAGAGCAATCTGTCGCGCATGAAAGAAGTGCATGACGCCGTCCATGCACGTAGCGATACAGATCCTGGCACCTTAAGCCTCTGGAAGATCCTAGAAATCCGAGGGAGGGCTCAAGCGACTGATCCAAGAGACCTCATATACGCGAATATGGGGCTTCACTTAGACAGGAAAGAGGTCGGGGAGTTTGTTCAAATCGATTATGCTAAGACGGCTCGCGAGATCTTTATAGAGGTCGGCCTTTATGTAATGAAGTATCTCGGTATTCAACGGTCGTTACTTAATATCACCAATTCGCCTCTCAGACTAATTCTTCCATCGTGGGTGCCTGACTGGGGCTTCGATGCCAATTTGGAATCTACCAATACCACACAAGATGGTACGCTAGATTGTAACTCGCTGGGATCAGAAAAGGGTGTGCTCTTGATAAAGTCCAAGCATCCCCCGTTAACTATCATGCACGTTAGCGATATTCTACCGCCCCCAAGGTCGCCTCAGGATAGTTCCATGATAAACATGACCCTAATAGGGGGGAGTGTATATTTTGTGAAACTGTCAAAACGTCCAATAAAGGATAGAGTTCCACAATTGTGGTCTGAGTTTGCTTGGTTGCGGAGTGTACTGGAGGAAGGAGGCTCGAAGCCTATTGATTGGCTAAATAATATTAGCGACGACAACGCCTGCGAACTAACATTGCAGCTTTATAGTGACAGGCTACACGATCCAAAAGTCCCATGCCGACTAGCCTTGCTCGATAACCATGTAGCAACTCTTGTTGATGAGAGGGTGCGCGTGGGGGATAGCATCGTCGCATTGGAGAGCATTCACTTCTATCAAGGGGGGAACTTTTGTAAAAGCGAACGGGAATTCCCACCTCGTGTTATTATCCGCAAGTTGGAGTCTGGTTTTCCCGCTGAACTTGATCATAAAATTGTTGCGATGCTACCCCTGGAAGATAAATATGTTGGACGGCGTCAGCATTGCCGCCTAGTAGCCCTTCAGGAGGTACGGATTGAAGAGACGACACTCGAGCGGGAATCCTTATTCATCATCCATTAACATTTACCATGTTATGTATATACTGCATTCTAGATTCACATAAATGTTGAGGAATACCCCCTCAGATTGTTATCAAAATATGTATCTAATAGCATATAAGAAGAGCCGCAACAAGATGATAATTTTGGATTTTTGGAACCAAGTACTTAATTCGTGTTCATAGTTAATATGAGATGGAAAATGAATGGCTGCCTATCTAGACACGTATATAGGTAGTCTATAAGTACCTACCTAGGTTAGTTCTTGGAGATGACTGTATACCAATTTCCAATCCATCTAACATCTGGTGGCCCATCGTTACCCCGCCTCCTTTTTTCCCCCTTTTCGTTTCGTTAATGAAAAAAAAAAAGTGCCCATAGAATATAGATTTTCCCACCAGCTTCAACTTTAAGCTGTAGCCAAGAAAATATATCAAACCCAGTTCCTCCATTCAAGTCGTATATCTAGGTAGGTACCTGTTAATCTCTATTCAACCATCTTGGGTCCAGCCCAAGGCAGTGGTTTATCAATCATCCCAGTCAGCGAAGTGGGGTTGCACCATACTTGAGTAGTAAGTCGACCGCCCCGTTGTTGGCCTCCAACATAGCAACCTGCAACGGGAGGCAATATTCGAACGTGAGAGGTCTCATCAGCGGCATATTCGGGTCGGCACCTCCGCGGAGGAGAACATCAAGGAGTTCATTCGACCAGGAACTCTCTTTCTGGCTACACACATGATGCATAGTCCGGATCTGTTCCGCCGCCGGTGCCAAGCGGAATAAATCCCGCTTTATCATGACTTCCAAGAGCTGAGTGCTTCCGTTTAGGACGGCTTGGAAGACGGCGCCGGCATGAGGCCTACCGGTCGATCTGTTGACGAATTCGGGGAAAGGCTTTGCGCCATAGTCTAACAGAAGCTCGCACATAGCAGGGTTTCCTCGCTCAAGGGCTATGTCGAGCGGTGTCTGTCCTTCCTCATTGGAGTGGTTCGGATCCGCCCCTTTTTCTAGTAGCATTCGAGCAAGCGTTGTGTCTTCAGCTTGACACGCGTGAAGCAGACAAGACCAGCCAAATTCAGAAACGTGAGTCCAAGGCGCGCCGACGTCAAGTATTATTTTTGCCACCTTGTATTTCTTCGATTCCAAAGCTTTGAACAAGCGTTCCTGTGTTGTCAATAGCTCGGTCGTGCCTTTAAACTGTAGGAGATATTGGAGAGAAGCAGTATCATTCTTAGCAACGGCTTCATCTACCATGCTAGCCAATATCTCCCCTGATGGAAGCCTGGTGTTGAGGCATTGCAAATATTCGCAGATCTCTAGGTGGCCATTTCTAAAGAGTGGACGAATCAAGGATGCGGTCGGATTACTAGTCGCGTTGGAGGGTGAACCGAATTCCAAAAGCAATTGAACAATGGCAAGCACATCGGGATGCTTCTCCACCGAGTTGCAGAATATCTCAAAAGCCGTTCGCCCGGAGTCGTCCACGGCGGTTGTGGAGGCGCCTCGCTGAAGTAGTAGCCTGATAGTTGGGAATAAGTTATTTTGGTTACCCGAGCATTTACATGCTCCCATGAGTGGAGTCATTCCAAGGTTATCCCGGGCATCGACCACGGCTCCAGAGTCTATCAAATACTCCGCGATGGTAACGGAGCACTCAACTGCCGCGAGTATCAGAGGGGTAGCAAGATCATGGGTTCTCGCGTCAAGGTCCGCTCCGGCCTCGATAAGGCGCTTGGCAAGCAGCAATTGAGTTCCAGCATCCTCACCCATAGAAACGCGGGCCTCAGAGCAACAATGTAAAGGCGATGGTCTAGTGCCGTAGCCATATGGATGAGCTCCCAGATCAAGGAGTTTAAGAGCGTCATGGAAACGTCCCCTCGCGCACGCATCTATAAGCAGCGTGCAACCATTGCTATCTTCGGTATTGATATTTGCGCCGTGCTGTACAAGCCAGGTGATCATATCCCACTTGTATGCTCTGTAGGCCCAGTGAAGTGGACTCATACCGTGATGGTCTTGGATGTCAATTGCCGGCTTATAATGATCCAAAATAAATTGGGAAAACAATATGTCCCCAGCATAACTCGTCATGTGCAGAGCGGTGATGTAGTTGCTTGGGGGACCTTCGGTTCTCATCGTGACCTGGAAAGAAGCGCCTCTGGTAGCAAGGATCCGGGCTGTTGAATAGTTCTTGTGGCACTATAAATAAATATAAGTAATTGAAAATCGAAAGATTATTTGCCCAGTTAGGTCCAGTCATAAACCTACTATAGCTGTATGGAGAGGCATCCACCATGGAAGCACCGATCCTGTCTCTGTATGCAATCCTCGGCCATATCCAGAGTCGGACGCATCTCGGCACAAGCAGAATCCACGGGAGAGTGCGTTTACGTTTGCACCATGATCTAGCAGCAACTCGATGATATCGTCACGGCCTAGACGAGCAGCAAGATGGAGAGGCGTCCATGTCCGCGAGATTAGATGGCCAGGTCGACTACGGCGACCTGCGTGATTAACAGGATTCCCATCATCCGCAGACGCATACTCAACCTCGACCTGAT
The DNA here is from genome assembly GCA_025201765.1 of Daldinia sp. FL1419. Taxonomy (NCBI): domain Eukaryota; kingdom Fungi; phylum Ascomycota; class Sordariomycetes; order Xylariales; family Hypoxylaceae; genus Daldinia; species Daldinia sp. FL1419. Next base: position 174,715 of record MU623391.1, read on the forward strand.
TTGGGTTGAGGCCTGCTACTAGAAGCTTTTCGACGACTCGGGCTCTTCCCAATTTAATGGCCCAGAAAAGAACATCTATATTATTACCGATCCGACGATAAAGGATAGGATCGAAAGCATGATAGAAAGAATGGGAGCAACGACAAGCGTTTGCAATATCCTTGAGGTCCAAGTGTTGCGTAACGAGATCAAGGAGTTCGTTAGGCAACTGTAAGAACACCGCCATATCTAGTTGTTTTGGTTCCCAGTTCGTTTACTCTAGAATATATTTGGGGACAGATGCGGTCTCTTTTTAAAAATGGGCTTGCAGATGGATTTAAATACTCCGCGTAATATTTTTGGGTGTCAAAATACTCAACGCGGACGCGGGCCCCGACGGGTTGAAACAGTTGGGTAATGCTGGATAGGAAAGCTGAACCAGTGGTGCATATACGTAAAGTCACGAGGTTTATTTATTTACCAATCAACTCGATTCGGAGCTGAATATTAATACGATAGGATTGTCGCTTATGCACTGGGTATCTCATATACGGCAAGGTCATGGTGCTGACCCATCCTGATCCGCCTTCCTATATCCTAGATTGTCCATCTGCCCATGAGCAGTTAGTCCATGAATAAGTTAGTTGCCTTAGGTAATCTTGCATGAGATTTGCTTTTTCCGACTCAAACTCGCCTTGAAGTTCAGGTTGTTAAGTACACGTGATTATCACGTGACTCCTTTCCACCTCTTCCGGAGGTAATGGTATTAAGAGTACCTAACCTGAATATGTGTCTAATAAATCCTTCCATCCATAAGGTGTTTACCTCTCCCCGGATAGCAATATCATATAAGAGATACCTATTAATACACATAGTGTTGAAAGCTTAGGCGTTCTTAGATATATTAGAAAAGGTCTATCTCTCTCAATATAGCTTGCGCGGAGCGCAAGCCTTATATGCTAACTGGTTAGATTATTACATAATACCCGCGGAGGTGGCTATCCCGCAGCGCTAGCTGTGGCCCACCCTGTGCGACACATAGTTAGTTATAATAGTAACTGACGGGCTTGTGAGCTGTAATATTTTGGACATGGTTTATTCGAAAGACCTGTCACAACTTGCTCGACGTAAGCGCAATATAGAATAGGTCTACGAAGTATGCACCCAAAGAATAATTAGGTAAGCAACAGATATTGGGTCCGGCGATTGAGAATATCCAATTGGCAATAGCAACAGTTTAACTACTAACTCGTAATAACCTAACCTAGTATGTCTCGGTTGGACTTCGATCTCAGCTCATGCGCTACGGTACCTGATATTCCTTTAACCCTTTCTTAAAGAAGGGAATATTACATTGAACGACCTAATAGTAATACATCAAAGATGAAGTCCTACACAGTACGGATTACGATAAATAAACTAATGACACGGTAGTTAGGTAGATAGTCTCGTATGGTAGGCTGATGTAGAAGGTTTAGAAATACGCAAGTCCTTTCATGTCCTATTGTTAGATTCGTTATTAGAGAAAAGGGATGCCATCAACAATAGACAAAACTAAAGTCAAATACCAATTGCCCTCGACTCCCTTTATCTATCTTAAAACTGAATCGGCTCTTTAGCTGATTGGTTAAGGCAGAGGACGGGTAGATCAAACATTAGCTTGGCTGGTGAAACTTGCTACCAAATCAAATTGAGGGAAGTGAACTTATTTGATATGAAGGTGACGCAATAACTAGCGTGTCTTACGCGGTCACAGAATATTACCTCTGTTCTTGTTGGTTACCCATTTACGGCGAAAGAGTGATAACCATTTATCACCCATTCGGATTATTATTGTAAGAACCATCACCGGTCAGATTGCCCCATCACTGCTATCAACCCACGTGTGTAATAAAATAGAAGGGCACGTGCAAGTCAGATGCGACCATATCGAACGAACTTTGAATATACCGCCGAAAAAAAAAAACCCTTTGGTCACTGCATATGGGCACAAAGTAGAAGCAGGCTCCGAGAAGAAAAAGATCGGACGACGTTGCGATCGAGAAACGCCTAGAATCTAAAACAGCCAATCAAAAACTAGACCAGGGACATTATTATGGAGCTAAAGAGTTTGATTGGGCAATCTCTGGAATCCAATTAAACGCGGTTTAGTAATTTTTAACGCGTCGAATTCGCGTCAAAACGCGTCTCCTACCATAATTTCTCACTTTTCTCACTTTTCTCTGCGAGCTCAGTTCCCACTCCCCTCCCACTTTTCCCCTCCTCTTCCATCCTAGGCTTTCGCCGGCTTTCCACCGCCCCAATAGTGGTTAGCATGCTAACATGCCCAGCGATCGCACCAAATACCGGTTGAAACCAACCGGGGAATTTTGCGTAAAGTGCGTGCAGAGCCAGGAGAACAAGGAGAGCCTGCTTTATGCAAAGCTACTCTAGAAAACCAATCAACTCCAATTACATCCCCATGCACTCTTGCTGGAAATCTCTCAACTTTGCATTGACAATGGCTTATACGGGATCCGTAGATAGAAAAGTGTCTTGCTTTATTATAGTCCCTAGTTAATCTAGGAGGGGAAGAGAAACAAGTTGTCCCGGAAAAAAGGTCACGGGCTTGGCGGATGCATCGTCGATTATGCCATGGCCATTTTCTTTAATGTCTGTCGTCTTGCGTGCATTATCAGTATGCAAGGGGAGACAAGAAGGAGGGGTGGTCTGAGGTCTCGGGCTGTTTCCCGCTGCTACTCGGCTACTTTGCTACTTTGCTACTCGATGGGATGATTATAGAAGAAATATATTTTCAATGTTACGACATACAAGTCTATCCTAATCAAAGAAATCGTCATGCAATGAGCAAGGATCGACAGCCGGTTTCGAGCCCTATGACACCTGAAATCCAGATTATCAGATTATGTGGTATCAAGTAGGAAGTAGGTGTGAACCCTTACGTACAGCATGACCAGTAAGTAATAGGAACAAAGGTAAGAAATAAAGGTGTGAATTGAGGCCTCGTCACCTAAGCTGACTGGAATTCTACGTTGGCCGCTCTCGCGAGATGGTTGTCCGCGCTTCCATTCCCCCCCTCTACATTCTCACCTTTGATGGTACTGTTGTTGGGTTATCTGCGGGTTTCACCGCATGGGCGTTTAAGAAAGGCGCAATGTCCATCAGACGCCCTCCTCCACGGCTCTAGATTACGTATTGTTAAGTACATGACGTATTGCACCATTCTGAGGAACCCGTGAACGACTCCCTTTGGCATTCCCTTGTGATAATGGAGGGTGTAAAGGGCGGTTGCAGAGTCGAACCCTCCCATATCTATCGTCTCTAGCCCCTAGATGGGCAGATAGAAAGATATAGTCAATTTGACGATAAGCTGGAGTCAGCACACCATGGCAAAAGGGAATCGTTGATCAAGACTATATTGCGAGACTATTCCGATCGTAGACGAAGCTACAACGTCTAGTTTTTAAGGGCAGCGGACCTGAACGGGTCGATCAGGTTTAGCGGATTCTGATTCTGCCCTGCAAGGTGCCCTCGTGGCACACCATCTTCAAAAGAGCTAAAGAGTTAGGAGGTGATAAATTACAAAGAGGGTTTAGAAACTTGGTGTAAGGGTTGTGTCAAAGTCTCGATCGGGTGTAAGTGCTTGCTTGTATGGTACATGAAAATTGGTAAAATGGTAAACCCCCTGGTTCGTCCAAGATACTATGGTACATAGCACATTCTATAGCGCAGGTAGGTACTTACTAAGGTAGGTACTAAGGTATCCATCCTCCCTAAGGTTCTCTTTTTAGGTGGGTAGATGTTCAATTAGGTTACTCTTCATAGCGGTTAAGCTGGATCAGTACTTTCCATACCCGGGTTTCTCGATCCACTATATTGGCCCCCTACACACACCTCTAAACCGAAAACGGTACGTATCATGTGGGCCACACCCGTGCGACCTGGATAGGCAGTGCAGTTTTTGGTCCGTTCCTGGGGGATTCTCTCTTTCCTGTTGGTCTTATTAGGCGCATTAATTCCAGCCCTCCCGTCTTCCCACCCCGAGCTTCCACTTTCCCACTTACACCTCATCTCCTAGCAACCGTCCGTTGATCACCCGCGTTTCCTGTCGCATAACAATTCTCATCACTCAACGCTATTCAACTCTATTAGTTATTACTCTACTTAACGCAAGTTAACCTTACTCTTACATATACTATTATAGAGCAACCTAGAACACTAAATTTGCATCGAGTTTATTATATATCTATCTACGCAATTTTTAAATACCTACCTACCTAACTACGCCGCGCGCATCGCATTTCCGCCACCGTCGCATTCGAAATCTCTCAACACCTTCCGCTTAGAGAACTGCCTCAACATACAATATCACAACACAAGCAAACCCAAGGCAATACTTAGAATAAGTCGTTAAAAATGTTGATGCCGTCAGCACTCTCGTGCGACTCGTCGTCGCATCCGCCTGTTACCAGGCTTCAATCCGCTCTTTTCGCGTCGCCACCTGCCAGTCCTCCCACGAGCGCGCACAACAGCACGCTGGGAAACATCTTCCAGTCGTGTCGCGCGCTCCAATCCATGCTTACAGCCCCCGCGATGGTCCCCTCAAATGATAACATGGACACGCACCGGGATCCGCTACCTACACCGCCAATGGCCCACACCGCTCTTCCGCCACTAAAACTACGTCTGCGATCGCGCAGAACAGACACCAATGGGGAAGTCCTCCCCAGGAAAAGGGTCGTCAAGAAGCGATCGACAGGACCACCCCGCGGCGCCAATAAACGACGCCGCGCTGTGGAAGATGACATGGGTCGAGATGACGACATTGACAGTGACCTCGAGATAAGCGGCTCAGAGGACGGTGGACAAAGTCGAGACAACGAGGAACTATCTGGTCGACCCAGCACACCGAAGCGCGCCCGCCTTGCACCAGAAGTAATACCACTGGGTCTAGGGCGGAGTGACTTCCACAATCTGCATTCCAGGGAGGAACAGAGCATGACAGAAGGTACCGAAGTGGAAGTAGAAGCAGACGGTGAGCGGTGGAGCAAAGAAGACGACCGCATATTGGTCGAGCTGGTACTAGAAAAGCTCAAGCTCTCCAAGACAGATTGGCAAGACTGCGCAAGGAGTCTAGGAAAAGACCGGGGCAGCATAGGGAGGAGATGGAAGAGCCTGATGATAAACGGGGACGTCGGGCTCAAGTCGTCGAGGAGTCGACGAAGCAGACTACACAGCACCTGGAGGTGAAGTCCACGTGCCGTATCCATTCATTCATTCACATATTTATTTTGTCTACTATTTCTCATTCTCGAAGATCTCGGAAACCGAGTTCTGGCTGTATTTTTGGAACAGATATTATTATGGTGCAAAGCGAAAAGGCTAGGCGCATTAGAGGACTGGGATACCTGGATACGATATCCCACATCGCGCAGAAAGCGCTTGACAGGTCGGCGGTAATTGTCATTATACTTTTGGATATAACTACCTATTTTTGGAATATAATGATCTTGCCTTATACTTTATCTCCATCGTCTACCATCGCAGTCCCCTAACGTGAAATCCTTCTGCTGGTGACTTGCAGCTGGAATCTTCATGTATGCAAGACTCCCTTGCGTACCAAAAGCAGATATTCGCGCTATTGTGCTCTACGACTTAGCTTCCTAGGGCTGGTGTTAGCCAACCCCTAGGATCTGCCCAACCCCGTATTTCCCAGGAAGGGCAGGAAAATAAATAGCCCCCTTCAAGACGTAGTGTGGATAAAACCCTCACAAGCCGCTCACCTTGGAGCCGAAAACGGACTACCAAATACTCTCGGCACCCAGCACGCTCGCTTACGACCCCTAAGGTCTTCTTTTTCAAAATTTTATTCCAATCTTTCTCGCTTCGGGCGCCGGTTTTACTGGTTGACAATCTGGCACAATAAGTTTCCACGGCTCCGCTGAGGCGGCTAGGGTTACGTTGGCTCCCGTGGGGACGGACGAGGGGTGTGGTCCCATTCTTGGGTTACGGGAGGCTGGGAGATTTTTTTCATGCTCAGCGATATTTGGAAACTCGCTCACAAAAATGCCCAGCTTCCCCCGCCTTCTTCAATTCCTAGCAAGGGCTGGTGGGTTCGACTTTTGTTTTAGGTTCTTGAGTCTATACGCACATATGACTTGCATTGAGGATCATCCCCCAGCCTCCCGCCCCTAAATGCCCCTTGCTTCTCTGTTCCGGGAGACGCATCTTATGGATGTGCATATGGGGTTAAAGGGTTAGATGGCGAGGGTTTGTGGAGAGAAAGAGAGACTAGTAAATCGGATTTGCACGCGTTCTACATACTAACATACTAAAGTAACCCCTTCTTTTGCTCCATTTTAATATTTCAGCCTCTTATTCCATACCTAGGTACCTACCTACCTAGGTATCTACCTACCTACCTACCTACCTACCTACGTATCATATCCTTCATCCTCAGCTACATGCTCGTCCCTCCACTCAAGCGTATCTTCGTACATATTCTTATACATACCCACACCATATCCTCTAGGTTAGTATAGTCGGCCAGCTCTCGCACGAAGGACGACCATGGGTCTCCCATTTCTTCAGACCATCCTCAATGCGCCTAAGCCTATTGCCTTTCGCCCAATCCCGAATCTTAGAAAACCTCGTCTCAAATGCTTTGAACCATTCAAGATCACATAGGTCAAGGGAATCATATGGGCTTACATAGTAGTAAATCCGATCTCCCTCTTCCGTAAAGGTAGCAGTTCTATCCCTCCACGTAATATAAACAAGCGCGATGTATGGCATCGCGGCAACAAGAAAAACCATGTCGCGGTCCCCGAGTAACTGGCCAGGTTCCATCCAAGCATATGCGGCCACTGATGATAGCCTGGTTCTCCGCTGCCAAAATGCTGCCTTCGTGGCCCTCTACTCCATGATCATGTATGGAAAGCACAGGGAAGTGTCCTTGATACGATTCATTTCAGACTCCTCCTCCGTGTTACGCACGGTCCAGCCATCATGCCCGGATGTCATACTGGGCCTCTGATCAGGCAAAGTACGCTGTCCATTTTCCAGTGGCGAAGTGTGCTTTGCAACCGCTGCTTTCGTGTTTGTTGTTTGTTCATTGTTAATGTTTAGGTGCTGTAACTAGGTAATTATAGCGAGCGCATTTACAGCGCAGAGATATCTGGAGTATTTCGCCTAATAGGCAGAGCTAGAGTTTTACCTGATATAGGAGATCTTCTATACCCTGCTTCCGCATTTCACACGTCTTGTTTATAGTATTATTCTGCCTAGTGATCGCTGGGTGTAAGCAGCTGACTTTTTACTAGGAGAGAAATTGTTAAGCATGCCTTTTTATAATGAGTTAGAACCACCCCGGTACGTGCCCAGCGTGCTTAAGGAAAACTTTGAGCTGGATCGTTTGGTTTGCCTTAGCGGGATTTGAACTTACTTGTGTTGGTTGGTAATTTCATGCTGTTGAGTACGGATTAACGCATATCTAGGTGTTAAGTTACTGTGCTATGGGGGAGAACGCTGCTTTTGGGTGAAGGTATTTTGAATACTGCCTGCCTACATGCCCGTCGTACGATCTTAAACTTGAAGCACCCAAACCATCCAAAAGACAGTTGAAAAAACGTCTTTCGAACATATATTCTTGAGTGCTATTCACATAGGTAACCTGTTGGTCTTTTGTACCTCTTCTATCATCATCTTCGCCAACACAGGCGTCTATCTCATCGATATATTTCCAGGTCTTCCAGGAAGATGATGGACTTGGTACAGGATACCCCGCGCTGATGGCATGTAGGGCACAAAAATCACAGCAAGTCTCCGAAGCGTTAACAAGACGTCCGGGCAGGCATTGCCGAGCCTACCGTCTATCCCGGAGCTCCCTATCAAGTCTTGTATAGAGCAGTGGGCGGAAGATGATGCCAAATTCTCGCGCTGTCGCTCTCTGGATTCGGGGCTGTGGCGAAGGGTTGTTACGCTTCCGTTTTCTAGACACGGGGCTGCGGTGAACTACGCGCTAGAGAAGAAACTGGTCGGGAAGGGGCATTAAGTGGCGGCTGTCCCCATCGGCGGCCGGATCGGGTCTTCATACCTAATGGCTATTCAAAAGAAAATGGCCTAGGGGACGGAAGACTGAATATCATCTTTGCAGATGAATCCTTTTTCCAACTAACGGTCAAGAAGTTACTGCGCGAAGATAAAAGCCGTGTACCTAGTTATATAAATATGTGAATACTTACGTGTAGTCAGAGAGAATGGTTATACAGGTATTTATATAGCCCTTCGCGTGCCACCGCTTTAGAAAGCCTGAGAGAAGAATACTGTATACTTATTCATTGCGCAATAGAGACGGGTACGGGCAGGCGGATAAGTGCGCCAGGAGGTAATATTCAAGGTTGTTCATCTAGCTTCATATCACCAACCCCTTTCCCGCTTGTCTCAACATCATATTCGAAAGTTTATATCAATCGATTGGCCTTTACTACAACAAAATTATGCTCGGAGGTAATCATGGCTGCCTTGGGGTTACCTCGTCGCGGGGTATGGCGGGCAAAGTGAGAGAACACTGTTACTGGCCTGCCAAATTTTGGTTGGTGATGGGCAGACTGTGTAACCGGTAAGTTGCATTACATTGTGCATGAATCCTTGGCCAATAGACGTATCATTGTCCCTCATATGCATCATCGCTGTTCTATCTCTCCGAGTCCGTGAATATTAGGTACCTCTATCCATATATCTTGTAATCTCAAAGATGTCTCCCTAAAAAAGATACCTAACTAAACTAATCAGACAAATCCCCCCTAATATTACTAAAGATCTTGATTTGTGCTATCTAAGCATGAGTACGTTAATCCCTAGAGGGCCTTCTAACGCCGCCCGTGGTCAAGGGCGCGGTCAAGGGCGTGGTCAAGGGCGTGGTCAAGGACGTGGCCAAGGGCGCGGGCGCGGTCGTGGCGACGGCGGTCGCGGTAGCAGTAGCGGTAGCTGGCGAGGACGAGGCAACAATGGGAGAGAACAAGGCCCTAACTCAGGCAGAAGCAGGGATCAGCCCGCTAAGAGTACTGTTGTTGAAGCTCCTCTCGGTCGCCTCATCACAAAAATTACTTTGGGGAGTGTCTCAAGTGATAATACTCAGGCAGGCGATGCGAAGATTAGCAACTGTCAATATGCAGCATCATATTCTCTAGTCGACTCGAAATCTCCCAAAATCATCATTCCAGGTATGTGACCAAGACTATTAATCATCAACCTACTTACACGATAAATAGGGGAACCAGCAACTTGGACACCGCCTTCACTGCCTTCACAGCTCCCTGGAGATCGTGGTGATTACCTCCGAGATCACAATGGAGCCAGGTTTCCTGAGCATCCCATGCTTCCCTCTGTTTATTCTCTTCTTTCTCTGAATAAGGACCTTGACATGTCGGATGTCGACATTATGGCTTGCGCCAGCTCCTTAGGAGACCTTCTTCGGTTCGTACGGTCAGTCGACTTGACTTTCCGATTTGATGTTGAAATGGTCGGAGATACCCTATTCTTGGTTCGCAACTGTCGTGATCAAGTCATCCCCGATGTTCGTGGATATGGCCATTCTTTTCTAGATACCTTCACTTCCTACGGGCCCAACGTAAAGGAAACCAAATCACACCAACGTATTGTCTCTTATTCCTTTGGTGGACTAAGATGTCTTGTCCGTTTTGAATGCGACGGATACTTGACAAGTAATGGAGGGGATTTTACTGCTACGGCTACTAAACTAGATGACCTGGGGCTTTCGAAATCTCCCATTGTCGAGGCAGCTGGGGCGATCGTGCCCCAGAAATCAATCATCGAGATTAAGACAAGATCCAAGGCGAGATCTCAAGTTGGTGTACCACTCGACATTGAAGAACAACTACCTAGGCTATGGCTGCGGCAAATTCCTAACTTCATCACCGCATATCATTCCATGGGAAACTTTGAAGATGTCCAAGAAAAAGCTATCCAACAAGAATTACTCGAATGGGAAGAAAAGCATCAATCTGACCTACGGAAGTTCGCTTCCATTCTGCGCCAACTCATCGTTGAGGCCAAACGAGCGGGTCATTTGAAACTTGAGCTCTGCCGAATTGACTCAGGACCACTGGAACTGAGGGAGCAGGCCGGTAAGCCTCGGGAAGTACTTCCAAGCGATTGGAGGGATATGTGGGCTAGGCAGCGCCCGGGTCCAGGCAGCGATGGAGGAGTCGGCTTGAGTGATGAGGATGGGGACGACAGTTATCCCAGCCTGCTTTCTCGGAAAGGTGAATCTGGCGAATCAGATGAATCTGACGATGATTTCTCATTAGATTTCACAGCGTGCGACCCGAGCTGCGGATATTGCGGTAAGTGTGCCTAATATGAATGTGTTGGCATCAAGTAGCATCAAGTAGTATCGAGTAGTATCAACAAAGGTCTCATTTTTTCTCGATTGCGCGTTTGCGCGTATGAGCGTTTGCGTTCGTGTGCCCGCATGATAGGCATAATTTACTCCGCACTGAGGCCAATTAATAGGGTACATCTCGTATCATTGAGTCGAAGCACGCACGGTGCTGTGTTACATGTATGCAGGTCGAACAGGAAAATGTGAGATATGAGACAATGTGGCCTGCCGATTCGAAAGCCCACGTTATTGACTTGAGATAAAGACTTGACCCGAGAGATGCCCGTCACCACAACTAGTAGAGAATTCCCGCCGTTTTGTGGTGTTTTTTTTATTTATTTCAAATCTATCAAAGTGTTACTTTTACTTTGCTCTAGAGCTTCACAGATATTGTAATCAGATATTCTTACTTATCGTCTACAATGGTTACCATATCGTACCAAGAAGCTGCTAGCGGATCGTCTCCAAACCAAGATCAAAACGCTAGTAATCGATCTCGAGCGCTCGATAAATATTTCTACAAAATAATTGAAGGGAACGGAGAAGTTCAAGATATTAGGAGCGCAAAAAAGTTCCTTGAGTCTATCGTGAACAGGACCGATCGGCCGGATTGTATTGAGAGGTTTGCCTCATCTAAAGCTGGCCAGAAAGCTCTCCACAGGTCTTTGACCATAGATACCTCGTCCGATTTCATTAACAGTCATGCCTCTAATCTCTTGAAGTTCCTTACGGACCCTGCTCTGCAGAGGGTTTGCGAAGGAGAACTTCTCAGGCAAGTCATCTGGGTCATGGTTGACCCCTCATTATTTTGGGATAACCTACTCGAAAATGCCAAGTCAGGACAGCTCGAGGCCCAAGCGGTGGAAGGGTTTGCTTGGCTACTTTTACAATTAGTTCTACTACCGCAACCGCGATCAACAAAGTTCCGAGAGATCGCACTATCACTCTGTCAGGATGGCGCCCTCAAAAGACTTGAGGAATCATGTCCTCCGATATCTGGTAGCATATTCCAGAAGATCCGGGTATTGGTCCAGCCTTCGGAGTCCGCCATAAACTCTCATCTCCTTGCCCAATTCAGTCCAGGGGGTCGCCATGATAACGACTTCGCTAATTATCATGACATATCAATTCTCCCTACTCGGTCCGAAATGGAATGTACCGAGAGACCTTTCTATATGCAGGCTGCGGTAGCATTCGAAGAAGGGAACATAAACCGTGCGCTGGATCATCTCGACAACCAGTTTCGTCTACTGAGGGAAGACATGCTCGCCGATATGCGTGAAGACCTTAAGAAAATGAAGAACAAAAGTAGGAAGCAAAACTGGAGAAACATGGTCATCAAGGATCTCTCCTTGGTGGATTTGGATAATAAGTCAATGGAGAATGATCGGCCATGTAATCTTATCCTCGAATGTTCAGAGGATATCTTGAACATGGAGGGAAGTAGTGCCGAGGACAGAAGAAAGGAGTTGAAAAAGTCACCGGGATTCTTAAAGCACCAAAGTTTCGGGTGCTTCATGAAGGATGATACTCTTCTAGCGTTTGCCTCTCTAGACAGGAACGAGGACCAGTTGGCACTCCTACCACCTCGTCTATGCCTACAGGTCGTAGGTGAGGATATGCTAGCGGACCTCTTACTGGTTCTAAAAACAGGCACCGTTGACTTTTTACTCGTAACAACCCCTATTTTCGCATACGAGCCAGTTTTGGAGAGGTTGAAGAGAAAGACGGATGTAGAACTAGACCACGACATCCTAGTACGTTCTAAAGAACCACAAGAGTCGCCAATCAGACCAGATGCTATAATTGATGCTCTGAAGGGGTCTTTGGCTGCCCCGACTGACTTGAAGAGGATCCTTAAGACTACTAAGAATATCAACCTAGATCCATCACAGGTCAAAGCCCTCATTTATGGGCTACAATATCAGACATCCCAAATACAAGGACCACCAGGTACGAAGAGTCACATAGCAGCTCATATAAACTATAAATTCTAACTTATAATACAGGAACTGGAAAATCCTTGGTTGGCGCTCTTTTAACAAAGATCTTACTTGATGAGACAACGGAGACGCTGTTGGTCTTATCGTTTACGAATCATGCTCTCGACCAATTTATTGAAGACTTGCTTGATATCGGAATCGACCCTGGCAACATTGTTCGGCTGGGATCCAAGTTCACGGACCGAACCGAAGCCCTTACCCTAAAGTCTCAGACAGGGGGCTACGTTAGACAATCGAGAACTCGACAAGATCTCATCATCTCGGAGAAAGCTAAGTTGGAGTCATTGAGTGATGATGTAGAAAAGCATTTTGATGCCTTTTCGAAAACAAGGTTACTTTATAATGATTTACTCACATTCCTAGAGTTCTCGGATACAGAGGATCATTTCTTCGATGCGCTCGAGGTTCCAAAAGCAACGGATGGCGAAACCCGTGTTGGGAGGAAGGGCGCCCCGATGCAAGCCGACTATCTCTTCCAACGCTGGGTGTCAGGAAAGAATGCTGGTCTGTTTATTAAGGACAAATCAGAAGATCCATGTAAGGAAGTATGGGCAATGAGGAAGGAAGATCGCCTAGCGAAGATTCAGGAGTGGGAACGCCAGATTCATCGAGAAAGGATTTCTACGCTCGCCAAGTCGATTACCGAGTTTAACGGGAGCTGCAAAACCCTACAAAGCTTGCGGAAGGAAAAGACGGAACAAACCCTTCGGGCTAGGCGCATCATCGGTTGTACTACTACAGCTGCCTCGATGTACGCCCAAGAAATACAGGCCGCTGCACCCGGTATAATTGTCGTCGAGGAGGCAGGAGAAATCTTAGAAAGCCGTATGTATACCCCGGGGCTATTTGCTTACTTTTTCTCCATTCTCAGGCATCGTTTACCTGTGGCTACAAAGGGAATGGGTTAATACTTACAGCCAAGGGACTCGTTTGTATTATGCCCTCTGAAGCAATCGCTAATCGAAGGTATTTCAGACATCCTCGCGGCCATGGGACCTAGTACGAAACAACTGATCCAAATCGGTGACCACAAACAACTCCGACCAAAAGTGAAGAACTTCAAGCTCACCGTGGAAGCTGGAAACGGGTTTGATCTCAATCGGTCATTATTTGAGCGACTTATAGTCCAGGGGCAGCCTCACTGTACTCTTCTAAACCAACACAGGATGAAGCCGGAAATTTCAGCTTTGATAAGACATAACTACCCCGAACTGAAAGATGCAGATAGCACCAATAACCGGCCACAACTTTTAGGATTTCAGGGTAGTGTCGTATTTATCAACCACGGCTACCCGGAGGCGAAACACAACGTTCTTGTCGACAAGCTTGACCCGACAGCTGGAGCAAGTAAGCAGAACATTTTCGAAGCAGAAATGGTCTTAAAGTGTGTTCGCTACTTAGGCCAGCAGAACTACAAGACTGCTGACCTGGTAGTCTTAACCCCTTATTTGGTAAGTTTTATGTCAAATATTCACACGTCAACGCGCCACTCATTATTGAACATCACAGGGCCAATTGTCATTACTCAAAAATAAACTCAGCAAGGACCATGACCCGGTCTTAAACGATCTAGATTCCCACGATCTTGTCGAAGCAGGAGAGATGCCAGCCGCGAGTGCAGGGGTGAATAAATCGAAAATTCGCCTTTCTACGATCGACAACTATCAGGGAGAGGAAAGCGATATAGTCGTTGCCTCCCTGACCCGCAGTAATGAGGATGGCGACATTGGATTCATGTGTGCCCCAGAACGGTTGAATGTACTGATCTCTCGAGCCCGAAATGCGTTGATCATGATCGGAAACGCGAGTACCTTTATGAATGCTAAGAAAGGGCGAGATGAGTGGACCAGACTGTTCGACCATCTGAAAAAAGATGGGAACATTCACGATGGGTTTCCCCTCAAGTGCGAAAAGCACCCCGACACAACGTGGATTGTTCGTTCGCCTGAGGAATTTGAGGATTATTGTCCAGACGGAGGATGCACTTTGCCATGCAACGAATTTCTATCCTGCGGCAAGCACACATGTCCAAAGCGATGTCATCTACGAGTCGACCATTCCAAAGTGCCTTGCAATCAGATGATTAACGATGTCTGTCCCCAAAACCATAAAATCCACTGGTTCTGCTCAAACAAAACTCGACCTGCTTGCCAAATCTGTCGACAAGAACAAGAGGAGAAGGATCGAAAGGCCCGGAGGGATAAAGATCTGGAATTGGAGCGGCAAGCAAAGCAGCGTGCGTACGCTAAGCAGATGAAAACGCTTCAGGATGATATCGAAAAACAGAGGAAAGCCATCAAAGATGCCCAGGAGGAGAGAATACGACAGCAAACTCTGCAGCAGTATCGTATTGAACTTTCTGAGTTGACGAAACAAGCCCAGAAACCCGTGCCGAAGCCCGTGCCCAGCAATTCCGCACCGAACGCCGAGGCCAAGCAGCAGAAGCCAATTAAGAACGTAGAAAATCCCAAGAAAGACGACACCCAAAGTCCTCAACCCGTTAAACCATCTTCAAACAAGATTCCAGGCCAATGGCCCCCTGAGAATCTCCCTACTTCGTCTGCTCCGAGCAGTGGACCCAGCAAAGCTAAGGATATTGTTAGTAAGGACGGCCAGGGTAATAATCACTGTGACGATAAGAATAGTAGCAACGACAATAATGATAACGGCAACCATATTGACCATGACGATGGCCATGATGATAGCTCCAACGACGACCCCGACGACAGTACACCGGGAACCCCTCAAGGCCAGCCGTTTCCATCCAGGGGACCTTCCGCAGCCGAAACCGATTGGCAGTATCAAAAGAAATACGAAAACGCATTCAACTCAGCACTTGACTCCCTATTTGGTATGATCGGACTAGAGAGCGTAAAGAAAGAGTTCCTAGCAATAAAGGCGAGGATCGATACCGCGGTCCGCCAGGGAGTAGACACCAAGAATGAAAGATTCGGGGCTGCTTTGCTAGGGAATCCTGGGACAGGCAAGACAACAGTTGCTCGGCTATATGCTAAATTCCTTTCTTCAGTTGGGGCGATTCCCGGCGATCACTTCGAAGAAACTACCGGCTCGCGGCTGGCTAACGACGGGATACAGGGCTGTCAGGCATTAATAGATAAGATCCTTGAAAAGGGGGGCGGCGTGTTCTTCTTAGACGAGGCATATCAAATCGTATCCGGGAGCTCCTTTGGCGGCGCTCAGGTCCTAGATTTCCTCCTAGCGGAAATAGAGAACCTCACAGGCAAGATTGTCTTCGTCTTTGCTGGCTATAGGAAACAGATGGAAGGTTTCTTTGCCCACAATCCAGGAATCCCTAGTCGAATCCCCATCGAAATGAGCTTCCAGGATTATGAGGACGACGAACTACTGAAAATTATGAATTATCAGTTGACAAAGAAGTACAACGATCGCATGAAGGTCGAAGGCGGATCCGATGGGTTGTACATGCGAGTTGCGGCACGTCGTATCGGTCGCGGTCGAGGGAGAGAAGGGTTCGGCAACGCGCGGCAGGTGGAAAACGTACTAACAATTATCCTCAGAAGACAAGCCGACCGCTTGCACCACGAAAGACGCCAGGGAGGCCGACCAGATGACCTATTACTCAAGAAAATTGACCTTGTAGGCCCAGAACCAAGCAAGCAGTTTGCTAATAACAAGGACTGGCAGAAACTTCAAAGTATGATTGGACTAGTTTCGGTCAAGAAATCAGTCATGGTCCTTGTCGACCGCCTACAGACGAATTACGAGCGAGAGATGAAGGAGAAACCCTCCATTGAATGTTCTTTGAATAAGGTCTTTTTCGGTAACCCAGGAACTGGCAAGACAACCGTTGCGAAGCTCTACGGCAAGATATTGAATGCTCTGGGTCTCTTAAGTAATGGTGAGGTTATCATCAAAAACCCATCAGACTTTATCGGCGCACATCTCGGAGCATCTGAGAAGAACACTAAAGCTATTCTCGAGTCTACAAAAGGGAAGGTCCTTATTATCGATGAAGCCTATATGCTCGCCGGTGGGAGTTCAGATGCCGGAGGTGTTAGCGATCCGTATAAAACAGCAGTCGTAGACACCATCGTTGCTGAAGTCCAAAGTACAGCTCTGGAGGACAGATGTGTCTTACTACTAGGCTACAAAGAGCTGATGGAGGATATGTTCCAAAAAGTCAACCCGGGTCTAACACGACGGTTTCCTATGTCTTCCGGTTTCAACTTCCAGGACTATGATGACGGCGAACTTCGACGGATACTTGACCTTAAATTAAAGCAACAGGGATTCAGGGCCGGTGAACCCGCAAAGAGGGTCGTCGGCGAAGTCCTCCGGCGCGCCCGTAATAGGCCCAACTTTGGTAATGCGGGTGAAGTTGACATCATTCTCGATCGGGCCAAGGATAACCAACAGAAACGGCTATCGATATCGCCGCGAGAGAAAAGTTCTGACGTTCTGATCCCCGAGGATATCGATCCTGACTTCAACAGGGGCGAGCAGGCCGCAACAAATATTCGTCTTCTTTTCAAAGACGTTATTGGGTGTGAGGCAATTGTCGAGCAGCTCGAAGGTTACCAACAAGTTGTCAAGAACATGAAAGCTATGGATATGGATCCTACTTCACAGATTCCCTTCGGGTTCCTCTTCCGTGGACCACCAGGTAATTACCATGCCCAAAGGATACCTAAACTACTCTAACGTGTAATAGGAACCGGCAAGACCACTACAGCGAGAAGAATGGGTAAAGTATACTATGATATGGGATTCCTTGCGGAAGCTACGGTAGTGGACTGCTCGGCGACAGATCTCATAGGCCAGTACGTCGGTCACACTGGTCCCAAGGTCCAAAAGAAGTTCAACGAGGCGCTCGGAAGGGTACTTTTCATCGACGAGGCCTACAGGCTTGCTGAAGGCCACTTTGCCAAGGAAGCGATGGACGAGATTGTCGATTGTCTGACTAAAGAATCTTACCACAACAAACTTGTAGTCAGTAAGTATAGCCTAAAGCTTTGCCTCACTGATGCCGCTATAAAGAACAACTGCTGATCCAAAATGCTATAGTCCTTGCCGGTTACGACAACGACATAAATCGACTGATGAACCAGAACCCAGGCTTAACCAGCAGATTCCCAGAGACTATTTCCTTCCCCAACCTACCGCCGCGTCACTGCCGAGATCTTCTACTACAATGTCTACAGAAGAAGAAGTTGGACATAAAGGATTTAGAGGAATCACCTACGCTAGACGGCAAATTATTGGACCTGTTTAAAACACTTTCGCAAACGCCATCTTGGGGTAATGCTCGTGACGTACAAACACTTGCCAAGTCTGTATTTTCTAAGATCATGAAAGCCAAGACGCCTAATCCAAGCCGGATGGTATCCGAGAACATGGTTCTCGAGGTCATCACAACTATGCTCACAGAACGCACAGAGCGCGCCAAAATGGCTCACACAAACCCCTTCTCCTTCCCGTCCCTGCCAATGCAGCAAGCGACTCAGGATCCCCCGCCGCCACCCAAGTTCTCCACCGCAACAGCGATGGACACGGCCACGGAAGAAAAAGAAGAGGAAGAAGAAGAGCCCCCTAACAAAGATAAGGACGGCCCAGGCGGCCCACCGAAAGGCAAGGCCAGCATCCGCGACGCCGGCGTCTCCGATGCCGTATGGGAACAACTCGAGCGGGACAAAGCGGCGTTCGAGAAGCGCCAGCGAGACCTCGCCGAAGCCAAGCGGAAGGAGGAGGAACTAGAGCGACAAATCCGGGAGCGGGAAGAAGCTCTGCAACGCGAGAAAGACGAGGCCAAGCGTCGCGAGGAGCTGCGAAAGCTAGAAGAAGCGCGCAAGAAGCGCGAGCAGGCAGAGCGGGAACGTAAGGAGCAGGAGGAGAGAGTCAGGAAGGAGAAGGCGATGCAGGAGAAACTGAGGATGATGGGGAGGTGTCCCGTGGGCTACGAGTGGATTCCCCAGGGAGATGGGTATAGGTGTGCAGGTGGATCACACTTTATGTCGAATGGACAGTTGGGGATTTGACGGGAGTAGTTCAAGTCGAGGACTGTACTAACAGGGAAAGAGCTATAAGCGCGGTTGGGATTCGATGACTCCTATTTTGATAAAAAGGAGGCCAAGTACAAACACGTCTAGCTGGATAGGGGAGTTTGAAAGTGTGCCGTGTACGAACATTTGAGAACGTCGTGCCCTTAAGTTGGTGCTGGTACATCAGATAAATAGGTTCACGGTGTATATGGGTTTTACTACGGTCTTGGCGGCAGTAGACATGGCAATATAGTATGAAGCAACTACGCTATACACGACGGTCCAGGTCTCCAACAACATTCAGATATGCCGGTAGACACTTGGCGGATAAGGGGAAGAAAGTAGATGAAGCTATTATGAATGTATCTTGCCCGGCTCATCTTCGACTTAATCGTAGAGGCTTCTATTTTTATTTATTTTTATTTTTTTATTTTTTTCACAGCTCAATAATAGTACGAATTCCGTAGACATATATGTAACTAGACTTAAGCACATAACGACATTAACCAATTCGAGCCCTACACCAACCAAAGAAATCTAAAACAGCAGAGTTTTGCCAATAATCATTTAGGAGGATGTCTATTGTGATGTCTCGTCTCGTTTCAACTCGTCACTCAACATGATATACAGTTGACGTGTAAGAGTATATTAACCTAGGTATTTGACCCACGATACCCCCCTTTTTTCTCTCGCAACCCATAACCTGCCGAGCTACAACTCTGTATCCCTCATGAGGGGTATTCTAGATTCACGATGCTAGAGATGTGGAGAGACAGGCACTGTATCCACATTCTCCGTCGACTAAGACATCCTGGAAGACTCAATGTAGTTAGTAAACGTGTATAATCGACCGCAACCCCTCAAATTCTTTGAAGTAATTAACGGTTAGACAAAAGTCTAGAGGCTCTGCAAATATAATGACAATAATAATTTTGCTATAAGGTACCTAGGTAGTTATGCGGTGGTTCTAACAACTGCTATAGAGCAACGTAGAAACCCAACTTAGGGAAACTACCTTCCTCCCTAAGGCAGCCTATATATCACGTATCTATAATAGTGATAATACTCTTACAGCAGTTGAAATCGCGAGCGTGATAGGGGAAGGTGAGTAACGCAGGTGGAGTCACGCGGGCGTTAATCCATCACCAGCAACAGCACTCGGTACTGTACGAAAGCACGAAAAAACAACGGCTTCGGAGTCGAGGTCCCACTTAGGCATCAAATGAAGGCATTGGAAATGCTCGATAATGGATATTTTACACGTACGATGCTGCAGAAGAAGTCAGGCATGTTGCCAATAACGCCTGATTCCTAAAGCAAGCCAACGCTGGCCAGCGAGCTTAGGGTCCTTGATAGGTCAGATTGGTAGACAAAGACCATGGGAGAGGGCCCAGGAAGACCCAAAAGATGCAAGTCGAGGATCCAAGATTGCATAATTAGGTATTCTGCCCTAAACCTTTCCCTGCCTAGATCTTCTATTTTTTTTTTCTTTTTTTTCTTGCCTCGTGTATAAAATAAGTAAAGAAGTAACCGTTAGAAATTCCTCCCGAAACTTTTTTGATCTTGATCTTCTTCGATTTTCCACCTGTAAACAATTTCCCTCGAATAAGGACCGCTTGGTACCTTTTAATTCCCCGAAATAACCTTAACAAATGAAAACTTGATTGCAACGATTACAACGATTGCAGCACGTGAAAATCGAGATCGCGCGACCCCTTAAAAAAACAACTGATCCACACGACCCTTGCGCACGGACACCCACTCTTTTGCTCTAGAACAAGCATCTTAACCAATAATATCTCAGAATACATAAAATCCCTCCACTTCTTTTGCCAGTTATCGCCAGTTATCGTCATCACCGCCCATTACCAATCGCGTGAACCCATTTGTCGACCTGGGTTGTTCAGTAAATAATACAACGGAAAATAAGAAGAAGGACAAAAAAAAAGAGTTACATACCACCACCACTTACTTACTATTACCACCATCATCATCTCCCACAAACCAGCCGACGTGTTCTATTTTATCCGTTTCATCTATCTACGTCAGCTATCACATCCGCTGAAGACCTCGCGTTTTGTTTCATTGTTGTTCGTCCGTCTTTGTTCTGCCTGTCCCCTTCGCCACCCGTCCGGTCGATTAGCGTCTTTCTTGCCTGTCATATCAATCAATAGCTCTAGGGGTCCTAATAGCGGTGACCCGATTCTCTCAGCGCGAAAGAGAGAGAGAGAGAGAGAGGAAGAGCACGAGCTCAGCCCTTTCCTCCTGCGACAATTCGCTTTTATTTTTATTCGAATTTTTTTTTTCGCGACGCTGAAGCGGTGTCGCACTATCGCAATCTTTTTGATTGTCTGATCTTGTCCAGAATAAATAGGCACATATTATCAATCATGGACCGAAGCGATTCAGCGTTATTCGACGCTCTGCAAGGTACGCCAACCATCTACACCATCTATTCACCGCGTCTCGTATTCCCATTCCCATTCCCATTCCCATTCCCATTCAACCCTCAAAAACCATCTTTTCATATCCATTCCCATTTCCCCTCCTCTACCATTTCCATCCCTTGCTCAAAAACCCGCTATACTCCGCATCCAATTTCCTTCATCCCAAAACCCGGGCTAACCTAACCCCCTCCCCAGGCATCTTGCCCGAGCAGACCCTCACCATCATCCAAGCGCACATGCAGGACCCACACACCGCCCTGCGAGCCATATGGCACCAAACGACCAGCCTAACTGCCAAAGCCACCGAGACCCTATCCCCGGTCCTCGCGCCCCTCCTCCAGCGCGGCGTGCAAGCCCTGCACGACTCCCCCGACCTCGTCGTCCTCGGCTTCGTCCTAGCCGCCTTCGTCCTCGTCATCCAGCTCATCTCCTTCGTCCACCGCACCATGATGTACTTCACCCGTCTCGCCTTCCGCCTCGTCGGCTGGGCCCTCTTCTTCGCCTTACTAGCCGCCCTCTGGCGTCGCGGCCCCGAGGCCGCCATCCGCGACGTCGTCGTCTTCGTCGGCAAGCTGACCGGCTACGCCGCTCTCGTCAAGGACATCTGGTTATCCGAATACCAAAAGTTCGACGCCCAGACCAAGCGCGGTGGAGCCGCGGCTGGGACCCACGGAGCGCCCTCGGGAGGCTACACCAGGTCGAGAAATAACGCTTGGTAACGGATGATTTGATTTTCATGGGATTAGGGTTACGGGTTTGTTATCGTTATGTTCGTGGTTGAGAAAAAACAAAAATGGGGTTCGGGGCATCTCGTCGTTTGGTAATGTCTTATAACGGGGTTTGGGAAATGAGTTACGACTATGAATTGCTTTCTTCTTGTACAGAATGAACAAACAATATGACCAAATTTCGCAAGGTCCCTAAATGTGATGTGCCAAATGTACTCGAATTGTTTTTGGTATCTGAGTTGCCTCAAGCCAATACGCCGTCGCTATGCAATTACATCAATGCCCAAAGCCTCCCTAGTTGATCATGATCCTGTGCCAAACAATCCTCTTTAAGCCGTGCTTAGACAAATTTCTTAGGCTTCCATTGATTAATTATCCGTCTATTTCATCCATATTGTCAAACTCCTCGTCCTTAAGTTCCTTTGGCTCTTGAGCTTCGTGGTACTGGATGCAGTCATCGATGTAGCTTAGAATAGCTCCAACGCTGTCCTCATCTTGCACATCCAACTTTAGGTAACTAACCATGCTGAAATTCTCGATCAGATTTGCGACTGCCCGGTTAAGCTGTCTAAAACTTGAACCTCGCATGACCGCATCCTTATCGTTGGGATTTGCTGCCTCATCATCCTCTTCCGTTACATGCTCTGCTTTACGTCTAGCAATTTCATCCGGATCATCATCGAGCAGGCCGGTATCTGGTGTAAGGAAACGCTTTAGATCCTTCTTGCGAACTTGGTCTTTTACGAGGTCCATCTTAGACAAGATGTTTATATGAGGGACCTCCAGCATTATCATAGCACTCATGGCACTTAGAGTTCCCGCAAAGAACTTGGCCCTGTCCACGATGAAGGTAGCTTCCAAGAGGTAAGCGGCGCAGAGCCGAATATCGAGAGAACCGGATCGTGTTAAGAATCGAACCAGGGCGGGCAGAATAGGGACGTGGGTATAGAGCTCGATCTGACCAGGCATATCAAAAATGATTAGATACTCCTCAGTTAGGGACTCTAATGCGTCCGTTAGGAAATCGAGATTTTCCATAAGGAACTCGAAACAGTAGATAAGACCACCGTTTGGACCGAGGCCCATCTCCTCCATGACATCCTGGAGCGATATAAGATCCTTGATGTCCAAGTCTGGGGTGTGTTCGAAGGACTCGGCGGCGGGGTCAAGGTTGACGTAGAAGCACGATCGACGGTTAAGATGTAAGTGGGTTATGAGGGAGGCGCAAAAGGTAGACTTTGGATAATAGTGTCAATATTATTCCTTGATCCGAACCCTTGCTACTCGCAAAGCATCTCAATGAACTTGACAAGCTCCACGAGAACAGAGGAAGGTTACAGGTGGAGCAAGGAGAGGCCATCACATACCTTGCCAGCCCCGGCGGGGCCCATAACCATAACCCCGAACTTACTCATGATGGATCACCAAGGTCTTTTTATTATCTGTGTGAGACGGGGATTACGTTGCAGCCCGGGCGGGTTCGATTAATCGGATAAGGGAATGACGGAATAGGACGAATAGGTCTGGATTCAGTAAGTGTTCAGCCTCGTCTTGCCCGTGGCGCGCATACTAGACACTCAGCCAGTCGAGGAATTTTTCCTAGATGGTGGGGTAAGAATGGTTACCTCACGCTGCAAATCAATGGGTTTAGAAGTTTAAGCTTGAAACCACTTTCAGAACCAAGGGTCCAAGAAAGAGCGGGGCTAAAAGCTGACTGAATTATCCCGTAAGCATCCTCTCTTACTTGCATAAAGGTACCTAGGTAGGTACCTAAATAATGGGATAGATTAGGAGGCAGTAGTAGTATCCCAACCTAGCAAAGTACTTGAGTATTTTAATAGTTACCTGTCGCACAGTATATAAGGCGTAATTGCTCGTGAGCAATTACGGCGTCGTTTTTTAGCTCTCAACATTACCTTAAGGTAACTACCTGTTAAGAGAAGAGATGATAGACGTTTGATAATCATTTCCGCTACAAACAATTGTACCTGGAGCTACCTATCTGCTCACCGCCCTGACGGAATTTCACTCTGAAATTCTGGAATACCTAATGGCCCGCTCCGCTGCTAGTGGAATTTACCGCTTTCCCGGCAAATCATCCCATCCTGTTTCGTGCTGGGACGCCGTGATGGGATGCTACTTCATACATAGTACACATGTAAGCTTGAGCTCGTAGACTACCGGTCGCGGACCTAGCTTTCCAGAGTACGAGAAATAAAAAAACGAAGGAGGGCTGAGAATCCTTTGCTGAGTAAAGTTGGACTCTAGTGCTCTACGTAGCACGCAATAGTTGCAAGGGAAGCCATTGGATATATGAAAAGCCGGGCTGTATTATATGAATATCAACCTTGCCGGCCGAACACCGAGAGTGTTCGACCGATTCTCTTGTCGTGTAGACTGCCGAAGTTCAAGCCCCTGTCAATCCGCGGATCTAGTGCACGTTCTTCGAGAGGGGCAGACGTGGCAGCCAAGGGTCCAAAAAGCCCCCAATGGATCAAATTGTACATACTATCTGACTATGTAGTAGTAGATGGATAATTAAGAGAATTAAGGTGAGCTTTGGTTTACGGATCTGCCCCGCAAAATACAAGCGTATAGGTACTTCTGCATTATATAGGTACTACATAGAAAATGCGGTAAGGACGGAGATGACGGATGTCGGAAAAAGACCTGGATGGCTCTTACCTCACTCAAAGTACCTAATCCCATTGTCAGTTCTACCATGTCAGATAGGTAGTTACTTACTGTAGGTAAATAGGTATTACATATTCGGGGTACCTATCTGCATGCAGGTAGTGTACCTAATGAGGTACTTGACCTAAGTCATCTAAGATAACCGCTAACCTTGTAATGAAGGTCTACCACCACCCGCTACTGCTACCTACTACTACTAGCTTCCTCACGAAGA
This sequence comes from Daldinia sp. FL1419, assembly GCA_025201765.1. Taxonomy (NCBI): domain Eukaryota; kingdom Fungi; phylum Ascomycota; class Sordariomycetes; order Xylariales; family Hypoxylaceae; genus Daldinia; species Daldinia sp. FL1419. The sequence continues at coordinate 199,205 of MU623391.1, forward strand.
CCCTTAGCTCTATAAAATTCAAAGGAATATTCCTCAGTTACTACGAAATCCGTGTATATGCTGACAGGATGCGAGAAAGCGGCACGTAAAGCCTCATGAAAGGCCTCACATTCTGAAAGCTTACCTAGGTACCTTGGGACGTATAATGCTTCTAGTCCTATAATCGACTTATCTACTCGGGTAAAGATCGTTCCCAAACCTTACGTAGATGGTGCGTGTTATTCGGGACCGCAGTAAGAAGATGTTAGGAAGATAAGCCCACACGCCTGCAGTGAGAAACGCAATAATGCAAATTAAAATAATTAGTACCAGATAAGACTACTTTCATGTTATACTCGACGATAAATTCAACCAGCCTTGCTAAATGGAGTTACTTTACGTAGTTTGAATAATATTTATAAGTGAAGTTACTCCGGATCTCCAGCGCCATCAAAAACAGATGACGAATTTCGACTTAGAGGTATATCCAGCATTTGAAACAGAAGTTCATAAATTACAGCAAATCCTTTGATAAATGTTTAGGCTAAGAATTTATGGTTGAAAAAAAGTATATAAATGTACTAACTAAATAGTAAATCGCTTTAATATACCTCTATAATTGCACAGGTATCTGCGCTCCTCTTACTCCTTCTGAAAAAAATTCCTTCGGTTTGCCCCACTGTACTCTTCCCCTTCCTTCCTACCAACAACCAGTCCAGACGCCACGATCCACGGCTCAGGGACGAGAAAGGAAGAAAGCGAGCCGCTAGTGCAAGTTTGCGAAGTTTGGGTTGCTCGCTAGCTTCGTTGTTTAGTTTATGATAAGTCACTACAGAATATTGTTTTAGTCCATAAACACCACATAATTACATAGGTACTGCACGGTAAATACATAGTCGGCATATAGTACAAGCGACAAGCGACGGAAATTGCGCCATCCCAGCTGTTATTTTCAGTTCCTGCCCCTCCGATTTTTTTCGTCTCCCCCAATAGAAAAATCCAAAGGAAAAACTCCCGCTTTCTACTCTTTCCTTCATAAACCACTCTTTCCCCCCTCATCCAACCCAACTTTTCATTTTCTTTCCGAGAGACACTCTTGGGCTAAGCATTTTCTTTGGGTGCATAGAATTAGTCAACTCAAACTTTCCTATTTCACATCCTACAGTCACAATGCCTGCTACCAACGGACATGCTAGCTCCTTGAGCACCCCTCGGAACCCCGGGGCTTTCCTCTTCACCGTAAGTAATGGATTACATGAGATTTTTCAACCCCTCGGTGCTATCGAGTTCGGGAACAGCAAACTGATCAATTGCAGTCCGAGTCCGTCGGTGAAGGTCACCCCGACAAGATTTGTGATCAAGTCTCGGATGCTATCCTCGATGCCTGCTTGGCGCAAGACCCCCTCTCTAAGGTCGCCTGCGAGTCGGCCACCAAGACCGGTATGATCATGGTGTTCGGTGAGATCACCACCAAGGCCAGCATTGACTACCAATCCGTCATCCGAAATGCTATCAAGGACATTGGATACGACTCTTCCGAGAAGGGCTTCGACTACAAGACCTGCAACGTTCTAGTTGCCATTGAGCAACAATCCCCCGATATCGCTCAGGGTCTACACTACGAGAAGGCCCTCGAGGAGTTGGGAGCCGGTGACCAAGGTCTCATGTTCGGCTATGCCACTAACGAAACCCCCGAACTACACCCTCTCTCTCACCTTCTCGCCCACAAGCTTAACAAGGCCATGTCCGACGCCCGCCGGGACGGAACTCTCCCCTGGCTCCGACCTGACACCAAGACCCAAATCACCATGGAGTACAAGCACGACGGCGGTGCTGTCGTCCCTCTACGAGTCCACACCATTGTCATCTCTGCTCAACACAGTGGCGATGTCAACACGGAACAGGTCCGAAAGGAGCTGAAGTCCAAGATCATCGACTCTGTCATCCCCAAGCAGTACATTGATGATGACACTATCCTCCACGTAAGTCTTAAACCCCTTATCAGCCGTTCCTAGCCGCAATCTCCGATATTGTATACCTATTTATACTAACAATCGTTCATAGCTTCAACCCAGTGGTCTCTTCATCATTGGTGGTCCTCAGGGCGACGCCGGTGTTACTGGCCGAAAGATCATCGTCGACACCTACGGTGGCTGGGGCGCTCACGGCGGTGGTGCTTTCTCTGGCAAGGACTTCTCCAAGGTCGACCGATCTGCTGCCTACCTTGCTCGATGGGTTGCCAAGTCTCTCGTCGCTGCCGGCCTCGCTAAGCGAGCGCTCGTCCAACTCAGTTACGCTATCGGTGTGGCCGAGCCCTGCTCTATCTACGTCGACTCCTACGGCACCTCTGACAAGACTGCCGAGGAATTAGTCGAAATCGTCAAGGCTAACTTTGACCTCCGACCTGGCGCTATCGCCAAGGAACTTAACCTAGCCCGCCCCATCTACAACCAAACAGCCAAGTTCGGTCACTTCGGTACCAACCAGGAATTCACCTGGGAGCAGCCCAAGGCGCTCAACTTTTAAGCTAATGAATTGTAGAGTTCCGCTGGGGGGATCTAGTCATATTTATAGTAGCGGAAGAATCAACTTCTTTCTGCATTGCGACTGGCGTTGTTGGGTGTGTTATCTAGAAGACATAGGATTCCCTCATCGGAAAATGTCATGAAAATTTTGGGCATGGCAGCATGGCGTACGGTTTCAACATACCTGGTTTGGGCAAAGGCACAGATAAAGTGGCATGGGGTCACCGGTCTGATAAAGGCGGACAAATACCTAAACCTTCCGCATTGCATTTATTCAACACGGCAATACGTCCAAAAGAGACGAAAATAAAGATACCAATTTGTCGTACCTCTATACCCGTATCCGAACCTTGTGAATTGTTCTCACGCTTATTTATTGCATTATGTTGACTGATCCTATTTCCAGCTTGGCTAATCTTTTAGCTAACCCTTTTCCCGTGTAGAGCTTTACGAGGGCTAGATGTGTATCAAAGCCCGTTCACTCGGGAGTAGCGCGGCCGCAGTCCATAAGGAGTCTACTGGGGTATTGTGATGACACGAGGCGATGTTATAATCCAAGTCTATTCCCACCCGCTGCAATTCTTACATGGCGTATTGCCCATGACTCTAGGTGCATTTTCCTCGTAGGTATCCTCACCCAACGTGCTACTAACTAACACCGTCGTGCCATCGCCCTCTTTACTGTCTTGACTGCCACTGTTGCTGTTTAAAGGGGCTTCACTTGCCCCCGTGCTACTTTCCTCGCGGTCGAGGGTTTCGGTCGCCGAACAAAATGATGGAGTGGGCGAGGAAGGTGACGAGGGATATCGCTGTGGTGGGAGGAGTGTAAGGAGGGCTAGGAAGTCTTTCTGGAAACGGGTGGTGCGTGGCGAGAGGAGAGGTTGTGAAGTGGCGGGGGTCTTGTTGGTGGTGTGCGTTTGGCTGTCGCTACTGGTATTGTCCTTTGACGGTGGCGAGGATGAAAAGTATACGGGCTGTTGTAAGAGATGCGGTTCTCTTGGATCTTCTATCCTGAGCTCTTCTGTTCCGTCGTGCTGGATGGGTACCTCGATGACGGTGTCGGTAACACGGATTCTGAAGATAGGGGTAGGTGGCGCCGTGACCCCTTTGGTTTCCATAGCTTGTGTTTGTTCAAATTGGGGATTATGCGTTGTCCTAGCAGCGTTGCTTGCCTTCTGGGACATGCGTGTAATATTCTTTCACTAGAACTAGCCGTACTTCAATGTTGGTACGTAAGTATCCACGCAATGAATCGATTGCGACAGATAAAGGTCCAGGAAGGGCATGAATATATGGAAGATTGCAAAGCTAGAGAGCAAAGAAGTAACGACAAAATAAGCTATCTACCTTGCAATTATATTAGAACCTTTCTATCGTCTCTTAAAGAGACCATATAAAGCTAAATCCGTGATATGTTAACGCGCAGTTGGCTCTTGCGTGGTCCGGACCGGGTCGGAGATCCATCCGGACGGCTCCAAGAAGCGTCCAAAGGATAGATCTAATCTATTTCCACATACGGGTATCGCGAGCTATACGGCCGCTGCGTATATGTATAAGTGGTATGCGAACGAATAGCAGGACGCCCCCTGCAGCCACCACGCTACGGAAACATGTTGCACGAATATGAGATTGTTGGATCCCAAAAGCTCAATGATATCTCGTTTTCCCTATATCTTCGCTTTCTTTATAGCCCCATCGGGTTTAGATCCCAGTCGAGTTAGCTGCGGCGTATGCGCGTTTAACCAAAACCCGAGCAATACGAAATACGACTCGACGCCAAATTAATACACTACCCCTAACCAATCAACTAATTCGGATCTTTAAACATTGCATCTTAATCGACACCACTTGAACCTCATTTAACCCGTAACTATTGTGCAACTTAAACGATTATGAATTCTTCCCGATCTTATTCCATGCGCGGTAACCCATTAACATTCAGATCATCATCAAAGGATAGGCCACGTCCACTAATCCATATCAGATCAGGTCTTCTTCCGTTTCTAAAAATATCGAGATATCGCCTCGCTCGAGTATTTCTGCATTGCTACCTAGGTAGGTACTTATTCTGTATTCTGAAGGTGATATCTATACAATTTCGTCTCCAGGTATAACCAGCGTAATAGAAGGAATTCTAAACAGAAGCCTCTAAGTGATAGTAGGGTTATGAAAGGTTCAAATCAACAACCATTTTCAAGAGACTCCCTCCAAGTTCTCTTAGCAGAAGATTGTTTATTATCTATATTGACAATATAGTAGAGAATTACTACGCACAAGAGGCTTAGGAATCGTTCTTAGAGATGCTCGTGGCAGCAGCCTAACATTAGGTACCTCTTGGGTACCTCGTATAGGAGTCTTGGTAAGAACTGGCTCAACTAACTAGTTGGGTCTCTGGTTAGCTGAATCTACTATCCTAAATTCTTTTGGTGAATGCACTATGCTTCGACAAGATCCAGAATCACATCAGCCAGACCAACAATGATAGACATCAGGCCAAATATGCATTTGAGCCCCCCCTAACCGTAGTAATTGGATAAAAGTGGATTGAAACTCATCCCGCAGCTAGTCAACACGCTCTTCATACACGAGTTACCCGAACCTTAACAGCAACCGATCAACCCCTGGCTTTATATGTACCTAGGTACGGAGACACATACATTTCCCTCCCTTTCCGCATGATTGCCAAAACGCCACCCACATCCCCTACATGTGCAGCCTACCCTGAGTGGATAGCCATTATTTCAAGACATCTGAGTCGCGAGAGCACCGCATAAGCTACATCCTGCATAGCATTTTTAAAATAAGATAGGATATGCCTATTAATCGTCCTCTATATCATCATCACTTAAAACCAATTTCTGTATAGACGGTACTGCCGTAGCGGAAAGGGAGGGCAGATCATTCTTCTGCCGTATACCGATACTCTTTTTCCGAGGCGACGATTCTTCAGAGGGTTTATCTGTTGCCCACGCTTCTCCCGTCTGTTCCATATTATCATCTCCGTCGAGGGCGTCCTCGTCAGCTGCCTCGCCAATCCCTGAAAACGAAGTCACCTTTTCGATCTCCTTTAACCGAACGTTGCCAGCCGCGCTCCTACGCCCTCGCGCAATGTGTGCCATATACGGCAATCGCTCTAATAGTAACTCTCTGCGAGCCGAGTTTCCAAGGAAGAGTAACGGTGTTGTTTGTTGGTCCTGGTCCTGCTCGGCTCGCCTCATTTGTTGGCTATTATTACGTTGATTTAAAGCCTGGAGTTTACCGATCCAATCCTCACCGCTGCCTGCCGATGGTCTAGGCTGTCTGAATGCAGAAGCACCTTGAGTGAGATCCCGACCTGCCTCATCGCCCTTTAGTAATCTCGACGCCCAGTGGTCCACGACTCCCTCGAGCTCCTCTTTTTCTCGCCATAGTTTGAGACTTGTAGGATAGAACATCTTGTAAGCATCGCCGCTACCACGTCCAGAATGTTTCGCCATTCGTTTCACCGGATTGGGTAGAGAAAATAATAATCCCCTGGTCGCGACTTGAAAAGTAATTTCATCTTGTCTTAGTACATGGCTAGTAGAATCCCGCCCCGAAAATGTTGACGTGCTAGATCCTCGCCCCCGGAAGAAAACGTCCCAAGATGGGGAAAGAAGGTCACTATCGGAAAGAAACTCAACGCAATCATTTATGTAGTCAAGCGAAGAATTTGGATCGGAAGGTCCGCTAGACTCACAAGACAGGACATAGTTCTCATGGAGAGCTGAAATAAATGTGTGCGTATCAGTCCCGGTTTCGTCAATGAGGCTATCGACGGAGACCTCGGACCGTTTTGGTCTAGAATGATGAGCTATAAAATCGGGCAACGTCTCAGCCTGTCCCTCCGGGGTTTGCCGGCTCATCGGGCGTTCATCCCTTTTATTGTAAACTACCTTCCCAACAGCGTGGAAGATCCCTAAACTTGCTTCTCGTTGCGAGACAAGCTCTAGACTTTCAGCCTCACCTTTAGTTAAGGAGACTTCGTTCTTAGATCCGCGTTTAGGTTTCGTAAAGGTTACCTTAGAGCCCCAGTCTGCGTCACCGTCACCCTTGAGACAGAGAAACTCAAGCGAAGAAATTGCGCTTCTAATATCTCCTATTTCACCTAGCCTTTTAAGAACAAGCGGACCCGGCGTTCGACGCCGTCCAGACTTCCGGGCTTCTTTCTGCACCACCAACTCGAGTGCGCTTGCAAGGAGAGTAGGCGCAATGGCATTGAACTCTATAATGCAAGAGCCAGGGTGTCGAGTAATTTCAGGTCCCAGTAAGCGGTATGCCGTAAAACTATCTGCAGATGCCGAGGTTGTAGTGAGTAAAGTCTCTGATATGATCATAACAATGGGTGTGATAGGGTCCAAGGAAGATTGGCGACCGAAAGTAGCGAGAGACGGTGTATTGGCCGCTAGGTACTGCAGAATAGTATTTCGAAAAGTTGTCAAAGCCGTCGACAAACGAGTAAAAGTGTTTGGGAATTCCTCAATGAGGATTATTTTCTTCGTATTATGATTATTATCGCTCTTAACAAGACTCGGAGGAGTCGAATCAAGATCAGTGTCTAATTGACCAAACTTCCCGCTTCTCCCCATGAATTCTTCAAACTGCGCTGATGCTGATTGGAGCCCTTGATTTCCGCCCAAGGAACCAACAGGATTCCTCCACTCGAGCAACTCGCAATGCATATCTTTAGCAAGGAGTCTAACGGTAGTCGTTTTGCCTGTTCCAGCAGCGCCCTTTAAAATTAGGAGCCGTTGTCGCATCCGGCCAGCCATAACATCTTCAAGCCACCGGCGGACATCTGCTACCTTCTTTTTGTGAACCGCAAGCTCCTCTAGATTCGCAGGGCCGAACCGCTCCGACCATGGCCGTTGTTCATCGCGGGCGATGGAGTCCTGTTGAGGACGGGGTGGTTTGAGGAATTTTTGACTTGACGTAATCGCTAAGCCATTACTCGGTTGGGAAGTATCCCGAAAACGTTTACGGGCGTTTTGTCCGACTCGACTAGTGCTCGCGGCCCTATATTCGCCCACGTCATCGTCATCTGATATCGGGTCGCTGATAACCTCATCCCTCTTAGTCGGAGATGCTGTAGGGGCTCGTTGTACCTGTTTAGAAAACATAGTCACAAGATCCGCCGTCTTCTCTTTCTCTATCCGTTTCCCTTTTGCGAATGGCTGAGCCTTAGGCTTCCCCGGGCTCGTACTAAAACCTCTGAATCCATTATTCCTTGAATGAAGAGGCATCGACGTCGTATTTTGCGATTGTGAAGCTAGCAAACGGGATGACTTTCTCACTGGACCCGGCGAAGGCGTTCTAGCGCGGGAGGCATCTGTGGCAGAGGTCCCTTTTTGAGGAGGGGAGGAAAAGAGGTAATTGTTAAGAGTATTGGTCTTCGGCTTCGGTTCTTCTTCATCGTCTGAAGAGGTAGGAATGACGTTTCGTTTACGGCGTTTTGTGGGCGGCGCCATGGCGATAGGGTGGGCGTGAGATGCACGGCATCTGCTAATGTGCGTAATTGCTCACATGGGAAAGACAATCAATTGGAAATTGAATTGGAAATTGGAATTACGAAGAGTTGGAATTTAAAATGCAAGTTTTTGGTTGGCTATAGTGGTTTGAACACCAGAAAGTTTAATGTAAGGTACCTAAGGTATCACCTAATGCATTTGGGAAAGAACTGGCTTGCCACCTAATGTAGGTTACCTAACCTTTATTGACAAAGAGAACCGCGAGACTAGGTTGAAGGTTAGGTACCTTCCGTCATTCCCAACCTAATGGAACCTTTCGTCGCGGGCGGGTTGCTTACAGCGCGTATTCCGGCTGCTTAGCCTGCTACAACTTCGATGCGTCATCATGTGACCAATTAAACCCGCACGGCACCGTCGTGTATAGTACGTACCAACAGGTAACCTACCCTCTTTCTTACTTCTAATGACCAAGTTTAACTTATGTATAATTTTAATTAAGCCTCAACACGTTCATATTACATAGTGCCCTTGAAAGATCGGTGCAAATTGCCATTAACTAGTCCATCCGAAAGCATGTTACCACAATACAGTCTGATAACCACGAGAACCCTACCTAATAATAACAGTAGCCTGGCTAAAAGGCCAATTTTGTCCAAATATACTCATAAGTCATGATTCATATAGGTTTTCGCGGCCGAGATCCCGACCCAGATATCGAGAGACAACACTATGAAAAAGTCCAACCCTGGAAGTCATCCGCAAATCTGACGGCAGCAGCCAAATACCGTTCATGTACGTCTCCCCAAGTCCGAGCTGCTTCTTTAATTGCGCGTATAACTATATGTTAAGTTAGTATCTCAGCAATGCGTAATGTGATTATTCATAGCAAACCTACCCTTGACAAAATGAGCATCAGTGGAATAAGGACCATTTAATGCCTTATCCTCTACGTAATTCCATTGCTTCCCAGCAACATCTTCTGGTTTGATGTAATCGGGATCGATTTTCGGCCGGAGTTCGGAAACGTAAACGGCGATTGCGAACAGCCACCATTGCCTAACCAAGTTGATGCGGAATCGGGACGGGATGAACGGAAGTAGTATCCTAACGGCATGACTCGTTGTGAGCACATGACAAAGGAAGAAGTTGTATGAGTGAGTTCCGGGAGGAACTGTCGCAATCAGGATAGCAACCGCAGCCTCTTGTGATAGCTCAAAATCCCTCACTGGATCATCGAGCGCCCAGGCATTCCAGTATTCTAGAACAATGTCCTCGTGCTTCTTGAATAACGGCTCAATGTTGTCAGGCCCGGACCCCTTGAAAGCTCCATCTAAACGAGTATCATTCCTCAGTTTTAGGAGCAACTCCAATGGAGAAGACGGCTCTATCGAAGATGGTTTCGAATAAGAAGCGTCATCGATATACCTATGAAGAAAGTTGTATTGGGTAGCCGCCATGCCGAGTGCTTCCATAGCAACCTCGCGACTGTCGACTTCATAAGCATATCCCAGGTGGATGAGAGGATGGCCGACTAATATAGTTAGCTCATATCTAGATAAGCGAAGTATTCGGGCGGCTTGGACATACGACCCCCAATGAGACAGTTTATTAATGGTTCCTTGCCCCCATATATGTACTCTTCCACCACACCTTTCCACTGGTAGTTGTGCCTCAACGCTAGAGCATCTTCGAAGAAATCGACATAGGCACGCTGATACGCTGGTTGGCCGAGAAAATCCCTCCAGTCATCCTCGGCTATTTCAGCCGGGGATTCTCTCCACGGCTCGAGATCCTGAGCTTCCACATCGTAGATCTTATGCAATTGCTGAACATCCGCTCCAAGAAGGTAGGCAGAACCGAGAATATGAGGTAGATGATTATGAAACTCTAAATTATGGTAAAGAATAGAATGATTAACGTGATTTGCTCTCAATAGGTGCTTGAGGGTTCTTGGTCTTTTTTCAGGTGAAGTCTCCACACTGTGAACCTCAACAGGTGGGATATCAATGGTCTGAGTCCGACTTGTAGAAACAAGTCTATTCACAATAGGAATGTAAGAGAGTACAGAGGCCATATCGATCTTCAATTAGAGCATCACGATAATCAAATATTTAGTAGTAAAAGGTAGTTGAGGTTGAAGTGACGTAACAATCGAAAGTGCCACTCGCGTGATCTAGATGATACCTATTATATTGAAGACATGCATTCAACAAAAGAGTAGGAATCCGAATATCGCTTTTATAACATCATTATGCAATTAGGTCGCATCTTAAATGAGGCTAAAATGCTTTAGCTAATAATGCGCTAAGAAAAGAAAGTACAAGCCATTATACACTAGTACCTACGTATTGTGCCTAGCATTTTAATTGGTCTGTGCATCATTAAAGTACTAGGTTACCTAGGTACAAAATGTATCGCGCCGATACATCATCCTTTTTCCAACTTTCAACTTTTTCCCAGTGTACAACATGGCCGAATCACGTCCAGTTTTCATATATGCCGAACTCTTGTCGCGTATACAAGGTGTGTCTGTTGGATGCGAGTTGAATACACCAACCTCGGCTAGTACTAAAGCCGTTATCTCATCTGACGGCTGGTTCTTCACAATTCACCATGATGACGTAGAAACAACCATACGTCTCCCTGGACAGGTTGTCCCAGTCAATCAACTTCCGATACAGAGTCTCGGGAAAAAGCATCTTTCCTGTCGGTTGCCTCTTGCCTCGAGGATAGGGCGCGATGCCTTTTCCACAGGGGAACAACACGTCCCGTGGTCCGCTACTGATCTTCAGCCAGAGTCTCCTATTACGTGTCGAGGATGCCGTGCTACCATTGTTAAGCCTGGCGCAATTAAGGTATGGAAAGATCTGCCCAGCGAAAACTGGGCTGAAATGATGGAATTTTGGCATTGCCATAAACCTCATGATCACGGACATGGGCACGACGGCCCCGCTTCTAAAGCATACGGTGCAAATTCTAGAATATCAGCCCAAGCCGGTGTCGGGTTTGTGGATCTTTCTTCCTTCCTTATATCAGAAACAGATATCTCTACCTCAGCCGTAAGTGTTTCATTATCTACTTGAATTGGGTATATAGAAGGTGGCCAGGCCGGCATCCTAGCCCCTCAATGGCATGGTTACCGATACTCATACCCTAGAAGGACATACTCTCACGTTCCAGTATATATGTGCCGAATCCTAGGTCTTTTCCTAGGGATTGGCATTTACGTACTGGAGGACTCCTCTGCCTTTCACTAAGAATTTTCTTGGATGTGGAAATTCTGGGATTAACTGGAGGGACACGTTTTACCCATCTTAGTCAACTATACAATATTTTAATCAAGGAGATCCTTCTGGAAGTTTTGCTAATGCAAGCTTCCTTAGGTAGCAAACGTTTTATCTTCGTTAGAGTCTCGCAATGAATCTCAATATCATAACGAAACACTTGAAAATGAAGGATCTCTCAGCTTGCAACCTAAAAATATACCTATTTCCTGTGTATCCTGTAAGAGCCAGTTGGGAATATTGAATGACCAAGGATCCGCGGTTACTCTATTCAAGTGGCAGACCTACGTGGGCGAGCAGATTGCGCATGACCCTGATAACTCACCCAACCTATTCCACTGGATTAGCTCTATTCTCCTTGCGACAATAGCTCGCTCCGGCTGTTCCAAGTCGATCTTGCTACCGATGAAGATGCAAAATCAATCAACACAAGATGTATCTCAAACAAATGGAATGCCCCAGACTCTGCTGAATGTTTGGGTGTTCAATAACATATCTTTCTCGTCCACGGGGGAGGACAGGTCACCTATCAAAGCTATAAAGGTATTTTATCGCATGATTAGTCAAAACGAAGCGAACAAATTGCTTGACTCTATGATCTCGGACGTACAAGATATCACTCTTCCGGCGGAGGCCATTGCGAAGTTAAAGGATATTCTAAACAGTAACAACCTCCTGCTGCCTCAGAGTGATCGCCAATTCAAAGAATGGAAGGTCAGTCTTCTAGAGAAGTGGGAAAGTAAAAACAACTGAAGACCATTTAACTACGAGCTTAGCCACCGTCTGGTTCCATAGCATGCATGTATTCATTAGGAATCGAATCCAGAGGTATAATTCTAATAAACTATGGAAGTTTATCAAATAATTACACCCGGCAATAGCGACTCATTCATATTAGGTTTAAGATATGAAGTCGAAACATGGATTGAAATTCATGAGAGGAGTCCGGACCGTAGTATTGATTCTTAAACTACTAGTTAAAAGTGATTTAACAACTAAGAAACTAGACTATTTCGCTCATATCTTTAAACGAGAGTAGATAATTCTTTCATTATCGTAATCTATGTTCAATATTCTCTAAGCTTCTCATACCATGCTGGTATACAGGACTACCATATTAGGCGTCACGAGATGTTGCAAGGCTAAAATTGGAAGGATAGTTTCTTTTGACTAATGCACAAGGTGTCTATAAACACAGGAGGGCACAAAAGGGATCTTAGTCTGCGCCATGGAGTATCTGTCTAAACTGGCTTGTCTATTGGGCCTTGGAGGACACAATTCCTAGAGATTTGTTAGCTCATATGATAAGACTGGCAACGATAACACGCACTCTCTACGTCAGCAACACTTTGCTGTAGGATTTGCTGAAGAGCCTTGGGGTTCTCGAGCTCCTTCTTCACCTTAGCGATAACGGACTCGGCAAGTTCCCTCTGCTGGCGCTGCTTAACCTGGCTTTCGTATCGCACCCACGAGTCCAAAACCGACTTGGCCTCCGCTGCTAAAGCAGTAGTCTGCTCAAGTTCGTACGCCCGGGCCTCGAGCTTAGCGGTCTCCTTGGAAACCTCGAAAAGGGCCTTGGTGATATCAACGACACCTCCCATCTGCTGAACGTTCTCGATGCGGTTCTTGACGGCCTGGGTGTGGTCGGCACGGGCGGCGTTCAAGATGTTCTTGATCTTCTCATTTTGTGCCTCAGCCCACTGCTTGTACATGGGACCACCATACTTGATCAGAGCACCCCAGACGCTTAGCAGACAGAAGGCGACAACGGTTTCCTCGTTCACGACATAGTACTCATTGCTAATGGCGTAGATGGACAGACCAGCGGCGGAGGACAGAATGGCAGTCTTGGAAATAAGGGAGTTGCCAGGCAAGGAGTCAATGATAGACTGTGCCTTGACCTTAGGTTCGGGAACGTTGGAAGCCGGTCGGGTAGCAGTCAATGCGGTGGTGACTGCGGGAAGAGCTCGCGAAGGGACCGACGGCCGTAAACGGGCGGCTCCTATAAAATTCGCGATAAGTTCTACATGACCTAATTGAAATACTAAATTACTAATAGCAATGCAGAAACTTACCGAAGGCACGGGCAGCCAAGCGGGAGGCCATTGCGAAAGTAATGACAAAGAGAAAAACGGGATCGGGAGAGAGGAGATGGGGGCAGTAATCGATTACTTTTTTGTCTAGAGGAGCTTCGGAATTGAAGTCGATGAGGTTTTAACGGCACCTTGCACTTAACCAGACTTAACCCAGTTTAGACCCATTTTTAAGTTTAACTCGAGTTGAACCCTCACATGAACTTCAGCTAACTTCCGTGATTGGTCAATCAAGCACGTGATTTACCCGTTCTTCTCCACTTCAAACTTAATCTTGGGAATTTTTGGGTCAGCCTTGCCTCGTTCTTTCTCGAGGCTGTAAAATAATTTCAACTTTTTTTATTTTTTTATTTTTTATTTTTCTCACCTTCACGTCAATACCTACAATCGCCTAGTTTTCTGTACAATTTCTCAAATATACGAGTACAGAACTACGCGAAAATGTCAGGATCCATTACTGAAGAGTCCCTGAAAAGGAAGCGATCGAAAGGTCCTGAAAAAGCCAATAAACGTACCAAAGCAAAGGACAACGACGAACGTGATCCTCAAGCTGAGATTTTACAGCTCGAAAACGAAATCTTGGAGTCCAAGAAAAACTACAACAATATAACTACCCTACTTGAGCTCGCGCAAAAGGATAGCGACGATGATTCTACCCAACTTGCAGTGGTCTCGCTATGCAGAGTATTTTTACGTCTGTTTGCATCAGGAAATCTAGCGAGACGGAACGGGCAGTCAGAAAAGGATATCGTCGTTGTTCAGTGGCTTAAGCAAAGGCTCGGGGAATTCAAGAAGATTGTCCTCTTGGCATTAGGTGAAGAGGATACTGCATCCACCGCGTTGACTCTAGCTATGCGCATCTTGCAAGCCGAAGGCAAGCACCCGAATGATAAGGATGAATACAGTTTCCCGAAGGTGTTCCTTAGAGAGGTGGTGGAGGCTCTGATATTGAGTGAATCCGAAGATATTAGGGATGAGTTTTGTGAAAAGTTTTTGGGCGAATACGCGGATGTGCGATTCTATACGTTCAAGGCTCTCAAGTAGGTCGACGGCTCTCATTCGAAGTGCGATTGTTATACTGACTTATATACAGAGATATCCTCTCTGAAGAGCCTCTAATAGCGTCTAACGAAATTCTATTTGATAATGTCTTCGACTTATTATCATTTTTCGAAGATGTACCAAGCTCCGCCGAAGAAATGGGCGAGTTTTACATTGATGCGCCAAAGAAGAAATCTCACCCCGTCGCATCACTGAACCAGCAGAAGAAACAAGCTCAAGAAGCTTGGATCGCGCTCCTTGACCTGGGTCCCAGCCGGGAGCAAAGGAAAAAGGTACTTCAAATCATGACTAGGTCCATAGCTCCGTGGTTCGCCAAGCCAGAACTTCTTATGGACTTCCTAACGGATTCGTACAACTCCGGAGGTGCTATTTCTCTCCTAGCTTTGTCAGGAGTTTTCTATCTCATTCAAGAGCGAAACCTAGACTATCCGTCATTCTATCGGAAGTTATATTCGTTGTTGGATGCAAATATACTACATTCAAAACATCGATCCAGGTTCTTTCGCTTGTTAGACACATTTCTCTCTTCCACGCATCTTCCCGCCGTCCTTGTCGCAAGTTTCATCAAGCGAATTACGAGGCTGTGCCTCAATGCCCCCCCTGCTGCCATCGTTGTAGTCATACCCTGGATTTATAATCTATTCAAAAAGCACCCGCTTTGCACGTTTATGATGCATCGCGTGCCTAGGTCACCGGAAGAGAAGGAGGCGTTGGAAAACGAAGGGATGGCCGATCCGTTCATCGCTGACGAAGAAGACCCAATGGAGACATGCGCCATTGATAGCTGTTTATGGGAGGTCGTTCAATTGCAGTCGCACTACCACCCGAACGTCGCCACTATCGCGAAAATAGTATCGGAGCAATTCACTAAGCAGTCCTACAACCTCGAGGATTTCTTAGACCATTCGTATAGCAGTGTAAGTCGCATGTGCCACCGTCCCACATACTAGTTTTGTTTTGCTTACGTATTTCTAGCTACTTGATGCGGAGTTATCCAAGCAAGTCAAAAAGGCTCCTGTTGTGGAGTTCATGATACCCAAAAAAGTGTTCCTCCCTCAGGATCTAGACTCGGAGGCAGAGGACAATCTTTTGGCAAAACTCTGGGACTTTCAATGATCGCCGTTTTTGACGTCTAGGATAGTCTCGGGGCGTGTGTCACGTAAACCTGGAATCATCGGCAGCTACCCTTATATTATTGCCAGGTTCGACATTATTACGGCTATCGCCCCAGGGATCCTCACGCCATCGATTCGATGGAGAGCCCACCGCGGGTCGATGCCGAGGAGACGGATTCGATCTGTCGACAAAGCCACTCACCGCCTCAACCAAACTAGATATATGTCGCCACCGTCGCGGTCCATATTCTCCGCTCTAGATCGCGAGATATTCTCTTGACTTTGCCATAGTACTCTGCGGGGGGGGCAGTTTTTTTTTTTTTTTTTTTTTTTTTTTTTGTGGCTTGATACACACCGGGGTTTTATAACAAATAGACAACGGGGAGAGTTGAAAAATTTACGGCGGGGGCGGGGGGGGTTTATTTG